>CM038678.1:139471584-139669203 GCA_021605205.1 Aegilops longissima | reverse complement strand
TTGATGTTTGTATGCATTTTGCACCAATGCCATGCTTATCTTGTTTTGCTCATATCTTCTAGGCCATAGCTCCGAATTTAATGAACTTTATATGTAACTTGACTAGGATTTCGTGTAGATCATCGTGATGCATCTTAACTTGCTGTTTAACAACTTGAACATAAGGTTTATTCAGATCTGGACCAATTTCGAAATTTGCATATGAGGACTTACCGGAATTGTTATATGTTGTTTCCGGCCTCATTTAAACTTGCCTTGATGTGTTGCTCTTGTTTGCATCATCTCTTGCCATGAGTAGCCTCATCTATCTTTGTCATGCATCATGCTTGTTGTGCATCATGTCTTGTTCTTGTGTGGTGTGTTTACCATGTTGTGTGCTTCTTCTTGTTAGTTCCTGTTTCATTGCGATCGTGAGGATTCGTTCGTCTACGCTCGGTTCGGCTTCATCCATTCGTCTTCTTCATGGACTCGTTCTTCTTCCTAGCGGTATTTCAGGCAAGATGACCGTCACCTTGGATCTCATTACTATCATTGCTATGCTAGTTGCTTCGTTCTATCGCTATGCTGCGCTACCTATTACCTGTTTATCAAGCCATCCCAAATTGCCATGTCAGCCTCTAACCTTTGACACCTTTCCTATGCAAACCGTTGTTTGGCTATGTTACCGCTTTGCTCAGCCCCTCTTATAGCGTTGTTAGTTGCAGGTGAAGATGAAGTTTGTTCCTTGTTGGAACATGGAGATGTTGTTCCTTGTTGGAACATGTTTACTTGTTGGGATACTTATCACGCCCAATATGCGACCCTATCCAAAAGGAACTCGACGGTCCCACCAAGGATAGACCCGCATATTGGAACGCTTTTGCAAGGTGGATATCATTACATCAACATTACATAATAGTGGGATACATACAATACATACAATGTCACCTGAATACAACAACATCATGCCAGAGAACAACATCCGACTACGGATGAAACATAAACAGAAACTCAAACAATATCCACCCTGCTAGCCCAGGCTGCCGACCGAACCTATCCCCCGATCAAGAAGAAGCAGAAGAAGAACTCCAAACAAGCAAACATCGCCTCGCGCCATGATCATCGCAAACCTGTACCTGCAATGGTGGTGTAGTAATCTGTGAGCCACGAGGACTCAAAGAATCCCATTACCATGGGTATCAAGACTAGCAAAGCTTAATGGGAAAGGAAGGGGTAAAGTGGTGAGGTTGCAGCAGCGGCTAAGCATATATGGTGGCTAACATACGCAAAAGAGAGCGAGAAGAGAAACAAAGGAACGGTCGTCAACTAGTAATGATCAAGAAGTGATCCTGAACTCCTACTTACGCCGACATAACCGTAAAACCGTGTTCTCCTCTCGATCAACCCCAAAAGAGACACTCACGGTTACGCACACGGTTGGTGTATTTTAGAAGAGTTTGCTTCAAGTTTACTACAACCGGATATTAACAAATTCCCATCTGCCACATAACCGCGGGCACGACTCTCGAAAGTTTATACCCTGTAGGGGTGTCCCAACTTAGCCCATAATAAGCTCTCGCGATCAACGAAGGATATTCCTTCTCCCCGAGAAGACCCGATCAGTCTCAGAATCCCGGCTACAAGACATTTCGACAGCAATAAAACAAGACCAGCAAAGCCGCCCGATGCGCCGACAATCCCGATAGGAGCTGCACATATCTCGCTCAGGCAACACCGGATGAGACATCCTACAAGTAAAACCAAACCTCGAAGTTTCCATGAGGGGGCCCTGATCTACTCGGTTCGAACCAGCACTTAGAGAAGCACCGCCCGGGGCTAATAAAGATGACCCTTGGGTTAATTACTCCCAAGGAAATATAGGTGGTGGTGAGGCAAATGGTAAAACCAAGGTTGGGCCTTTTTGGAGGAGTCTTATTCAAAGCGAACTGTCAAGGGGTCCCATAAATCACCCGACCGCGTTAGGGATGCAAAATCCGGGAACATAATACCAATATGACGGAAACTAGGCGGCAAGAGTGGAACAAAACACAGGCATAAGGCCGAGCCTTCCACCCTTTACCAAGTATATAGATGCATTAATTAAATAAGATATATTGTGATATCCCAACAAGTAAACATGTTCCAACAAGGAACAACATCTCCATGTTCCAACAAGGAACAAACTTCATCTTCACCTGCAACTAACAACGCTATAAGAGGGGCTGAGCAAAGCGGTAACATAGCCAAACAACGGTTTGCATAGGAAAGGTGTCAAAGGTTAGAGGCTGACATGGCAATTTGGGATGGCTTGATAAGAAGGTAATAGGTAGCGCAGCATAGCGATAGAACGAAGCAACTAGCATAGCAATGATAGTAATGAGATCCAAGGTGACGGTCATCTTGCCTGAAATCCCGCTAGGAAGAAGAACGAGTCCATGAAGAAGACGAACGAATGAAGGCGAACCGAGCGTAGACGAACGAATCCTCACGATCGCAATGAAACAGGAACTAACAAGAAGAAGCACACAACATGGTAAACACACCACACAAGAACAAGACATGATGCACAACAAGCATGATGCATGACAAAGCTAGATGAGGCTACTCATGGCAAGAGATGATGCAAACAAGAGCAACACATCAAGGCAAGTTTAAATGAGGCCGAAACAACATATAACAATTCCGTAAGTCCTCATATGCAAATTTCGAAATGGGTCCAGATCTGAATAAACCTTATGTTCAAGTTGTTAAACAGCAAGTTAAGATGCATCACGATGATCTACACGAAATCCTAGTCAAGTTACATATAAAGTTCATTAAATTCGGAGCTATGGCCTAGAAGATATGAGCAAAACAAGATAAGCATGGCATTGGTGCAAAATGCATACAAACATCAAGCGAACACCTCAAACAAGGATACAACATGATAATATGAAACTACATGCAAAAACAAGCAAGTTTCATATAGAGCACACTCAAAACGGAGCAACGGTTCAACACATACACCCTATACAAGTTATGACAACAATCTGTCCAAAACAGCAACTAGGCATATTGCAAGCACCAAAACACTATGCTACAGCATCTCAACGTAATAACAAAAGGCATGGGCATGATGTACAGGTAAAGAATTACAAAACATGAACACTGAGCTATCTCCAGAAATCACTAGAACATGCTCAAACACACATGGCAAGATTGCAAATAATAACAGTTTCAGACTTATCAGGAAATAACATCAGGTTGCAATGTTTAGAGCTATCAAACAACATGCTACAGGAACTTATAATGTCAAAAAAAGGCATGGCATGACTCTACTAATTTCATAACAAAAAAGTCCCTTACTGACCATGAGCCAAAAATGAACAGAAGATATGATGGCACCCATGTAAACATAGCAAGTTATATTACAGATTCATACATGGCAAGAACAACAATAAGTAGGCATATTGGTGAGCTTGAACCACTCACCACAGAGCAATACATGGCATGGCAAGGCAACTCACAGTAAGAAGACATGTCATAGAAGCTATACATGGCAAGAACAACATCATAGCATACACGGATCAACCACAACAACCTTGGCAAAATTGAATAACATGTAAACAACCTGCCAGGAAACATTTTATAACAAAAGTAGAGCTCGATTGACTCCAGCTATGGCACTCCATAATTGCAAACAAGGGCATGGATGGATACAGCATAACCATATGTTCAAAACATCCTTACTGAAGTAACTCAAAATAAGCATGGATCTCTCGGTAGCATCAAGTTTACATGGCATAAAAATATCAGTGAGTAATAGGCTGAAATCAGCAACGCCATGAAGCCTAGTTTGCATGCTTGTGCTAGTCACCACAGAGATCACAAAAATACATGGCATACACCCCTGTAAAGATGGCATGGCATATTACAAAACACATGTAGGACTCAAGTTCATAGGATGAACACATCAATCATGGCAAAAATGACAAAAGTGCATGTTCTGATAAGAATCTGAAACTAACATCACATAGCCCTCTTCTAACAGCATTTAGGGCATCAAGATGAGCTCAAATGCAAATGATGCAATGAGATGAAATGATGTACTCATCGAGGCGAACAATTTTACATATTACACGCACGAAACGGAGCTATATGCACAGAGTTATGGCATGATGAATATGGCATAGTAATATCAAAAAAACACTCGGGACTTGGTGGAATTTTACCCTCCGAAAACGGGACGAGGAGGACCCGGGACGAGGAGATCCGGGTGGGGCGAGGGCGTTTGGTTCGAGGTATGGGTGGATCTCATCCATCTTCTCGAACCTCGCCGGAGATCTCGCCGGAAACGCGGGGGACGGCGGCCGGAGCTGAGGAAGATGGCGGAGGAGGTTGGGGAGGGCCGGATCCGAAGCTTGGCAAGGCCGGAGGCGAGCCATGGGAGGCGACGGACGAGGCGCTCGCGCTCCGGCGAGCTCTGCCGGAGCGGCGGCGAGGAGGCGACTTGGAGGCGGGGCACGGCGGCGCGACCCTCGCGGGAGGCGGCGGCGCGGAGCGGGCGGGGTGTCGGGTGGTGGAGGCGGCGGGCACGCCGCCGAGCCGCGGAGGCGGGCGGCGAGGGACCGGGCGGCGGCGCGACCGCGGCCGGGCGAGGGAAGGCGGCGGCGAGGGGCGCAGAGGCACGGGCGGCGGCGGCTGGATGGGCCCATGGGGCCGGGCTATGGCCTGGCGGGCTGCTGGCGCTGATTGACCAGCAGGACAGGTGGCGGCGGCGCGGGACGCCCGGCAAGCGGCGGACATGTCCGGCAAAGTAGAAGAGCGGGCTAGGGTTTCGTCTGCGAAAAATCCGGGAGGAGCACATATATATAGGTAGAGGGAGCTAGGAGAGTCCAAATGAGGTGCGGTTTTGCCACGCGATCGTGATCGAACGACCGAGAGCATGGAGGGAGTTTGCTGGGTTTTGGGCCACTTTGGAAGGGGTGTTGGGCTGCAATACAAAAGGGGCTTTTACGGTTACCCGGTTAACCGTTGGAGTATCAAACGACCTCCAAATGATCCGAAACTTGACAGCGGTTCTACGGTGCTATACCAAGGCCGCTTGACAAACCTCGGTCCATTCCGAGACCGCTTAACACCCGCATACTAAAAGAGACAAAAGGGGCGCCGGAGACATAGGAGTGCCGGATTGCAAAACGGACAACGGGGAAAATGCTCGGATGCATGAGACGAACACGTATGCAAAATGAAATGCACATGATGACATGGTATGAAATGCATATGATGACATGGCAAAGTGCAACACGCAAGCAAATGACATGGCAACAACGACGTAATAATCGCGGACACACAGGCGATCAAACCGGGCGTTACAACACTCCTCCACTAACAAGAGATCTCGCCCCGAGATCTTAGGACCGAGACGGAAGGAAAAAGGATGAGGTGAAACAAGAAACGCAAGAGAGAAGAGGCAAAGAATCGAGAGCACTCGAGAAGAAGAGAGGAACGACAAGAATGACGAGAATCGAAAGCTCACGGAATCAGATAGACTATGAAAGCACTCGTTCTAACCGGAGTGGTTAGAATGAGAAAAGAAACGAATAAGACTGAAAGGATTTTAAGCAGCACTCCGGCTAAAACATGGAGGAATAGAACATGAGCTTCAGAAGATGGAATGACACTTGACGAGATAAACAACGCAATGCCTCCGGAAGAATTGAAGAATGGAATGAAAAGAATTTAGAAGGAGGGTTTGAACTGAAGTTGTTGAGAAAATCAACAACGAAAGAATAAGATTGTTGTGGACTTATGGAAAACATCTCAAAATTATAAGGTGATAACCGACCACAAACGGAAATGATAGAATAGCTGAGAAGAACGAAGAAATGCAAATCTCCACTTCAAATGAATACGGAGAATTAAATGCACTTTGCGACGCAAGAAAGAAAGGTACTTGATCTCCACCAACAAAATATTGATGAGCTCTTGAAGAATGAATTAAATCATAAAGAACCACCATGAAGAACTCCGGTAACAAAAGGATGATGAGATAGAATGAAGGATGAAAGAATAAGATTAAGCCTTGCGATGATTAAGATGGAGGTTCCGACGAAATGGCTGAGGAAATTGAACTCCGGAAAAGAAAAGATGAAAAACCACTGGAACTAGAATTTTTTCATCAAGAACAAACTCCGAAGGAAGGGATTAATCACTTGGATGAAATAAGAATAAGATTTATTGTATGCTTATCCTTCATCAAATTAAATTGATGACAAACAATGGATTTTACATACTACTTATTCTTCTTGAAAAAGAAGTAAGGGGAAAATAGCACAAAACTTGAGAAAGGTCTTCATGAACCACCGGTAGGATTGGAAAGAACGAATGATTTAATATGATAAACAAGGAAAAGAATCTTGAACGAACCACCGTAAGAATTCGGAAATGACTGACGAAAGAGAATGAATCACCGGGAAGAATTAGAAGAACCAATAAGCTAGAGGGGATTTAGATTCAAAAGAACAAAGAGATCATGAGCTGATTAAAGAACACTTGAACGAAGCACCGGAAGAATATTGAGATGAACGAAGGGGCACGGATATAGAATAATTTGGGAATGAATCTGAAAACTTAGAATGAAGGAATCTTCCGAAAAGATGGCCTCCGGATGATCGAGAGAGAAAGCAACTCCTGAAATACTCCGGATGGATGAAAAGAATTGCACGACTGGAAACAATTAGATATGATAACATCGAGCTAGCACCATGAACCTCCGGGAGAAAGGACAAGATTTAAGAGAAACTCTACTTCGATCTTCAAATGATGACGAGGAACACCACCAAAAATTACTGAGATACTCCGGAAGAATGAAAAGAGGAAGGGTTTACCCAAAGATGAAAAGAATTAGAAAGCGATCTTGGAGAAGGCATGTGACTGATGGAATCCATTCTTACGTCACAAATGAAAAGAATTGAGAATAGCTCCGGGGAAATTAGAAGAGTCAGGTAAGATCCTGGGAAAAGACCTGTGGGTTAGGGCCCACTGAAGAGATAACACCGTTGGAAAGGATTGTTGAACAGATAGATGATGCACCGGAATAATTGAAATATTTGAATGAGGTGACAACCTCGAATTAATTGGAACACAGACGAATCTCCTGAGATGTCTTAAGCACTCCGGAAGGATAAACTGGCGAGAAGCGAACGAGCAAAGAGAACACTTTAACCAAGGAAAAGAATGTGATCAACTCGAAAAAACTTGAATTGAATCCACCGGAAAAGAAAGAGATGAAGAATGACGAACAAGACGAGAATTCACCGGTTGAAATAATTGAGGGAAGACTTAAGAGGCTCCACACGAATGGAATTGATGGTCGGAAGAAACTCGAACTCCGGGAATAATAGGGTGGGAGGGCGGGAAAACAAAGGCAACTTGGAAGGGGAAATCGACGAATATCTTGAAGAGAAAACACCGGTTGAGAACAATGAGGATAGAAAGCAAAGACTTCGCACGAGTAGAATGGATACTCGATTACGGACTCCGGTTCCGAGAGGAAGAAGGGTGGGCGGGTGGGAAAAGAAAACAACTAAGGATTGAATTCAAAGATGAAGATGGTCGAGTCAACTAGACGAGAAATGCACCGGATCAAAAGAGCTGAGGAGCAACGATCGGAAAACCAACTGCGTGATCCTAAATAAAATTTGAAGGGGAAGAGAAGTAATTCAAAACACCTACGTCAAGATTCCTTACCAGAGCGACGAAGGGGCTGAGGAGTAAAAAGAATTCCTACTCTCCGATATAACTAGACTCAGAAAACAGTTTTCTTCTAGACTCAACAACGGCCAAACTACACGATCAAACAAGGGGGCTCCTAGGGTCGGTCGAGGCTCTGATACCAACTTATCACGCCCAATATGCGACCCTATCCAAAAGGAACTCGACGGTCCCACCAAGGATAGACCCGCATATTGGAACGCTTTTGCAAGGTGGATATCATTACATCAACATTACATAATAGTGGGATACATACAATACATACAATGTCACCTGAATACAACAACATCATGCCAGAGAACAACATCCGACTACGGATGAAACATAAACAGAAACTCAAACAATATCCACCCTGCTAGCCCAGGCTGCCGACCTGGAACCTATCCCCTGATCGAAGAAGAAGCAGAAGAAGAACTCCAAACAAGCAAACATCGCTCTCGCGCCATGATCATCGCAAACCTGTACCTGCAACTGGTGGTGTAGTAATCTGTGAGCCACGAGGACTCAGCAATCCCATTACCATGGGTATCAAGACTAGCAAAGCTTAATGGGAAAGGAAGGGGTAAAGTGGTGAGGTTGCAGCAGCGCTAAGCATATATGGTGGCTAACATACGCAAAAGAGAGCGAGAAGAGAAACAAAGGAACGGTCGTCAACTAGTAATGATCAAGAAGTGATCCTGAACTCCTACTTACGCCGACATAACCCGAAACCGTGTTCTCCTCTCGATCAACCCCAAAAGAGACACTCACGATTCGCATTACACGGTTGGTGTATTTTAGAAGAGTTTGCTTCAAGTTTACTACAACCGGATATTAACAAATTCCCATCTGCCACATGACCATGGCACGGCTCTCGCAAGTTTATACCTGCGGGGTGTCCCAACTTAGCCCATGATAAGCTCTCGCGATCAACGAAGGATATTCTTCTCCCGGAAGACCCGATCAGTCTCGAATCCGGCTACAAGACATTTCGATAGCAATAAAACAAGACCAGCAAAGCCGCCCGATGCGCCTACAATCCCGATAGGAGCTGCACATATCTCGTTCTCAGGGCAACACCGGATGAGACATCCTACGAGTAAAACCAAACCTCGAGTTTCCCCGAGGGGCCCATGATCTACTCGGTTCGAACCAGCACTTAGAGAAGCAACGCCCGGGGCTAATAAAGATGACCCTTGGGTTAATTACTCCCAAGGGAAATATAGGTGGTGGTGAGGCAAATGGTAAAACCAAGGTTGGGCCTTGCTGGAGGAGTCTTATTCAAAGCGAACTGTCAAGGGGTCCTATAAATCACCCGACCGCGTTAGGGACGCAAAATCCGGGAACATAATACCGATATGACGGAAACTAGGGCGGCAAGAGTGGAACAAAACACAGGCATAAGGCCGAGCCTTCCACCCTTTACCAAGTATATAGATGCATTAATTAAATAAGATATATTGTGATATCCCAACAAGTAAACATGTTCCAACAAGGAACAACATCTCCATGTTCCAACAAGGAACAAATTTCATCTTCACTGCAACTAACAACGCTATAAGAGGGCTGAGCAAAGCGGTAACATAGCCAAACAACGGTTTGCATAGGAAAGGTGTCAAAGGTTAGAGGCTGACATGGCAATTTGGGATGGCTTGATAAACAGGTAATAGGTAGCGCAGCATAGCGATAGAACGAAGCAACTAGCATAGCAATGATAGTAATGAGATCCAAGGTGACGGTCATCTTGCCTGAAATCCCGCTAGGAAGAAGAACGAGTCCATGAAGAAGACGAACGGATGAAGCCGAACCGAGCGTAGACGAACGAATCCTCACGATCGCAATGAAACAGGAACTAACAAGAAGAAGCACACAACATGGTAAACACACCACACAAGAACAAGACATGATGCACAACAAGCATGATGCATGACAAAGCTAGATGAGGCTACTCATGGCAAGAGATGATGCAAACAAGAGCAACACATCAAGGCAAGTTTAAATGAGGCCGGAAACAACATATAACAATTCCGGTAAGTCCTCATATGCAAATTTCGAAATGGGTCCAGATCTGAATAAACCTTATGTTCAAGTTGTTAAACAGCAAGTTAAGATGCATCACGATGATCTACACGAAATCCTAGTCAAGTTACATATAAAGTTCATTAAATTCGGAGCTATGGCCTAGAAGATATGAGCAAAACAAGATAAGCATGGCATTGGTGCAAAATGCATACAAACATCAAGCGAACACCTCAAACAAGGATACAACATGATAATATGAAACTACATGCAAAAACAAGCAAGTTTCATATAGAGCACACTCAAAACGGAGCAACGGTTCAACACATACACCCTATACAAGTTATGACAACAATCTGTCCAAAACAGCAACTAGGCATATTGCAAGCACCAAAACACTATGCTACAGCATCTCAACGTAATAACAAAAGGCATGGGCATGATGTACAGGTAAAGAATTACAAAACATGAACACTGAGCTATCTCCAAAATCACTAGAACATGCTCAAACACACATGGCAAGATTGCAAATAATAACAGTTTCAGACTTATCAGAAATAACATCAAAGTTGCAATGTTTAGAGCTATCAAACAACATGCTACAGGAACTTATAATGTCAAAAAAGGCATGGCATGACTCTACTAATTTCATAACAAAAAGTCCCTTACTGACCATGAGCCAAAATGAACAGAAGATATGATGGCACCCATGTAAACATAGCAAGTTATATTACAGATTCATACATGGCAAGAACAACAATAAGTAGGCATATTGGTGAGCTTGAACCACTCACCACAGAGCAATACATGGCATGGCAAGGCAACTCACAGTAAGAAGACATGTCATAGAAGCTATACATGGCAAGAACAACATCATAGCATACACGGATCAACCACAACAACCTTGGCAAAATTGAATAACATGTAAACAACCTGCCAGGAAACATTTTATAGCAAAAGTAGAGCTCGCTTGACTCAAGCTATGGCACTCCATAATTGCAAACAAGGGCATGGATGGATAGCGCATAACCATATGTTCAAAACATCCTTACTGAAGTAACTCAAAATAAGCATGGACCTCCCGGTAGCATCAAGTTTACATGGCATAAAAATATCGCAGTGAGCAGGGCTGAAATCAGCAACGCCATGAAGCCTAGTTTGCATGCTTGTGCTAGTCACCACAGAGATCAAAAAATACATGGAATACACCCTGTAAAGATGGCATGGCATATTACAAAACACATGTAGGACTCAAGTTCATAGGATGCACACATCAATCATGGCAAAAATGACAAAAGTGCATGTTCTGATAAGAATCTGAAACTAACATCACATAGCCCTCTTCTAACAGCATTTAGGGCATCAAGATTAGCTCAAATGCAAATGATGCAATGAGATGAAATGATGTACTCATCGAGACGAACAATTTGACATATTACACGTACGAAACGGAGCTATATGCACAGAGTTATGGCATGATGAATATGGCATAATAATATCAAAAAAACACTCGGGACTTAGTGGAATTTTACCCTCCGAAAACGGGACGAGGAGGACCCGGGACGAGGAGATCCGGGTGGGGCGAGGGCGTTTGGTTCGAGGGATGGGTGGATCTCATCCATCTTCTCGAACCTCGCCGGAGATCTCGCCGGAAACGCGGGGGACGGCGGCCGGAGCTGAGGAAGATGGCGGAGGAGGTTGGGGAGGGCCGGATCCGAAGCTTGGCGAGGCCGGAGGCGAGCCACAGGAGGCGACGTGTAACATCCCAAATTTTCAATTTGGAATGTTATACATTAGGTCATCATGCATATCATATTTTTCTCGCATTTTTCCGATCCTAGAAATTTCACGCAACTGAAGGACCCTCGGAGAGAGTTGGAAGTTTCATTATTTTCATATTTGGGATTTCCCAAATTTTGAAAATAGGATCATTGGAATTTAATTATCTTCATAAAGTTTTTCCTATAAAAATATTTGGAGAGGGAATAATATGACTTTCCCAACAATTAGGAAAATGAAGATATTATAAATAAACCAAAATTGCTTTTGGAAGATTTATTTTGCTTAGGCAAAATGAGCATTTTAAAAAATTATGCATGTTTGCTGTTTTAAAGTTCATTTTGTTCGACTCATTTTTAGGAGTCGGGAAAATTTGTTTTATTTAATTTGAGTTCATTTGGTATTTTTTAAATTCAAATTGGTTTAAATTTTATTTAAAAAAAATCAAGCCTGGGCCGAGGCCCACCAGCCACCACCAGGCCCAGGCCCAGCCCCCAGCCCACCTCCTCTCCTCCCTCGCCTTGCCACCGAAGGACTCCGCAAGACGCCATCGCCCCCCCACTTGAGTCCGACTCCACCCCGCCTCCTTGCCCTCCCAAGCCACCGGCGCCCCCTCCCCCCTTTATAACCCGCGCCCCCCCCCTCTCACTCTCACCGCGCCACCGCGCCTGCCCCCGAGACCCTTGCCCGCCGAACTCCGCCGCCGCCGCCCGTTCACGACGCCGAGCCCCGCTGCCTCGCCGCCCCCCGACCCCGCCGCCCCTCGCCCCTCGAGGCCCACGAGCTTCGCCGGCGAGATCACCGGAGGTAGCCCCGGCCCGATCCGGTTTTCCCCTAATAAACCGATCCGGTTTTTAAAAAAAAGATGTTCGGTTTTTTAAAACCTAGATTGGTTTTATTTTTTCGGTTTCTTATTTAACGAACGCTCACCGAACCGTTCGTTTCAATGAACACGCTCATTGATTCGTTCTGATAACGAACGTCCGCTATTTAAACCGTTCGTCGTTTTCTTTTAATCGGATTTAATCCGTTATTTTTCCGATTCGATTTCAGATCCGATTTTCAAAACTGTTTTACTTCTCGCTCGTTTATCGGAATCAGTGATTCAAGCTACGGAGTTTCAGAACGAAACCGCCGCTCGACTAACCTACTTTCACCGAGTTTTGCTACTGTGAAATTTTGACCTAATTTCATATTGCTAAACCGAGTCGTTTCTCTCGAGTTCGACTTTCGAGTTTATTTTGATTCGATTCTTTTGCAACCAGGGTTCTTAAGTTGAACTTTCGGTTAGATATTTTATTCGAGATTTCCCGTGCATTAGATGAGTACTTATTGTATGCTTGTTGTTTGTCTGCGTTAGATCACCCGGAGTGCGCCGCTTGTTACTTCGAATCTCTAGGACTCGCGGATCATCAGCAAGGCAAGTAACACTTTGATCATACCCTTCTCATACCCAGTTTTTATGCATTAGATCTATTCCTCAAACACTTGCATGATTAGGATCTAATTAAATTGTGGGTTTGGGAAGTAGATTGAGGTAGTACCTATTACTGATTTTACTTATGAAACCTTGGGAGTTACTTCTACGCTTGCTTGTTTATGCCATGCTATGCCAAGAGACGTGGATTGGGTGAGTGAATATCCATGACAGATGTGAGATTGTTTAATTAATGGTTTATCTAAGGTGGCAACCTAAACACACATCTGGGTGGATTGAGGCACTGGTTTCCATCAGACTTGCTCAGATTTCTTGGACCGCCACCTGTGCTCTAAGGGATCATAAGATTATTCAAACTGGAAACTTCCGTGTGCAGCCACAAGCCAATTATGGGCTCTGGCGTAGTTGACTAAGTCGTATGAACTCTTACGGGTAGGCTAGCTGATGTAGGGGATGTAGGTTGGTACGGTCTACCCACATGTAAGGTGCTAGCGCTTCGAAAGACTATGTCTCGGCCATCCGCTTCTCAAACACCATGTAGTGCGAGAACCAAGCGGAGGCGATCGAGTCTTGTGGGGAAAAGTGCGCAAACCTCTGCAGAGTGTATAAACTAATCATGATTAGCCGTGTCCCCGATTATGGACAATTTGAGTATCCTGTAATTGAATATCATGTGAATCTCAACATGTTACTTCTAAATAAAAGTTATTGGGTTTTGATGAGTACTTTTAATTGGGATTGAGGATGCTGTCAACCATTCTCAATGTTTAACAACCACCATGATAGTTAAATAAAATTATTCCTTTGATGTAGGGAAAAATCAGTTTTATGCAAATGTAACCGTAGAGCCTTACCACCAGCCATATATGCATGTAGTATAGGCTTATTTTGCTTCATTGCTCTTTATGTGTTACATTGCCAAGATATTCCATGTCTTGACAATTTTTGGCTGCAACTTTTCACGTTGCAGAATTTTCGGATGACGAGTAAGGTGTTAGGTCGTGGTTCTATACTCGGTGATGCCGTTGGAGTTGATGGACTCGCTTATCTTCCAAGCCTTCGCTGTTATTATTAGATGGCCTTAAGCCATATTATTGTAATAAGTTCCTTGTGGACAACGATGTAATAAGTGTGTGATTGCTACTCGCAATAAATCCTTCAAATCTTGTGTGGTGTCGGCAGACATCGATCCAGGATGACATCGAGCACGAGACTTGATCCATTCGGTCTGGTCGCTCAGAGAATGGTATCGAGCACACGCCGATCGTGAGGACACGACCACTAAGTTAAAGCCATAGATCACTACTCTCTTCCCATTTTCTAACTCCTCATCTTTTCTACTCTCTTTAGGATGACGGACGCGAAGATCAAGTACACCCAACCGGATGAAGGCACACCTTTTGGATTTCACTTGAAGGAAGTTACCAAGCACCGAACATTGGATTACCAAGCTTCACGGGACTTTCAACGCCACTCTCAAGAGGAGCGCTGGAAGATTCATGCTCACGTTCCAGAAGGACATTCGCCCCAATCACCAAGTCTATAGATAGTGTTTTCGATTGCACCAACTTGAGTCAGGGAAAGAGCATGGCAGCTCACATTACCATGGGACGATTGGAGAAGTTTATCAAGAATACCTCAAGGATACCATCTACCAGATTTGCGACGCCGAGATGACAACTGGGACGTCGTCAACACCAAGAAGGATAGGTCCATTGCAGCTTTCATCCAGAGTTAAATCAGCACATTCGACGCCGGAGAACCAAACGTGCAATGACATGTTGGAGTTGCGAGAAGACAAAGGAAGGATCATCGAACTCGAAGAAGAACTAAAGACTACACGCAAGGACTACATGGACGAGATCGTAGCTCGGCAAGACACAATAACGATCTTAAGTACGAGATCAAGAACTCAAGAAGAAGTTGGCGCCAGAATGAAGACCAAGATATCGAATACCCAATCGACTACATCAACATCGACGACTCGATTCGGATCCAAGTGAACCCGACTTTGAAGACGGTGGAGCAGACATCATGGAGTCTTCCACGGTTCAAATTAGTAGAAGTCCCCACATATTAGTAGTATTCCTCCATGTAAACATTATAGTACACGCACTTTGCGACAGTTAGATCGTTGTAAGCCCTTGTTTGATTGAATGGAGTGATTTTGTGTGCATTTGCTATGTGCATTTGGGTAGTGATTCCTTAGACCTTATTCTATTCTACATTTCTCTCCTTTTCTAAACCCATCGATGCCTCGAGAGACGCGACCCGGATTCGCTTTTCCTTGAGAGATCACCCAATTGATCCAGCAGCAGAATACCCTGATTCAAACATTGGTGCACAACAACAACAACAACAACAACAACAACCCACCGCACCAACCCATCAACACCATCCAAGGTAGACTTGAGTCACATTACTTGCTTTAAGTGCCGCAAGACTGGGCACTATGCAAATGACTGTCCAGAAGGCCAGAATGGAAATGGCAATGGAAGCTCTGGAAAGAAGCCCAACCCTTTCAACAGGGGACAGGTGAACCACATTGATGTGGAGGAGGTTGAAGATCAGCCCGATGCAGTAATCGATAAGTTTTTGGTTAAGTCATTTACTGCAGTTGTTCTTTTCGATACTGGTGCATCGCATTCATTCATATCAAGGGGATTTGTGGATAAGTACAAGTTACCAACCCAAGCCCTTAGGTCACCCATGCTAGTAACCTCACTCGGAGCAGAGTACATGGCTAGTAAATGGTGTGATCGACTGCCACTACGGATTGGACACTATGTTTTCCCCTCAGACCTAATAGTTCTGGAATCCCAAGGATTGGATGTGATATTAGGAATGGATTGGTTATCAAAGTATGGAGGAAACATAGATTGTACCACAAGGTCAATTTTGCTCACCACACCAGAAGGAAGAAGGATTAAGTATGTATCACGGCACGAGCCGAGGAGAGCACAAGTTAATTGCTTATCAGGAGTGGTACAGGAAGAAGTACCAGTGGTAAAGGATTATCCGGATGTATTTCCTAAGAGTTGCTGTGAATGCCGCGGATAGAGACATTGAATTTTTGATCGAGCTGTTGCCAGGAACAGGCCCGATATCGAAGCGACCGTACAGGATGCCCGCAAAGGATTTGGCGGAAATCAAGAAGCAGATTAAGGAACTATTGGATAAAGGTTTTATTCGCCCAAGTTCTTCACCTTGGGGATCACCCGTTTTGTTAGTGGAGAAGAAGGATGGATCGTTGAGAATGGTTGTTGATTACCGTGGATTGAATGAAGTAACAATCAAGAACAAGTACCCACTACCGATGATTAATGATCTGTTTGATCGCTTGCAAGGAGCTAAAGTGTTTTTTAAGATCGACTTGCGATCAGGGTACCATCAGTTGAAGATTCGGGAGCAAGACATACCCAAGACAGCGTTTACCACGAGATATGGACTGTACGAGTATACCGTTATGTCATTTGGACTGACTAACGCGCCAGCCTATTTCATGAACCTGATGAACAAAGTGTTTATGGAGTTTTTGGACAAGTTCGTCGTGGTGTTCATTGATGATATTTTGATTTTCTCGAAGAATGAAGAGGAACACAAGGAACATTTAAGATTGGTTTTGGAGAAACTGAGGGAACACCAGTTGTATGCCAAGTTCAGCAAATGTGAGTTTTGGCTAAAGGAAGTTGGATTTCTTGGACATGTTATATCCGGAGAAGGAATAGCAGTTGACCCCACAAAAGTTGAGACCGAACCAAATGGGAAGCACCAACGACAGTTGGAGAGATTCGAGTTTCCTTGGACTCGCAGGATACTACCAAGATTCATTGAGAATTTCTCAAGGATTGCAAAGCCTATGACTGAATTGTTGAAGAAGGAAAACAAATTCATATGGACCGAGGACTGTGAGGCAAGTTTTCAGGAGTTGAAGAAAAGATTGGTTACCTCACCAGTTTTGATATTGCCGATCAAACTAAGGATTATGAGGTGTATTGCACGCTCACGCCGAGGACTTGGAGCCGTACTTATGCAGGAAGGAAGAGTTGTTTCAGTATGCTTCACGACAACTTAAGCCGCATGAGTTGAATTATGCCACTCATGATTTGGAGTTAGCAGCCGCAGTGCATGCCTTGAAGACGTGGAGACATTTTCTCATTGGAAATCATTGTGAAGTATATACGGATCACAAGAGTTTGAAGTACATCTTCACACGTATGAATTGAATCTCGCATAAAGGAGATGGTTAGAGCTAATCAAGGATTATGATATGAGATTGCATTATCACCCGGAAAGGCTAATGTTGTAGCAGACGCATTGAGCCGTAAGAGCCACGCCAATACCCTAATGATGGGAGGAATACCCAATGAGTTAGCCGAGGACCTTCGAGAGCTATGTTTGGAAATAGTTCGAGAGGCTATGTAGCAGCATTGGAGATTCAATCGACACTAATGGACAAAATCGAGAAGCCCAAAAGGCAGATAAGGAAGTTGCCTCTATAAAGGAGAAAATGAGCAAAGGAAAAGCTAAAGGATTTCGTGAGGATGAGCACGATACCCTATGGTTTGAAGACGTGTGTATGTGCCCAATGACCCGTAGATCGAAGTTGATTTTACAAGAAGCCCATGATTCACCCTATTCGATTCACCCAGAAATACCAAGATGTATTTGGATTTGAAGAATATTTTCGGTGGACGGAATGAAGAAGGATATTGCGGAATATGTAGCAATTTGCGCACGATGTCGAAAGTAAAGGCAGAACATCGAAGCCAGCAGGATTGTTACAACCGCTGCCGATACCGAATGGAAGTGGGATAAACTAGGCATGGATTTCATCACAGGTTTGCCAAAGACCCGCTCAGATATGACTCGATTTGGGTCATAGTCGACCGTTTGACCAAGGTAGCTCATTTCATTCCATCAAGACTACCTATAGCAGTGCTAAGTTGGCAAAGATATACATGACCAGAATTGTGTGCTTACACGGAGTTCCGAGGAGCACCGATCGGATAGAGGAACCCAGTTTACTTCAAATTTTGGAACCAGTTGCATGAAACATTGGGAACCCGATTGAATTGAAGACAGCTTTCCACCCACAGCACCGATGGATGACCGAGAGAGTCAATCAGATTTTGGAGGACATGTTGAGAGCTTGTGCACTAGATTATGGATCTAGTTGGGATGATAATTTGTCAGATGCAGAATTTTCCTACAACAACAGCTACCAAACCAGCTTAAAGATGGCACCTTCGAGGCTCAGATGGAAGAAGGTGCAGGACACCGTTGTCATGGGACTAAACCGAGATCGCCGCTTGTTTGGACCAGATTTAATTAAGGAGTCCGAACAGAAAGTTAAGTTGATTCGAGACAGCTCAAGGTAGCCCAGTCGCATGTAAGAGCTATGCCGATTCAAAGCGCAGCGATTGAGTATGAAGTTGGAGACAGAGTATATCTCGAGTATCCCCGCCTCGAGGAGTTAAGCGTTTTGGAGTGAAAGGAAAGTTAGCACCCGTTTCGTTGGACCATATAAGATTTTGCAATGCATGGGAGAAGTTGCGATAAGTTGGAATTGCGGAAGGACTGTCAGGAGTTCATGATGTATTCCATGTTTCTCGCTTGAAGAAATGTCACCCGAGATAGCAGAGGTACCATTAAGAGACACAAGTACACCGAAGCAATACAGTTGAAGGATGACTTGACATATGAGGAAAAACCGTTAAGATTCTCGATTATGCCAGCAGAGTTACCCGCAGCAAGGTTATCAAGTTTTGCAAAGTTCATTGGAGCCACCACACCGAGGATGAAGCCACCGGGAAAGAGAGGAAGTTTTGCTTAAGGACCACCTCACCTATTTTCTAGTTAACCCGAATCTCGAGGGCTAGATTCATCTTAAGGGGTAGGTTTGTAACATCCCAAATTTTCAATTTGGAATTTATACATTAGGTCATCATGCATATCATATTTTTCTCGCATTTTCCGATCCTAGAAATTTCACGCAACTCAAGGACCCTCGGAGAGAGTTGGAAGTTTCATTATTTTCATATTTGGGATTTCCCAAATTTTGAAAATAGGATCATTGGATTTATTTAATTATCTTCATAAAGTTTTTCCTATAAAAATATTTGGAGAGGGAATAATATGACTTTCCCAACAATTAGGAAAAATGAAGATATAATAAATAAACCAAAATTGCTTTTGGAAGATTTATTTTGCTTAGGCAAAAATGAGCATTTTAAAAAAATTTATGCATGTTTGCTGTTTTTAAAGTTCATTTTGTTCGACTCATTTTTAGGAGTCGGGAAAATTTGTTTTATTTAATTTGAGTTCATTTGGTATTTTTAAATTCAAATTGGTTTAAATTTTATTTAAAAAATTACGCGCCCGAGGCGAGGCCCAGCCAGCCACCAGCCGGGCCCAGGCCCAGCGCCCCGCCCACCTCCCTCCTCCTCCTCAAGGCTGCTGCCGAAGCGGACTCCGCCACAAGACGCCATCGCCCGCCCGAGTCCGACTCCACCCGCCTCCTTGCCCCTCTCCAAGCCACCCCGCCCCCCCACCCCTTTATAACCCGCCCCCCCCTCTCTCTCTCCCTGCCGCCCCCCACCACGCCCCGCCTGACCGAGACCCGCCGCCGAACTCCGCTGCTGCTGTTCGCTGACGCAGAGCCCGCCGCCCTCGCCCCCTCCAGACCCCGCCCCTCGCCCCTCGCCCGAGCCCCTGAGCTCATGGCGAGATCACCGGAGGTAGCCCCGCCCCCGATCCGGTTTTCCCCTAATAAACCGATCCGGTTTTTTTTTTTAAAAAAGATGTTCGGTTTTTTTTAAAACCTAGATTGGTTTTATTTTTTTTCGGTTTTCTTATTTAACGAACGTTCACCGAACCGTTCGTTTCAATGAACACGTTCATTGGATTCGTTCTGTTAACGAACGTCCGTTATTTAAACCGTTCGTCGTTTTCTTTTAATCGGATTTAATCCGTTATTTTTCTGATTCGATTTCAGATCCGATTTTCAAAACTGTTTTACTTCTCGCTCGTTTATCGGAATCAGGTGATTCAAGCGCCTGGAGTTTCGTAACGAAACCGCCGTTCCGACTAACCTACTTTCACCGAGTTTTGCTACTGTGAAATTTTGACCTAATTTCAGATTGCTAAACCGAGTCGTTCTCTCTCGAGTTCCGACTTTCGGAGTTTATTTTGATTCGATTCTTTTGCAACCAGGGTTCTTAAGTTGAACTTTCGGTTAGATCTTTTATTCGAGATTTCCCGTGCATTAGATGAGTACTTATTGTATGCTTGTTGTTTGTCTGCGTTAGATCACCCGAGTGCGCCGCTTGTTACTTCAATCTCTAGGACTCGCGGATCATCGACAAGGCAAGTAACACTTTGATCATACCCTTCTCATACCCAGTTTTTATGCATTAGATCTATTCCTCAAACACTTGCATGATTAGGATCTAATTAAATTGTGGGTTTGGGAAGTAGATTGAGGTAGTACCTATTACTGTTTTACTTATGAAACCTTGGGAGTTACTTACGCTTGCTTGTTTATGCCATGCTATGCCAAGAGCGTGGATTGGGTGAGTGAATATCCATGACAGATGTGAGATTGTTTAATTAATGGTTTATCTAAGGTGGCAACCTAAACACACATCTGGGTGGATTGAGGCACCTGGTTTCCATCAGACTTGCTCTGTATTTCTTCGGACCGCCACCCGTGCTCTAAGGGATCATAAGATTATTCAAACCTGGAAACTTCCGTGTGCAGCCACAAGCCAATTATGGGCTCTGGCGTAGTTGACTAAGTCGTGCGAACTCTTACGGGTAGGCTAGCTAATGTAGGGGATGTAGGTTGGTACGGTCTACCCACATGTAAGGTGCTAGCGCGCTCGAAAGACTATGTCTCGGTCATCCGCTTCTCAAACACCATGTAGTCACGAGAACCAAGCGGAGGCGATCGAGTCTTGTGGGGAAAAGTCGCAAACCTCTGCAGAGTGTATAAACTAATCATGATTAGCCGTGTCCCGGTTATGGACAATTTGAGTATCCTGTAATTGAATATCATGTGAATCTCAACATGTTACTTCTAAATAAAAGTTATTGGGTTTTGATGAGTACTTTTAATTGGGATTGAGGATGCTGTCAACCATTCTCAATGTTTAACAACCACCATGATAGTTAAATAAAATTATTCCTTTGATGTAGGGAAAATCAGCTTTATGCAATGTAAATCAGAGAGCCTTACCACCAGCCATATATGCATGTAGTATAGGCTTATTTTGCTTCATTGCTCTTTATGTGTTACATTGCCAAAGATATTCCATGTCTTGACCTGCTGGCTGCAACTTTTCACGTTGCATGACTTTTCGCACGACAGTAAGGTGTTAGGTCGTGGTTCTATACTCGGTGATGCCGTTGGAGTTGATGGACTCGCTTATCTTCCAAGCCTTCCGCTGTTATTATTAGATGGCCTTAAGCCATATTATTGTAATAAGTTCCCTTGTGGACAACGATGTAATAAGTGTGTGATTGCTACTCGCAATAAATCCTTCAAGTACTATGTGGTGTCGGCATTCGATCCAGGATGACATCGAGCACGAGAGACTTGATCCATTCGGTCTGGTCGCTACACGACGGCTGAGGCGCCAAGGCCTCGCGAGCTCTCGAGAGCGGCAGCGAGGAGGCGACTTGAGGCGGGCACGGGCGGCGCGATTTCGGCTGGAGGCGGCGCGGCGGAGCAGTGGGGTGCCGGTGGCGAGGCGGCGGGCACGCCGCCGAGCAGCGGGAGGCGGGCGGCGAGGGACCGGGCGGCGGCGGCACACCCGGCCGGGCGAGGGAAGGCGGCGGCGAGGGGCGCAGAGGCACGCGGCGGCGGCTGGATTCGCGGGGCGGGCTGCGGGCTGGCGGGTGCTTGTGGGCGCGTTGACTCATGGGACAGGTGGCGGCGGCTCACTGGTCCGCGGCGGCGCGGACGTTCGGCAAGCGGCGGACATGTCCGGCAGGAGAGAGGAAAGGGCTAGGGTTTCGTCTGTGCGAAAAATCCGGGAGGAGCACATATATATAGGTAGAGGAGCTAGGAGAGTCCAAATGAGATGCGGTTGCGCCACGCGATCGTGATCGAACGACCGAGAGCATGGAGGGAGTTTGCTGGGTTTTGGGCCAGTTTGGAAGGGTGTTGGGCTGCAATACAAAGGGGCTTTACGGTTACCGGTTAACCGCTGGAGTATCAAACGACCTCCAAATGATCCGAAACTTGACAGCGGTTCACGGTGCTATACCAAGGCCGCTTGACAAACCTCGGTCCATTCCGAGACCGCTTAACACCCGCATACCTAAAAGAGACAAAAGGGCGCCGGAGACATAGGAGTGCCGGATTGCAAAACGGACAACGGGGAAAATGCTCGGATGCATGAGACGAACACGTATGCAAAATGAAATGCACATGATGACATGGTATGAAATGCATATGATGACATGGCAAAGTACAACACGCAAGCAAATGACATGGCAACAACGACGAATAACTGGCAGACACCTGGCGCATCGAATCCGGGGCGTTACACTCTCTCCCACGTAGTGTTTTTTCATTGTGTGATTTAATTTGGCACCGGAGCAAAGTAGGTGATCCAGATTGGGGCACCAGGTGAGCAATGGAGGGGCATCGATGCGAAATGCATCACAAGTGAATTTGGCACATGTTTTGGCCTACATAGCCCACTTTTGTACTCCCTCCGTCCCAAAATTCTTGTCTTAAATTTGTCCAAGTACGGATGTATCTAGTTATATTTTAGTGTTAGATACATCCGTATCTAAACAAATGTAAGACAAGAATTTTGGGACGGAGGGAATACCACCCCGTATTTAGTATAAAATTTTGACCATAGATTTACCTAAGAAAATGCCAATGCATGTCACTAAAAATTACACCATTTGAAATTATGTTCAAATACGAATCCAACGATATAGTACTTAGTGACATGCATTAACATTTTGTCAGTTAAATCTATGGTCAAATTTTGATACTACAAAATTGGAAGAGTAAACCAGGACGGAGGTAGTACTTGCTCTTAGGGTAACCATAGAGTTACTGGAGTAGTCTAAGTTATTTTCCACTATGACTAGCCTAGGCTACTATAGTAGTACAGCATAAAAACGATGCAGGTGATCATGTGAGTAAAAAATACTAAAAACATTTCTTTCGGTGCAGTGCGTAGATGCAGTTTTAAACACTGCACTTGTCATCGTAATTTGGGAAAAATTACGAAAAAATTGAGCTACGTTGTGATTACCGTTTACTTATAGGAAAGAAGTTTCACCTCGATGAGTAGCTTCTCCGTGCACGGAAAGCATGTAAGGAATCCAACAACTTGACCCAGATTGGGGCCGATAGATTTTAGTGCTAAGATCTTCACTGTGCGCATGGACTGGGTCAAGCTAGTGGGAATCATTTTCTAGAAGACGGTCGTAGATACATGATAACCCACAAGTATAGGGGACCGCAACAGTTTTCTATAAGTAAGAGTGTCGAACCCAACGAGGAGCTAAAGGTAGAACAAATATTCCCTAAAGTTCTATCGACCACCGATACAACTCTACGCACGCTTAACATTCGCTTTACCTAGAACAAGTATAAAACTAGAAGTACTCTGTAGGAGTTTTCGGGTAAGCTTGCAAGAAAGTAAAGAGCACGAAAATAAAACTAGGGGTTGTTTAGATAAAGACACAACTAAAGTAAATATGGCGAGTGTGGAAAAGTGGTGGTAGGAGTTGTGGAATTGTCCCTAGGCAACTGACTATGTTACTAGACCGATAATCACAATTGCAATTCTATTTGAGGGAGAGGCATAAGCTAACATACTTTCTCTACTTGGATCATATGCACTTATGATTGGAACTCTAGAAAGCATCCGCAACTACTAAAGATTCATTAAGGTAAAACCCAACCATAACATTAAAGTATCAAGTCCCCTTTATCCCATACGCAAACAACCTACTTACTCGGGTCTGTGCTTCTGTCACTCACGCCACCCACCATAAGCAAATCATAAACATATCGCAAACCCTAAAGCGGGAATCCCTCACGCTTGCGTGACACGGAGGGCACAACAGGACAGCACCAATAATAAAATATGCAATTCAAACCAATCATAGCAATTCATCAATCACCGATAGGACAACGAAAATCTACTCAGACATCATAGGATGACAACACATCATCGGAAAATAATATGAAGCATAAAGCACCATGTTCAAGTAGAGGGTACAGCGGGTTGCGGGAGAGTGGACCGCTGAATATAGAAGGGGGAAGGTGATGGAGATGTTGGTGAAGATGACGGCGGTGTTGGTGAAGATCGCGGTGATGATGATGGCCCGGCAGCAGCTCGGCGCCACCGGAAGCAAGGGGAGAGAGCCCCTTCTTCTTCTTCTTCCTTGACCTCCTCCCTAGATGGGAGAAGGGTTTCCCCTCTGGTCCTTGGCTCCCATGGCTTGGGAGGGCGAGAGCCCCTCCGAGATTGGATCTATCTCTCTGTTTATGCGTTCTTTTCTTTGGCAGATTCTACCCCTTCACCGTTTCCTTTATATCTGGAGATCCGTAGCTCCGATTGGGGTGAATCTTTCGCTCATATCTTCCTTGTAAAATTAGCTTTCTTGCACCAGAAGGAGAGCGTCAACCGCCTTACGGTGGACCACGAGGTCAGGGCGCCTGGGGCTAGGCGCCCCTACCTCGTGACCACCCTCGACACTGTTCTGCTGATTTTACTTCGAGAAAATCATAAATATTCAAAAAAATCTTCGTCTGTTTTTTTCCGTTTGGACTCCGCTTGATATTGGGTTTCATGAAACAAAAACATGCAATGATGTGAACTGCACCGGCAATCGGATCAATATGTTAGTCCCAAAAATAATATAAAAAGTTGCCAAAAAGTATATGAAAGTGAATAATATTGGCATGGAACAATCAAAAATTATAGATAAATGATAAAAAAAGAATTTTTTTTTTGATGTGGAATGCTACCTAGCATAATCTTGATCATAGGTCTAATCATGGCATGAATATTAAGACACGAGTGATTCAAGGCAATAGTCTATCGTTTGACATAAAAACAATAATACTTCAAGCATACCAACCAAGCAATTATGTCTTATTGAAATAACAAAGCCAAAGAGAGCTCATCCCTACAAAATCATATAGTCTGGCTATGCTCCATCTTCACCACACAAAGCATTCACATCATGCACAACCCTAATGACAAGCCAAGCAATTGTTTCATACTTTTGACGTTCTCAAACCTTTTCAACTTTCACGCAATACATGAGCGTGAGCCATGGACATAGCACTATAGGTGGAATAGAATATGATGGTGGGGGTTATGTGGAGAAGACAAAAAGGGAGAAAGCCTCACATCGACGCGGCTAATCAATGGGCTATGGAGATGCCCATCAATTGATGTCAATGCGAGGAGTAGGGATTGCCATGCAACGGATGCACTAAGAGCTATAAGTGTATGAAAGCTCAACAAAAGAAACTAAGTGGGTGTGCAACCAACTTTCTTGCTCATGAAGACCTAGGGCATTTGAGGAAGCCCATTGTTGGAATATACAAGCCAAGTTCTATAATGAAAATTCCCACTAGTATATAAAAGTTAAAGCATAGGATACTCTCTCTATGAAGAACATGGTGCTATTTTGAAGCACAAGTGTGGTAAAAGGATAGTAACATTGCCCCTTCTCTCTTTTTCTCTCTTTTTTTTGTTTTTTTTGGGCCTTCTCCTTTTTTTTGGCCTTTCTCTTTTCTTTTCTTTTTTCGTCCGGAGTCTCATCCCGACTTGGGGGGGAATCATAGTATCCATCATCCTTTTCTCACTGGGGCAATGCTCTAATAATGATGATCATCACACTTTTATTTACTTACAGCTCAATATTACAACTCGATACTAGAACAAAGATATGACTCTATATGAATGCCTCCGGCGGTGTACCGGGATGTGCAATGATCTAGCGTAGCAATGACATCAAAAAACGGACAAGCCATGAAAACATCATGCTAGCTATCTTACGATCATGCAAAGCAATATGACAATGAATGCTCAAGTCATGAATATGATGATGCTGAAAGTTGCATGGCAATATATCTCGGAATGGCTATGGAAATGCCATGATAGATAGGTATGGTGGCTGTTTTGAGGAAGATATGATGAGGCTTATGTGTGACAGAGCGTATCGTATCACGGGTTTGATGCACCGTGAAGTTTGCACCAACTCTCGAGGTGAGAAAGGGCAATGCGGTGCATCAAGAGGCTAGCAATGATGGAAAGGTAAAAGTGCGTATAATCCATGGACTCAACATTAGTCATAAAGAACTCGCATACTTATTGCAAAAATCTATTAGTCATCAAAACAAAGTACTACGCGCATGCTCCTAGGGGGATAGATTGGTAGGAAAATACCATCGCTCGTCCCCGACCGCCACTCATAAGGAAGGCAATCAATAAACACCTCATGCTCCGACTTCGTTACATAACGGTTCACCATACGTGCATGCTATGGGACTTGCAAACCTCAACACAAGTATTTCTCAATTTCAAAATTACTCAACTAGCATGACTCTAATATCACCATCTTTATATCGCAAAACTATTGCAAGGAATCAAACATATCATATTCAGCGATCTACAAGTTTATGTAGGATTTTATGACTAACCATGTGAATGGCCAGTTCCTGTCATCTCTCTAAATAGATATAAGTGAAGCAAGAGAGTTTAATTCTTTCTACAAAATATGTGCCCATGCTATAACAAATATAAGTGAAGCAAAAGAGCATTCTACAAATGGCGGTTGTCTATGTAAAGGGAAACAGGCAATCCATACTTCAAATGATATAAGTGAAGCACATGAAGCATTCTATAAAGCCATACTCAAAAGATATAAGTGAAGTGCATAGAGAATTATATAAATCAACCAAGGACTATCTCATACCAGCATGGTGCATAAAAGAAAAATAAATACCTAATTGCAAAAGACGCTCCAAGACTTGCACATATCGCATGAATGAAACGAATCCGAAAACATACCGATACTTGTTGAAGAAAGAGGGGATGCCTCCCCAGCATCCCCAAGCTTAGACGCTTGAGTCTCCTTGAATATTTACTTGGGGTGCCTCGGGCATCCCCAAGCTTGATCTCTTGCCTCTCTTCCTTCTTCTCACATCGAAACATCCTCGATTAGACACTACATCCACACAAAACTTCAACAGAAAACTCGGTAAGATCCGTTAGTATAATAAAGCAAATCACCACTCTAAGTACTGTTGCAAACCAATTCATATTTTGTTTTTTCATTGTGTTTACTGTAGTATAACTTTTTCATGGCTTAATCCACTGATATAAATTGATAGTTTCATCAAAACAAGCAAACTATGCATCAAAAACAGAATCTCTCTAAAACAGAACAGTCTGTAGCAATCTGAACATCCACCATACTTCTGGTACTTGAAAACTTCTGCCAAAATTAGGAAAAATAAACAATATTTACAGAAAGACAGTGCAAAAAGAATCAGAACCATTTGACGTTCCAGTAAAAAATTAAAATTCGCACACTACAGCCAAAGTTTCTGTCCTACACCGCACAAACCAACAAGTATTGTAAACATCCTAAAGGCAAACCTTGGCACATTATTTTTATAATACAATGGAATTGTACAAGGGGATAATTATTTTTATTGAAAATTTTCTGTAATTAAGATTCACAAAGTTCCCATGAGCCTGAACAAGTTTAGGGACGTCCCCCACTTTCACAATGCTCATCTCTCTCACTTTCGCTTTCCTTTTTGAAAAAGTTTTGGGTTCCCCTCTTTATTTTTGTTGTTTTTAAACTATATGAAAGCACTCAACAGAAATAAATGACTCTCTAAAACTTCCAGGTTGTCTCCCTGGCGGCGCTTTCTTTAAAGCCATTAAACTAGGCATATAGTGCTCAAGTAGTGAATCCACCCGAATCCCAAGGTATATCAAAGCCAATTTTAATTAGCAATGATTTGTAATTTAGTAGTGAGCACAAAGTAACATATATCAAGCAATGATGAAGTCTAACTCTCTTCCTATGCATCGGCATGTCATAAAAGAACAATTTATGCACACATAGTAAAGGCCAATGCAT
The DNA here is from genome assembly GCA_021605205.1 of Aegilops longissima. NCBI lineage: Eukaryota > Viridiplantae > Streptophyta > Magnoliopsida > Poales > Poaceae > Aegilops > Aegilops longissima. The sequence goes on along the minus strand of CM038678.1, from coordinate 139,641,104 downwards.
AGTATAAGCAGTTTCTTGCAATTTTATTGTATTGGAATAGAGAGGTGGAGATATAGTTCCTCTCTCATAATAATAGCAAGTAGGAGCAGCAAGCACATGCATATTATATCTATCAAAATCATCATGTGCAATGGTAAAAGGCAACCCATCAATATAATCCTTAATAAGGGCAAACTTCTCCGATATAGTATAGTTTGGAGAATTCAAAAGGATAATAGGACTATCATGCGTGGGTGCAATAGCAGTAATTTCATGTTTAACATAAGGAACTATAGCAAGTTCATCTCCATAAGAATAATTCATATTGGCATCTTGGCCACAAGCATAGCAAGCATCATCAAAAAGGGACATTTCAAAAGAATCATAGGGATCATAATAGTCATCATAGCAATCATCATAGCAATCATCCTTCGGTAAGAACGAAGGGAAATTAAACAATGTATGAGTTGAAGAGTTACTCTCATTAGAAGGTGGGCACGGGTAGCTAATCCGCTCTTCCTCCTTTTGTTCTTCCCTCTCCTCATCATCTTTTTCATCCAATGAGCTCACTGTTTCTTTAATTTCTTCTTCCATAGCTTCCTGCAAAATATTAGTCTCTTCTTGGACAGCGGAGTAGTTCTCAATATATGGTTTAACATAAGGATTAGAAGCATAATTATCATAGCAATATTTAAGAATGGCAAAATTTTCAGATTCGTAAAGAGTAGCACCATACTTTTCAATCAAAGAAGCAATTTCGTAAGCACCCTTAAAAGCAACAAATTCTTCAATTTGTTGAACATCATAGTAATTATAAACACCCTTAACATACGAGGATAAGATTCCATTATCAATAAACTCACATTGATAGGGAAGGTGTTTCTTAGGGTTTTCAGAACAACAAGTAAAATCATAATAATCGCATAAATTCCAAGCATAGCATTGCATAGTATTAATTTGATGCTGCAAAAGTTTCCCTTTTTGAGATATTCGGTGTCGCACAAAACAAGCATGCTCATCCAAAGATTTGCCCTCAACTAAGCTAGTTGGGGTTTCAAAGACTGAGCACATAGGGATCAAGATGATCCAAGTAATAAGCTTCAAAGATGTGATAGATTTTGAGTGGTTCTTCAAACATTGGTTCAGTAGGTACTACTAATTTTTTGGTATTTTTGCGTTTCCTACCCATAACTAAAGATAGAAAACAACTAAGAACAGCAAATAAACATTACTTAGTGATAAAGCAAACAAGCACACATGAGAATATTCACCCCACGCTATTGCTCCCAAGAACGGCGCGGAAAAAGGTCTTGATAACCCACAAGTATAGGGGATCGCAACAGTTTTCGATAAGTAAGAGTGTCGAACCCAACGAGGAGCTAAAGGTAGAACAAATATTCCCTAAAGTTCTATCGACCACCGATACAACTCTACGCACGCTTAACGTTCGTTTAACCTAGAACAAGTATAAAACTAGAAGTACTTTGTAGGAGTTTTCGGGTAATCTTGCAAGAAAGTAAAGAGCATGAAAATAAAACTAGGGCCTGTTTAGATAAAGACACAACTAAAGTAAATATGGCGAGTGTGGAAAAGTGGTGGTAGGAGTTGTGGAATTGTCCCTAGGCAACTGACTACGTTACTAGACCGATAATCACTATTGCAATTCTATTTGAGGGAGAGGCATAAGCTAACATACTTTCTCTACTTTGATCATATGCACTTATGATTGGAACTCTAGCAAGCATCTGCAACTACTAAAGATTCATTAAGGTAAAACCCAACCATATCATTAAAGTATCAAGTCCCCTTTATCCCATACGCAAACAACCTACTTACTCGGGTGCGTGCTTCATCACCACGCCACCCACCATAAGCAAATCATAAACATATTGCAAACCCTAAAGCGGAATCCCTCACGCTATGCGACACGGAGGGCACAATAGGACAGCACCAATAATAAAATATGCAATTCAAACCAATCATAGCAATTCATCAATCACCGATAGGACAACGAAAATCTACTCAGACATCATAGGATGGCAACACATCATCGGAAAATAATATGAAGCATAAAGCACCATGTTCAAGTAGAGGGTACAGCGGGTTGCGGGAGAGTGGACCGCTGAATATAGAAGGGGGAAGGTGATGGAGATGTTGGTGAAGATTACGGCGGTGTTGGTGAAGATCGCGGTGATGATGATGGCCCCCGGCAGCGCTCCGGCGCCACCGGAAGCAAGGGGGGAGATCCCCCCTTCTTCTTCTTCTTCCTTGACCTCCTCCCTAGATGGGAGAAGGGTTTCCCCTCTGGTCCTTGGCTCCCATGGCTTGGGAGGGGCGAGAGCCCCTCCGAGATTGGATCTATCTCTCTGTTTCTGCGTTCTTTTCTTTGGCAGATTCTACCCCTTCACCGTTTCCTTTATATCTGGAGATCCGTAACTCCGATTGGGGTGAATCTTTCGCTCAGATCTTCCTTGTAAAATTAACTTTCTTGCGCTGAAGGAGAGCGTCAACCGCTTCGGGTGGACCACGAGGTCAGGCGCGCTGGGGGTAGGGCGCCCCTACCTCGTGACCACCCTGGACACCGTTTCGCGTTGATTTTACTTCCAGAAAATCATAAATATTCCAAAAAAAATCTTCGTCCGTTGATATTGGGTTTCTGCGAAACAAAAAACATGCAACAGACAGGAACTGGCACTGGGCACTAGATCAATATGTTAGTCCCAAAAATAATACAAAAAGTTGCCAAAAAGTATATGAAAGTGAATAATATTGGCATGGAACAATCAAAAATTATAGATACGACGGAGACGTATCAATACATCAAGAAGAAATTTAAAAATGTGAATTTCAAGAAGACGGAGAAGAAGATGAGTGTTGTACCTGAACGATTACGGATCCAATAAAGAGTTTGGAGAATTTGGTAGACGAGTACACCAACGCTGTCAATTTCGGCGCGTCAATGACCCTGATTTTTGTTGGACCTTCTAGATCCAATACAAGCAATCTCTCAAGGAAAGGCGCATTCTCAATTACCATAACATGGAACAGCTGGAGTGATCTCTTCCCAATTGATGTCTTGTTGCGGGGCCAGCAAGACACATAAATCCATCGGAGATTCGTCGAGGCGATGTGGAGGCTAATGAACCCGTGGATCTGCTCAAGACGAAGGTACTCGAGCTCAGTACAGCTGCGGAGCAGGTGCTCCATAGCCTTCTTCGAGATGACAACGTCGAAGAGGTCGAGCTGCTTGAGTTGAGGGAGAAGAAGGGCGGGCGTGGCATTAATCTAGGGAAGATAGCAGGAGCTGAAGCTGGCGCGACGCAGCATTGGCGTGAGGCGGAGCGCGGACGTCGGCAGAGAGCGACATCGTCCAGCTTCAAAGCTGAGCTCCTCAAGATGATCTAGGGCGGGGGATAAGAACCACTCGTCGAACTTGGGTTGGACCTTGCAGTTGGTACTGAACATGCGGATGTCAAGGCGTCTGGCTGGCCCAGGGTGCGATGAAAGGATCTTGGAGACTGCGGCCATGCGTTTGCAATCCCCGTCGCAGAGGCAGCTGTCGACGGTGAGGTTGAGGGGGACGCAGCACCAGAGGGGGCGCCACCGCCGGGAGAGCAAGGCGGTCCACACGGCAGATTTGGTGGGAGGAGGCCGATGATGACGAGCAGCATGTCGTCGGGAGGCTCTTGATGAAGTCGAGCTCGCGGATGCGGTTTTGGCTCGAGCCGCCTCCGCTTGTTGGCTGCCTCGCCGTCCATCTCAACCGGCGGCGACGCCGTGTACACGTGCTGGTGTGTGTTGTGTTCGGGTGTGCGCGAGTCGCCCTTACATGCATGTCGCGCCGCGGTGGTGAATTGTGCGTGAGTCGTCCTTCGCGCGCAAGAAGTTTGTCCTCAACGCGCCCTCAATTTACTAGCGCGGGGTGCTACCCCGAGTGGTTTCAACTTTGTTTACTTCACCGCGTGTCGATGGGCCTCTAGTTTACTTATTTTCACCCACCGCCACATGGGCGGACACGAAGATCTGAGAACACGAGTGACAAGGCAGCATGTGGACTGGTTGACCGTCAACTAACCAATATCTGAGCTATACACTGACACAGTGAGCGTATAATCCGTCGGTATAGAGAGTTCGAGTGAGAGGGGAGGCCCCTGAGAGATAGCAGAGAGAGAAAGAGCTACTCCCTCCGTTTGATAATGTAGTTCCAACATTTTTTAAGTCAAACTTTTGAAACTTTGACCAAGTTTATAAAGAAATTACTTATATCTACAATACCAAAGATAAATGATAGTATGAAGTAAGTAAATGTTGTGATGAATGTGATGATTGTTCCAGATGTAAATGTTTTTCTCCACATATACCTGGTCAAACTTTTCTGAGGTTTGACTTTTCAAAACATCCATATGCTTATGGACGTGACAGAGTCCCTAACTAGAGAGAGAGAGAGAGTGAAAAAAGTGTGTGTGCGTGTGTGAAAGAGACATGGACAACACACGATAAAAGTAGATAAAAAGCGTGCGTGTCTTATGCAAACATATCACACATGCATCTTCGACAACAGAGGCAAGGTGAGGAGATAGTGTGTGGTTGTTTGGAACCGAGAGAGCAAGACCCCTAGCACGTGGCCAAGAGGGGTCTGACAAACAAGGGAGAGAGGTCGAGAGAGACGTACGGAGAAAATGCAAACATGGGGAGGAGAGAGTGTATGTTTGTCATAGAGAGATTCCCTGGAGATCGTGATGAGATTATATGGGTGGGAGATCGAGTGACAAGGTGTGTGCGCGCTAGAAGATGCCCCGAGAGATATCGAGATAGACGTATGGATGGAAGGAGACAATAGTGTGTTCCTGATGGCTAGTAAGAGATAATCATACTTAGGAGGGGGGAGTGCTTGTGCCTATGGCCCTGTTTGGATACTCTAACTCAGTTAGAGGTTAGAGTTAGATTCTAACCCTGAACTAACTCTAAGTAAAGAGGTGTTTGGATGGCAGGGTTAGATGGAGCGCGGATCGGCGAGGCACCTTCACAGGCAAAGAGAGGGAGGGAGGAGAGGACGAGAAGCTTCAAGGAAGTGGGAGGGATCATTGCGGGAGAGCGAGAGAAAAGTGTTTATTAGTGGTCCCGAGAAGAACTAACCCAAATAAGCACCTCTTGGATGGGTTAGTTTTTTGGATGGGTTAGATGCATCTAACCCAAACTAACCCTCTGTTTGGATCTTTTGGGTTAGTTGACTCCAAACTAACCCAAACTAACTCTAACCCATGGATCCAAACAGAGCCTATGATGGAGTGAGGGACTATGGTACTTAGGGGTGCGTGTCACATGGAGAGAGAACAAGGCGGAGAGTGTTGGATGGGTCTATATGTATAGCTTGAGCGAGACATGTGTATGTGTGAACCAGGAGATATAAGGCAAGTTTGGCTTGCGCCCCGAGCATCTTTTGCCTGGCCAGGGGTTGTGGCTGGATTTCATGCACGCTTGTTTGGTTGCTACCCTGTGAAAAAGAAAGCCCGCCTGGCCTGGGTTCCCTTGCACTTTAATTAGCTTGGCTGAACTCTAGACACTGCAAGTAGCCTGGCCCAGGTGACCGATTTCGAACGCCTGGCCGTGCCTCGTCGTGTGGTCACGAGGCTAACAGCAACATGGATGGATATTAGCATTACATAATTGATGCATGGATTGATTGATGGGACGTTGATGCTTTGCCTGGCCCAGGCATGAACCAAACACTTCAGCACCACGCAAGCCTGGCCAGTCAGAAATATTTTACATTTCACGTCCACACCAGGCAGTACCGGCCATCAAGGCATGAGGGTCAGGTCACGAACCAAACTGACCAATAAAGTTTGAGAGAGATTGAGGAGCCTCGATAAGGCTGAGTGGTGCGTCAGATAGCTGAGAGGGGGAAAGAGATATTCCATCCACTCGATAATGCAGTGCATGTAAATTTTTTAGAAGTCAAACTTTGGAAACTTTGATCAGGTTTACGCAAATGTTATTTATATCTATAGTACCAAAGATACATCATACAAAACTACATCTCATGGTGAATCTAATGGTATATGTTTGCCATACTAGATGTAATTCTTTTTCTCCACGTACATGGTCAAACTTTGTGATGTTTGACTTTTCAATAAATCTATATGCTATGGACCGAGGAGAGTGCCTCGGTCGAGACAGATCAAGTTCGTGTGAAGGAGAATGAGTAAGTGTGCAAAAAGAGTATGTGTGTGAAAGAGAAAGTGACAACAAATGATAAATTAGAGAGAGTGTGTGTTTTTTCGTTTCTTATGCGAACATATCACGATGCATCTCCGAGATGGAAAAGCGGCGAGGAGATACACGAAGATAGCTCGTGTGTGATTGTTTGCAACGGAGAGAAACACCCTATAGCACATGTCCAATAGAGGTCGGCCAACAAGGAAAAAAAGGTCGAGAGGGACACATGGATGGCATGGACGCATGGGGAGGAGAGAGGGTGTGTTTGTGATAGAGATATCCCTCGAGATCGTGAGGGGACTATATGGGTGGGATGTAGCGACCCGACCTCGGGACGGTCAAGCCTACGTATTCTTGTGCCATCCACGGATCAAGATATCTTTGGCACACAGTACATCAATGTATATATCAAAGTGCAATCACATGTATAAATAACGTAAAATGATATATACCTCATAATACTCAGCGGAAACAATCAAGCGGGTGTGGAGTCCCATCAACGCCATCGGCAGGTTGAGTGTAGACCGTAACCTCAGATCGTAACTCTTACTCGTCGAGGAAATATACGCAACATGATACGTTGCAGCCGTGTAGGTCAGTACATTGAATGTACCGGCAAGATCACAATAAGAGAAAACAGATGATAAACTATACTATATGCAGTATGGCTTTGTGGCTCTGTATCTGAATTTTGTTTGCGTAAAAGCTGGTTTTATTTTACCTACATCAAAGGAATAAATGAAGTCTGTACTATGGAGTTTTCTATCATGACATGGTTCCGCCAACCGATGTCTCATAGCCCAAAGTCATCATAAGTTGCCCACAATTAAGTTACCAGTCCGGTGTTGAGAGTTCCGAGATAGATCCAAGTCCAGATGCTCAATTTGTCCATAACCGGGGACACGGCTAATCGATTAGGTTTAAACCCTCTGCAGAGGTTTGTACACTTTACCCGCAAGATTCGATCCCTCTTTTTATGTTCTCGCACTTCAGAGTGTTTGAGAACAAGATGACCAAACATGGTCTTCCAAAGAGTTCCTCGACCACCGTCCGGTACTCATCCCATCCTACCGTAGTTCTACATCTGCTAGTACCGCCCCAGCCAGAGTCACAACTAAGGTCAACCAAGCGAGCCCATAATGACTTGCGGTTGCAGGTAAGCTTCGGGCATGAAGTATTCTTCCGTCTCTTTGAGTCTGGGTGAAGCTTTCGCAAGATGTCATGGCGCTTCTCCATGCATCCCGGCCAACCATTGGTTTCTCCAGGGTGCCCGTCAACCGTCCTTCACCCAGTAGTGTGTATTGAATTCCTGTCTCGAGTCTTGAAGTCTTGAGGTCTTGAAAATGCAGTCCTTGCAGATGTCATCATGGAGTTGTCGTCATTGACGTAGAGTCCTCCTTCTTCACACCACTCTCGAGCACTCATACCAAACCCGTCTACTATAGCGTAGCATAACATAAAATATTGTCCCGGGCTTGGTAACAGGGTGATGGGTTTCTACCTCATGCATACTACTCAACTACAAGAACTCAATATCACTACTGGAGGGATTGTTGCGAAGATGACACTAGATGCAATAAAACACATAGGTATGAAAAACATGGTCAAAGTGAACTTGCCTTGTTGACGATCTTCGAAAACTAGGGATTCAGAGTAGCAAGCTCAGACTCGAAACTCTACCGAGACAAGCAATAATTCACAATAAGCATACAACAATGATCACTTAACACAATAGCATAGCAATAGCAACATAACACATCAAAACAACCAAATCAAAACCCAAAGGAAAACTCGAAGAAATCCAACTCAAAGCTTTTCCTATCTCAAGCAACAACTAAAATAGTTTTATATAACAAAATTTTTCTTAACATAACCTAGGCATGGTTTTATGTTAATTTAACAGAAAAGATTTCATTAAGCAACTAGGAGCAAAAAGAATTAATTAAAAATCTATTATGAAACTCCTATTAGGCCTAATTCAATTTCTATTAAGAAAATAAAATAAAACTTTTATTTATTATAAATAAAAGTTCATCCATTAAAGTGACAGAAACTATCCTAGAATAGTCAATCACATGTTAAAAATAAATTTATTTACTAATTAAAATAATAGGAAAACAGTAGCTAGTTAATTAATTAGGATTAACAAGATTCTGCTTAAAACTAATTTTTATTAATCCTAAAATACCCAAATTAATTCCTATGGTTTGGCAATGTCAAAATAAAGTTGGGACAAAAGAATCATCCAAAAATAATTTTTCTAACTCAAGTTATAGCAGATTTACTATTCTGGCTAAAACTAAAATAAAGCAATTTTAGTTAATTTTAACATAGCTAAGTATATATTCTACAGAAACTACAGAAAATTTGCAAACCAACAAAAAAAGAATCACCTAAAAATAATAAACAGAATAAAAGATATGAATTTTTCAAAACAGGAACTATTCTGTTAAAACAGAAAACAAAAATAAAAGAAAAAGGGCCTAATGGGCCTATACTACGCACTGAGCGTAAAATAACCTAAACGGGCCCTAGGGTTAAACTAGTCGGGCTGGGCTAATAAGAAAAACCCTAACTAACTAAACCGTAAACGAACCGGTCGAACCGGGCGGTTTTATTTAAAAGAAATACCCCTTCGGGGTGATCTAATCCTAGCCGTTGAGGGTGAATCGGACGGGGAGGTGTTCTCCGGTGACTTACCGGAGCTCGGTGGCGGCGGCGGCGGCGGCGACGAGTGCGTTGATGGCTCCGATCGTCGGGGAGGTCGACGGAGTGGCTCGGCGGGTGCGGGGCGACGAGTGGGGGCTTTTGGTGGAGTCGGGGGAGATCGGGAGGGTGTAGGGCGACGGCGGCGACGAAAATGGCGGCGGCGGATGGCTCGGGCTCCGGTGAGCTCGGGTGAGAGGAGGAGGAGGTCCGCGAGGGGCTAGGGGGAATGGGGTGCGGGGCCCGGCTTATATAGGCGGGGCCTCGGCCTTGCTGTGGGGCGATCGGGAGGATCGACATCCGGATCCTGAGATCCGCGATCGGCGGCGGCTGGCGAAGCGTGGGGCGGGGTTGAAGACGGGTGGGGTCCACTAGCGAGAGAGAGAGAGGGTGCGGGCGAGCGGGCGGCCGGGCGAAGGGTTTTGGCGAGGGGTGGCTGGCGGCGGTGGCTCACTGGGCTGGCTGGTTAGGCACTGGTGCGCTTGGTCTTGGTCGGTGGCCAGGGCTAGCTAGGCAGAGGCTGGTGGCGCTGGGGTTCTATTTTTAAAAAATTATTTTTTAATAAAACAAAAACAGAGATAAAACATAAACTATAAATATTTTATATAGGACATATATATACCAAAATGATCAGGGGAATATTCCCTATCATTTGAACATTTTTCCAGGGGCAAAATCCAAAGTTTATAAAAAAATCATTTTTTTCAAATTCAAATAAAACTCAAATTTTGAATTCAAAAACTTTTGGCATTGTTTTCCTCTGATATTTTTGGAGTGTCATGTTTACTCCTCTCATACTTTTGATCAAGTATTTATCAGGCATAGTTTTTGGAATGATTCCCACTTGCCATAGTTTGAATTCAAATTCCAAAACTCAAAATCTTCTGAAACTTCAAATGGCATTTTCAAATGACTTTCAATTTGATACTTTATAACTTCCAACTCATATTTCATATAATTGAAGAAGTCATTTTATCTTCCCTCATGAAAATCATTGAGTTGCATAAAGTTTTGAATTTAAAATATTCCCAAATGAAATTCAAATCTTTTCCAAAACCCTATTCATTTCAAAATGGAAGAAGTCATGTCATCTTCACTCTAGGGTTTGGTGTTGGAATGAACTTGAATTCATTGGGGTCCAAAAGACAAAGGGGAAAGTTTTGGGAAAGTCATTTCATTCCCTCTCATTCAACTTTCAAAAGTTTTCAAATTCCACTCAGTTTCACTCAATCAATCAAACCATCAATCAGACAACAAGCATAGTTATTTATTTAATATAACATTCCAAAATTTAGAATTTTGGTATGTTACATGGGAGATCGAGGGAGTGCATGCGCGTTAGAAAGATGCCCCGAGAGAAATCGAGATAGACCATGCACATGTTTGTGATGGAGACTAAGATTAGCTAGTCATATACATATAGGGGGGACTGCGTGTGCCTACAATTGAGTGAGAGACCATCATACTTGGCTAGCTGGGCATGAGATTGTGTGTGTGTGCGTGTGAGATGGGAGAGAACGAGGGAGAGAGATAGAGTTTTACATGGTCCTATCGAGTGCGAGTGAGATATGCATGTGTATGTGTGACCCAGGTGGATGGAGAGTTTGAGAGGGGGGGGGAAGAGCTCCGAGATGACATAGTGGTGCGTGAGAGAGTTACGGGAAAAGAGCCAAGGAATTTGTGTGCGTACAATGAGTGCACCCAAGATATCTAGCTTGGACTAGCTAGAGTATCATACATAGTGTGCGAGAGAGACCTATAGATGGTGTATATATGCATGCGAACTAGAAAGACCCCCCCCCCCCAACACACACACACACACACAAAGATAGAGAGAGAGAGAGAGAGAGAGAGAGAGAGAAAGGGAGAGGGACCAACAAGGTTTTTGTGTCGGATGCGTGCGACAAAATTGAATATTGTCGGCGAGAGAGAGAGAACAGGAGAGCGGGAGAGGGGGAGGTCGCGTTTTATGCATCAAAGACTGATATAAACCATGTTTCGATATAAACTTGCATTCAAATATTTAAATTGGAGAACATGTTGTCTGCAATCCACACATGAACGGATATGTGCATATATCAAACAAGTTCATTAATTTGACTTTCAACATGTTCATGGAGTACTATAATATTGTACAACATGCTACTCGATTGAGGTGTTCAATTTTGGATTTAGTTCACTATTTTGACCTACTGAACGAGCTATTTCATTGAATCGAGATATTTCATTTTGGGTTTGATTCGCGTTTTTGAGTGGGTCAACTATTTGTCATATAGTAAATCGCTAGCAACGAGCATGTAAAACACATTACTCCCGAGCATCATCTCTCCATCTAAAAAGAAGTGGCAAGCTAATATTTCAAAATTTGATTGAATCGACTTGGTAAGGTAGACGTGGATGCTCGTTCTCCCAAAATATGAACGAAGCGTTAAACATCCTCTCTGCTCGGTGGAATTCGCCGAGCAAATAAATGGGAGACGAAATTACCGTCCTATGTGGGACACGATCAATTGGCCCGTTGTACATCGAGGGTAGGTTCAGTAACTTCATCCAAGCGCCTTCTCCTCGGCTGAAATGACATGTGCCGAATAATTCATAAACCATGGTCGGCAAAACACGCTCTCTCCTCAAATAGCTCACGCCCACTATTTGAAAACACGCTCTCCTCGCCTGAAATCGTTCGCACCACTATTTGAAAACACGCTCTCCTCTTCAAATCATTCGCGCCCACTATAGTTCAAAACACGCCTCGCCTCAAATCGCCCCGCCCACTATTTGGGGAGAATCAAAGTTACTCTACTATCCCCGACCCTCAACACAGACCCAAGCCGAGAAGCCTATATGCAAGGGTAGAACTGTAACTCCCCTCACATTTCAACAAATGCGTTCAGAAGACATGGTTCCACTCCCCAATCCCCCGCGCCCCCATTTATACCTCGTGGGTGCCAAATCACCTTCTCCCCGGGAAGCTCCCTTCTCCCGAGCCGCGAAACCTTAGCCCCACCTCCATGGCACCCCCCACCGCACCAATTTCACAGCCGCCCTCCTCCCTAATGCCGGAGACGCTGTCCATGTGCCGTCGTGCACTAGGCCGTGTGCCTCTTACTCCGTGCTGCTGGTGCTACCTTGACGACGGCCGCGTGAACCGTACCGGAGCCGATTCACCCCCGCCGTTGTTCACGGCGCCGGAGCGGCTCCAACTTCGGGTCGGTCTAGAGTCCTGGCGCTGCTTCCGCATAGCCGTCGACCGTCACGACATCACTCTTTCCCTGCCACCGGTCAACACCGCAACCGCGCCGGCCTCACCGACTCGGCAGCTGGACCTTCCTACTCCACCATGCCGCCGGATAGGTCGCACCCTCATCTCAAATCACTTTATTTAGGCGTCAGTTCTCTGAATTTTTATTCTGGGCCAATCGATTCCCAATGGGAAGCAGCACCCCTCGAGGCGGCAGAGTTCCTAGGCTGCCGGTTGGCTGGTGTCTAACGTAAGGGTGCGGGGCCGCAAGTTCGCCACGGAAGCAGCGCTTAGATGGCTATCTTTTAGAGTTGCGTGGGTTGAAGGTACTGCCGCCGCCGGATCTGGATGACGGGGAGTCTTTATGGATTGGCCCGGGGCGGCACAACCACGATAGTGCGGTGGGGCGGGGAGCGGGGTTTTGGTCGGGGCCACGGACGGCGAAGGCAGGTTGCTCTGCCATTGGTCACTGGCTCTTCGGGGAAGATTCTGAACAGTGTCGGTCGGGAGGCACAAAACGGCCATCAAGCCATCCGGCATAGATCGGACAGTACCAAAATAAAATAAAATCGTGTGACCCTAATTTAGTCTTCAGTCAACAGACGTGTGACCACTCTCGTACCTTGCTGTTGATCTCTTAGTGTATTTCTTCAGATCAAAGAGATATGTCGTTCTTAACATTATCGTTATCTCGCATCTTCGCACACACCGTCTTCCGACTCACCGCAGCTGCTCCAATAAGGGAAGCATACACCGGAAGGAGCTATAGTCCCCACTCAGCAGTTCCTGCATCGAATGCGCGTGCCCGACATGGACAGCCACAACAACTGCAGGGCCATCGACAAGTCAGCACATGATGCTCACTCCTATGGATGGCAGCCAGATAGGTTGTACCCTCATTTTACTTGTGTGCAACATTTATGGCTTTGTTATTCATCTAAGCATGGAAAATAGATCATCACATTTCACTGTATATTCGTGTTGATCTCTTACGGGTCTTGTTCAGGAGTTCATGATGTTCCATAGTTCAGCTAAGATACTTGTTCTTTAGGTAACGTTGTTCCATAGTTATCATCCATCAGCCAATGCTATCACATAGGCTGGTGATTATAGTATTATACCACTTCTAGTATTACTTATGTTGTTCTTTAATACTTTAGTGTGCCATCTAGTTAATCTCGAGTACAAACGATACATATTCTGTAGCTTTCATCTGTGTTCTCCCTTTAGTTTATGAGACATGTTGCTACTAGTTAACCCCAGTCCTACTATTTATGTCGTCTCCTACAGGCACTCATTACATAAATCTAACTACTAATTGTCTTCCATGCATGTCAGATATAATTGCACACACTGATATATCCACAAGAACCTCACGGAGCAATGTAAAGGCCAATAAACTTGATGTCAATGATACCCAATATGATGGAACATGTAAAGGAAGTTCTTCGGAAGACCTGCAGAAAGATGATGAATCCTCTTCACCCCACAAGGTCCTTGCTCTAACTTGGCCTGTGATATGGGTACAACATGCATATAATGTCCTGGAGTTTATCTAGTCTGTTGCAGTGCCATGTGCTTAGCATGCTGATCATGCATGTAAATATGTCATGCCTTCCTGTTTTTCAGTACCTATTCCATTCATGATAACATGTTTTCAAATTCAAATCTTGTCATTCTACTCTATCGCAATGCCATCCGCTTAATTTGGACATCATGCTTCGAATATCTTATGCATTGTTATTCATCGAGACGTACTTCATCTCTCGCCATACCATGTTTTTTACAATGAAGTGTTGTTCTAGTGCTCTGTTGCAATGCCATCTTATTTTCCTAATCATACACGTGTATGATGCCTTAGTTATTTCATACGTATTCCGCTAGCATATAGTTTTACATTCAACTAGTGTTTTTTGATGTGTTGTCTGTCATATCCCTAGCTCTTACACCATACTCCCTCCGTCCGGATTACATGTTGCGAAATGGATAAAAAGGATGTATCTAGAACTGAAATACGCCTAGACCCATCCATTTTTTCCGGATGGTGGGAATACATGTCAATATGTCATGCCTTTCTATTCTTCAAGACCTATTCCATCTCTCATTGTCGCATGTTTTATAATTAAAGCACCATTCTTCTATACAAGGCATGCAAGGGAAGACGACTATGTTAGAATCGAAGGGTTACAAACAAGGCCTTTCCAAAAGATCCAAATGCCGGAGATAATAAACCAAGTCCAGTTTTTATAGATCTTGCCCAAAGACAGAGAAACCCAACTCCTCTCGATAATAAGCAGATTCGGTGGCCAAAGAACTAGTCCGCTCTGTCCAGCAAAAATATGTCAACTCAATTCTAAGAAGCGTGTGCGTATCCTTGCATCATGAAATTTTATAGCATGCTGATCATATTTTCTACATGTTTCTTACCCATCTCTCTTTTAGAAAATAAGCTTAACAGATAGAAGAATTTCTGTAATGGTATCATTTATGAGGAAAGATTCTTGCAGGAATTCTCTGTGCTCCAATGTAGATGTAATTACCTGTTGTATATCACTATATTTTTACATCAACATGTTATTTGTTAATCGGCGTGAATCCAACCTTTATCTGATCTAAATTTAGTTGTAGCAAAATGTATGATTAAAGGCCACAATGTTGATTTTTGTAAGGAAAGTTGCCTGGTAGTTTTGCATCCTGAGCTGCATGAGTGTACTATATCATATCAGTGGGTTTGAATACTTTGGTTCTGCAGTGGGTTTTCAGGTGTTTTTTCTTGTGTTGTCTGTCGTATCCCTAGCTCTTACATCATACTCCCTCCGTCCGGATTAAATGTCGCAGAAATGGATAAAACTGGATGTGTCTAGAACTGAAATACGCCTAGACCCATCCATTTATTTCCGGATGGATGGAATGCATGTCAATATGTCATGCATTTCTATTCTTCAGTACCCATTCCATCTCTGCTGTAGCATGTTTTATAACTGAATCACCATTCTTCTATGTAAGGCATGCAAGGGGAAGACGGTTATGTTAGAATCTGAAGGGTTACAAACCAGGTCTTTGCAAAAGATCCAAACGCCAGGAGATAATAAACCAACTCCACTTTTCATAGATATTGCTCCAGCACAGAGAAACCCAACTCCCACTGATAATAAACAGATTCCAATGGCCAAAGAACTAGTCCGCTCCAGTCCAGCAAAAGAATGTCAACTCCATTCTAAGAAGCGTGTGCGTATCCTCGCATCATGAAATTTTATAGCATTCTGATCATATTTTATACATGTTTCTTACCCATCTCTCTTTTAGAAAATAAGGTTAAACGATAGAAGACTTCCTCCATTGGGATCATATTCGAGGAAAATATCTTATGGGAATTCTCGGTGCTCCAATCTGATGTAAGTACTGTTGTATATCACTATATTTTACATCAACATGTATTTTGTTAATCGGCGTGAATCTAACCTTTATCTGATCTAAAATTAGTTGTAGCAAAATGTTAAAGGCGCCAATGTTGATTTTTGTAAGGAAAACTAACTGGTAGTTTTGCATACTGAGCTGCATGAATGTACTATCTCATATCACGCACATTCTTGAATTGTAGTGCTTCTCTGGTTGCCCATTCATTCATTGTATCAATGTTGCTTTCGTACTACCTTACGGCTGATGATAGCTGTGACATATTGTGTTAATTTGGTGTAGGCTAGTTGCCCAAGCGTTTGTTGTGTCGGTGTTGCTTTCCTATTATCGACTTGGCCAATGATAGCAATGCTAGTGTGTTAATTTTGTGCAGTCTGAAGATAAGAAGACAAACTCGAAAACAGCAAGGCAACCCCATTGTTTCTTTCCAATAAATCTAGGCCAAGTAATATGGCAATAACTCATGATTAATCTGTTTGGTTCTCGTCCTAAATTATGTTATGATGCGTTGGTGAGACACTCTCCACTATCAATAATACAAGCTCGCCAAAATCGCCATCTGAATCATTCAAGTATCCTCGCCTCGAATGCAACGGAATAAATGTATGTTTGTGAACCAATTAATGGCTGAAGCAATGATGGAAATGGTGGATGAATCGAGGTGCAGAGTCGCATGCGACACAACAACTAATCAATGTTTTCGAGAGACAGTGTAGCAAAGCAGCAAGAACTTGCCCACATGCTTATGGGCGTCATCTATCTTTGAGGTTGCGATTGTGACGTTGTAGATGGTTAGGTTACGCTCATTTATTTGCACCGCATCAATCTTTGATTGCCGAGTGGATGTAATTTCCTGTAATATATGCTGGATGTGCAACGTTATTCTCTGTATGTCGTACCTTTGCTTGATCGGTTTTGGTCATGTGCATAGTTGCTCGTCGTAATGGGCTCAAACTATCTAATTTGGCCTGAAGACATGTATGAACTTTAGTGGGCCCATTAAGTTAATGGGCCATTACTAGGCCAAAAGTTAATGGTCGGCCCTCTTACCTCCCGGGTCGTTAACAGGCCGACATCGAAGCGGGCAACAGGTGGCCCCAATTTATTTCATGGGCTGTTAACAGGCCGTCACTAAGTTTGGGCTACATATGGCCCAACTATACTGTAGGCCTATAGCAGGCCGAAAGAGACAGCGGGCTTGTACTGGACCATGAAGAGCATGGGCCGCTAAGAGGCCGAAAGTCAGGTCCTATTGTAAATGGCCCAACTGTGTTGTGGGCCTTTAGCAGGCCGAAAGAGAAACCGGGCTGGTATTGGACCATGAAGGGCATGGGCCGTTAAAAGGCCAAAACTAAGGTCCGACTACAAATGGCCCAACTCATTTATGGTCCGTTAACAGGCCAAAAGGCACACAGGCCGGGAATTGGCCCAACACTTAAATGGGTCGCTAAAAGGCCAAAACTCGGGTTCGACTACAAATGGCCCAACTGATTTATGGGTCGTCAACAGGCTGAAAGTGACACCGGGCCAGAAATTGGCCCAACACTTAAATGGGCTGCTAAAAGGCCGAAACTCAGGTCCGGCTACAAATGGCCCATCAGATTTATGGGCCGTCAACAGGCTGAAAGACACACCGGGCCGGAAATTAGCCCAACATTTAAATGGGTCGCTAAATGGCCAAAAGATGTACATCCTGAAAATTGGCCCATCCATTAAATGGGTCGTTAACAGGCCGAAATCTCATCGGGCCGATATTGAGTCCAATTATATAGCGGGCTGTTAACAGGCTCAAACTGACGATGGGCTGCAATGGTGTCAAATCTTTAACGGGCCGTTGGCGGGCCGAATTGGCACATCTCATATGGGCCGTGGGCTTAAATGGACCTGACACAAGTAGGCCTTATAAGGGCCGGCCTGCTAATTTTTACTGGGTCGGCCTTTTTCACCGAAATGGGCCACCGTTGGGCCGTGCCATGTGTCGACCTATCATAGGCGGCTTCTGTCCAATGAGTGGATGACATTTGTCCCAACGATGAGCCAACACGTGTTTCCTCAAGCCAGTGATGATTTTACACGTGGAAAATCCCCATTGGTCGGGCTGTTAACGGGTTATCTGATCCAAAACCCAACCCGATAGCTTAACGGCATTCCGTTATGGTGGATGCCGCGTGTCGGTCACCCTTGACGAAAGCACTTCTGTGACGCGCGATTTATCGTCATGGAAGTGGACACTTTCGTGATGATAATTTTGGTAATGTCATGGAACACTTCTACGACAGCACAGGAATGACTATCTTGATTCTGTCATAAAATCGTCATGGATGTACATGCATGACAAAAAACGCGACCTACTGTGACAAACACGTATCATCACGGAAGTGTATTTTTTTTATAGTGATGGAGGGCCCTGCGCCGCCTGTGGGGGGCCCAGCTCCGTCTTTGGATCTGGCAACATGCGGCCGGTCATCTGGGGCGCGAACGACGCCGCTCGCCAGGCTCTGACTGCCAGGGCGATGCTTGTGCTCGCGGACCGTGGCCCGGGTCCTGTCCGTGACCGGTCCACTGCTCGTGCGCATAGGCACGGGCCGTTCGGCTCCCAACGAGCCGATCGCCGTGGCCGTCTTCTTCTTGGGAGCCATGGCGACGAAGAACTGCTAGGCTAACTACTAGACCAGATTCTCACAATTGCGCCCCTACGGGCGCGCCAAAGATGTCGGTGTGGAGCGACACCTATGGGATCACAAGAGTCCCTACTACGGTTGCTGGGCGCGGGGTTGCGAGGAGAGCAGGGCTAGTAGACAGACAAGGATCGTTTACCTGTGTTCGGGCCGCGAGGATCGTAAACCCTAGTCTGCTTTGGTTGGTGTATTTGAGAGAGTTCTTGAGCTCTCGAACTAGCCGTGGTCGATGCATGGTTGAAGAGCGAATCCTTCTCCAGTATGCCATGGGCCTCCTTTTATAGTCGAAAGGGGCTGCCACTGTGGCACACAGGAGGTGGAAAGGCGTACAGTGCCCTGAGCTTAACGCTCGTATTACAGGACAAGACACAATTTAATGTGCAGCTTAGGTGTCCCCTTGCTTTATCGGGAACGGGGGCGAGGCCCGTCCCGTCCGTCGCCACTCCTCCTTCCTATGACACACGCCCTGGCCAGCGGTGCGTGCGGCGCCATGTAGGCAGGCAAGCAGTTGAGGTGTCGCGGTGGCGGAGTCTTCACGAAGATCTGCATGCCGCCACGCAGGCGCTTGACAAGTTGGCCTGGGTGGCTGCATGTTGCCACGCAGGTGCCCGCCCAGCTAGTTGGGCTGGCAGCTGCATGTGAACGATGGTGGAAGCTGGGTTGGCGTGGACCTGGCGGTGGCCCTGCTGGCGTCCTTGGTGAGGGCCTTGCCGGGTGGCCCAGCAAGGGTCTTGCCGGCTGGCCCGGCAAGGTTCTTGCCGCGGCGTGCTGTCGTTCCCGGCAATGGCCTTGCCGGGGGTCTGGTGGCCTTCCTCGGCAAGGATCTTGCTAAGGATCGTCGTCTTCTAATCCTCATCTGATCTTGAATATGTCTTCACAAAGATATGCATGCCACCACAGAGGTGCCTTCTCGAGACCTGGCCCCACATAAATGATGGCATTGGGGACCTTGGGCTCAAGGGCGGCTCGCTCTGTTGGTGTGGGCCGAGCTGCCCCGGCAAGGGTCTTGCCGGGGCTGGTGAGGCTGCCCCAGCAAAGGTCTTGCCAGGGGAACCTGCTTTGTCCCTCTGCTCCTTGTGGTATCGGCCTTGGCGTTGCTCTAATTGTCTTGGGCTTCGGTCTTACTTTGGCTCACCTCCCCTGCTCTGCTTGGTGTGACCGTGGGCGCGGCTCTGACTGCTCACGCACAGGTAAAGGGTACAAAAGTGCGCCCCTCTTTTTGTACACCGACACGTAGGCCCAGTGCCAATTTCTGTTATTTGCCTATTTTAGTGTTTCGCAGAAAAGGAATATCAAACAGAATCCATACGGAATGGAACCTTCGCCATGATCTTTCTTGGACCAAAAGCAATCTAGAAGACTTGGATTTGAAGTCTAGAACGCCACGAGGCGGCCATGAGGCAGGAGGGCGCGCCCCCACCCTCGCGGGCCCCTCGTAGCTCCACCGATGTACTTCTTTCACCTATATATACTCTTATTCCCTAAACACATCAAGGGGAGCCATGAAACCACTTTTCCACCGCTGCAACCTTCTGTACCCGTGACACCCCATCTTGGGGCCTTTTTCGGTGATCTGCCGGAGGGGGAATCAATCACGGAGGGCTTCTACATCAACACCATAGCCTCTCCGATGAAGAATGGGTAGTTTACCACAGACCTTCGGGTCCATAGTTATTAGCTAGATGGCTTCTTCTCTCTCTTTGATCCTCAATACAAAGTTCTCCTTGATGTTCTTGGAGATCTATTCGATGTAATACTCTTTTGCGGGTTTGTTTGCCGAGATCCAATGAATTGTGGATTTTTGAACTTGATTATCTATGAATATTATTTGGTTCTTCTCTGAATTCTTATATGCATGATTTGATATCTTTGCAAGTCTCGTCGGATTATCTGTTTAGTTTGGCCTACTAGATTGATCTTTCTTGCAATGGGATAAGTGCTTAGCTTTGGGTTCAATCTTGCGGTGTCCTTTCCCGATGGATGAGGGGCAGCAAGGCACGTATTGTATTGTTGCCATCGAGGATAAAAAGATGGGGTTTATATCATATTGCTTGAGTTTATCCCTCTACATCATGTCATCTTGCCTAATGCGTTACTCTGTTCTTATGAACTTAATACTCTAGATGCATGCTGGATAGCAGTCCATGTGTGGAGTAATAGTAGTAGATGCAGAATCGTTTCGCTCTACTTGACACGGACGTGATGCCTATATTCATGATCATTGCCTTAGATGTCTTCATAATTATGTGCTTTTCTATCAATTGCTCGGCAGTAATTTGTTCACCCACCGTAATACATGCTATCTTGAGAGAAGCCACTAGTGAAACCTATGGCCCCTGAGTCTCTTTCCTATTATATTGCATCTCTTTTATTTACATCGCATCTCGTTTACTATTTTGCAACCTTTACTTTCCAATCTATACAACAAAAATACCAAAAATATTTACTTTACTATCTTTATTAGATCTCACTTTTGCGAGTGGCCTTGAAGGGATTGACAACCCCTTTATCGCGTTGGTTGCAAGGTTCTTGATTGTTTGTGCAGGTACTAGGTGACTTGTGCATTGTCTCCTACTGGACTGATACCTTGGTTCTCAAAACTGAGGGAAATATTGTTGCATCACCCTTTCCTCTTCAAGGGAAAACAAACGCATGATCAAGAGGTAGCAAGAAGGATTTCTGGCGCCGTTGCTGGGGAGGTCCAACTCAAGTCAAGATTTGATCTCCCGTCAACTTGCCGATTTATGGCGCCGTTGCCGGGGAGATCTACGCCAAGTCAAGACATACCAAGTACCCACCATAAACTCTTCTCCCTCGCATTACATTATTTGCCATTCGCCTCTCGTTTTCCTCTCCCCCACTTCTAAAATGATTTTCAAAAACCTTTGCCCTTTTCTTTGCCCCTCTTCCGTCCGTCCTTTTGTTTGCTCGTGTTACCATGTGCTTTCTATTTGCTTGCATCTTTGCTTGCTAAAAATCTATTGTTATGGATACTCATCCTCTTGCTAATATTTTTAAAATATCCAATTATGATGAACCAATTGCTAGTGAGTTTTGTGCACTAGATTATCTTTATGAGGTTCTGCTTGAAATTCGTGAATCTGAAAATTGTGATGAAGTGTTGAAAGAAGAAACTTATGAAGTGATTCACGATAGCTCCTTGAATGAAAAGCATGATTGCAATGATATTATTATAAATTCTATTAATGTCAATTGTGTTAATGTTATGCAAAACCCTAAGCTTGGGAATGCTAGTTTTGTTATGTCCACTACTTGTTGCAATGTTCATGATTGGGGCGATTCTTCTTACAGTCTCGAAAATTTATTTAAGCCCCGTGATGAATATGAGATTGATAATAATGTTTGCAATAATATTGAAAGTGGGTTTGGAAGAGTGTCAACATTAGATCCCACATATTTGGATAATGTTCAATCTTATGAAGTTTTTGATAAAAGTGGGTTTGGAGAGGTCATGACTTTAGTTAATGATATTCCCACTATTTTGGAAGAGTGTCAACTTTGCATGCATGTGGATCATGTAGAGAAAGTTTTACGTGAGAGCTATATTTTTGAATTTGAATATGATCCCACATGTAATTATTATGAGAGAGAAAAATATGGTTGTAGAAATTTTCATGTTACTAAATTACCTCTCGTTATGTTGAGATTGTTATTGTTTCTCACTTCTTTCTTGCATATGCTAGTTTTTGCTTGTCTTGATAATTTATTTGCCTATAAGATGCCTATACATAGGAAGTATGTTAGACTTTTTCATGTGCTATATGATGCTCTCTTTGTGCATCAATTCTTGTCTTTCATGTGAGCATCATCGAAATTATCAATGCCTAGCTAGGGGCGTTAAACGATAGCGCTTGTTGGGAGGCAACCCAATTTTCTTTTTGTTCCTTGCTTTTTGTTCCTGTTTAGTAATAAATAATTCATCTAGCCTCTATTTATATGTCGTTTTATGTTTTAGTTAGTGTTTTTGCCAAGTAGAACCTTTGGGAAGACCTGGGTGAAGTCTTTGCAATCTTGCTGTAAAAAACAGAAACTTTTGCGCTCACAATATTAGCTGCCATTTTTTACTGGAGAGTGCTTTCAGGTTGATTCTTTTTGCAGATGATTAATAGAAAAATTCCTTACGTCCAAAAAATTTTCAGAATTTTTTGAGTTTTATAAGTATTCTATTTAGTCAGATTGCTACCAACTGTTCTGTTTTGACAGATTCTGTTTTTCGTGTGTTGTTTGCTTATTTTGATGAATTTATGAGTAGTATCGGGGGGTATGAACCATAGAGAAGTTGGAATACAGTAGGTTTAACACCAATATAAATAAAGAATTAGCCCATTACAGTACATTAAAGTGGTGGTTTATTTTCTTATACTAACGGAGCTCATGAGATTTTCTGTTGAGTTTTGTGTTGTGAAGTTTTCAAGTTTTTGGGTAAAGATTTGATGGATTTTGGAATAAGGAGTGGCAAGAGCCTAAGCTTGGGGATGCCCAAGGAACCCCAAGGTAAAATTCAAGGACAACCAAAAGCCTAAGCTTGGGGATGCCCCGGAAGGCATCCCTCTTTAAATCTTCGCTCTATCGGTAACTTTACTTGATGCTATATTTTTATTAACCACATGATATGTGTTTTGCTTGGAGCGTCTTGTATGATTTGATTCTTTGATTTTTATTTTACCACAATCATCCTTGCTGTACACACCTTTTGGGAGAGACACGCATGAATCGGAGTTTATTAGAATACTCTATGTGCTTCACTTATATCTTTTGAGCTAGATAATTTTGCTCTAGTGATTCACTTATATCTTTTTAGAGCACGGTGGTGGTTTTGTTTTATAGAAATTATTGATCTCTCATGCTTCACTTATATTATTTTGAGAGTCTTTTAAAACAGCATGGTAATTTGCTTTGGCTATAAAATTAGTCCTAATATGATGGGCATCCAAGATGGGTATAATAAAAACTTTCATATAAAGTGCATTGAATGCTATGAGAAATTTGATGCTTGATGATTGTTTTGAGACATGAGGATGGTGATATTAGAGTCATGCTAGTAGATTAATTGTGAATTTGAGAAATACTTGTGTTGAGGTTTGCAAGTCCCGTAGCTTACACGTATGGTAACCGTTGTGTAACAAATTTGAAGCATGAGGTGTTTCTTTGATTGTCTTCCTTATGAGTGGCGGTCGGGGATGAGCGATGGTATTTTCCTACCAATCTATCCCCCTAGGATCATGCACATAGTGCTTTGTTTTTGATGACTCGTAGATTTTTGCAATAAGTATGTGAGTTCTTTATGACTAATGTTGAGTCCATGGATTATACGCACTCTCACCCTTCCAGCATTGCTAGCCTCTCTAGTACCGCGCAACTTTTGCCGGCACCATAAATCCGCCATTTAACTTCCTCAAAACAGCCACCATACCTACCTATTATGGCATTTCCATAGCCATTCTGAGATATATTGTCATGCAACTTTCCACCGTTCCGTTTATTATGACACGCTCCATCATTGTCATATTGCCTTGCATGATCATGTAGTTGACATCGTATTTGTGGCAAAGTCACCATTCCTAATTTTTCATACATGTCACTCTTGATTCATTGCACATCCCGATACACCGCCGGAGGCATGCATATAGAGTCATATTTTGTTCTAGTATCGAGTTGTAATTTTTGAGTTGTAAGTAAATAGAAGTGTGATGATCTTCATTATTAGAGCATCGTCCCATGTGAGGAAATAAATAAATAAATAAGAGAAAGTCCAAATAAAAAAGAGAAGGCCCAAAAGAATGAGAGAAAAAGAGAGAAGGGACAATGCTACTATCCTTTTTTCCACACTTGTGCTTCAAAGTAGCACCATGATCTTCATGATAGAGAGTCTCTTATTTTGTCACTTTCATTTACTAGTGGGAATTTTTCATTATAGAACTTGGCTTGTATATTCCAACGATGGGCTTCCTCAAAATGCCCTAGGTCTTCGTGAGCAAGCAAGTTGGATGCACACCCACTTAGTTTCTTTTGTTGAGCTTTCATGCATTTATAGCTCTAGTGCATCCGTTGCATGGCAATCCCTACACTCACATTGATATCTATCGATGGGCATCTCCATAGCCCATTGATACGCCTAGTAGATGTGAGACCATCTTCCTCCTTTTTGTCTTCTCCACAGCCACCATTCTATTCCACCTATAGTGCTATGTCCATGGATCGCGCTCATGTATTGCGTGAAAGTTGAAAAAGTTTGAGAATACTAAAGTATGAAACAATTGCTTGGCTTGTCATCGGGGTTGTGCATGATTTGAGCATTTTGTGTGACAAAGATGGAGCATAGCCAAACTATATGATTTTGAAGGGATGAACTTTCTTTGGCCATATTATTTTGAGAAGACATGGTTACTTTGTTAATATGCTTGAAGTATTATTATTTTTATGTCAATATTAAACTTTTGTCTTGAATCTTTCGGATCTGAACATTCATGCCACAATAAAGAAAATTACATTGATAATTATGTTAGGTAGCATTCCACATCAAAAATTCTGTTTTTATCATTTACCTACTCGAGGACGAGCAGGAATTAAGCTTGGGGATGCTTGATACGTCTCCAACGTATCTATAATTCTTTATTGTTCCATGCTATTATATTATCTGTTTTGGATGTTTAATGGGCTTTAATATGCTCTTTTATATTATTTTTTGGACTAACCTATTAACCGGAGGCCTAGTGCCAGTTTCTGTTTTTTTGCCTATTTTAGTGTTTCGCAGAAAAGGAATATCAAACGGAATCCAAACGGAATGAAACCTTCGTGATGATCTCTCTTGGACCGAAAGCAATCTAGAAGACTTGGAGTTGAAGTCTAGAATGCCACAAGGCGGCCATGAGGCAGTAGGGAGCGCCCAGGGGGTAGTCGCGACGAGGGCCCCTCGTAGCTCCACCGACGTACTTATTTCTCCTATATATACTCTTACACCCTAAAAACATCAGGGGGAGCCACGAAAACACTTTTCCACCGTCACAACCTTCTGTACCCGTGAGATCCCATCTTGGGGCCTTTTCCGGTGATCTGCCGGAGGGGGAATCGATCACGGAGGGCTTCTACATCAACACCATAGCCTCTCCATTGAAGCGTGAGTAATTTACCACAGACCTTCGGGTCCATAGTTATTAGCTAGATGGCTTCTTCTCTCTCTCTTTGATCCTCAATACAAAGTTCTCCTCGATGTTCTTGGAGATCTATTCGATGTAATACTCTTTTGCGGTGTGTTTGCCGAGATCCGATGAACTGTGGATTTATGAACTTGATTATCTATGAGTATTATTTGGTTCTTCTCTGAATTCTTGTATGAATGATTTGATATCTTTGCAAGTCTCTTCGAATTATCAGTTTAGTTTGGCCTACTAGATTGATCTTTCTTGCAATGGGATAAGTGCTTAGCTTTGGGTTCAATCTTGCGGTGTCCTTTCCCAGTGACAGTAGGGGCAGCAAGGAACGTATTGTATTGTTGCCATCGAGGATAAAAAGATGGGGTTTATATCATATTGCTTGAGTTTATCCCTCTACATCATGTCATCGTGCCTAATGTGTTACTCTGTTCTTACGAACTTAATACTCTAGATGCATGCTGGATAGCGGTCGATGTGTGGAGTAATAGTAGTAGATGCAGAATCCTTTCGGTCTACTTGACACGGACATGATGCCTATATTCATGATCATTGCCTTAGATGTCTTCATAATTATGCGCTTTTCTATCAATTGCTCGGCAGAAATTTGTTCACCCACCGTAATACATGCTATCTTGAGAGAAGCCACTAGTGAAACCTATGGCCCCCGGGTCTCTTTCTTATTATATTGCATCTCTTTTATTTAAAATGCATCTCGTTTACTATTTTGCAATCTTTACTTTCCAATCTATACAACAAAAATACCAAAAATATTTACTTTACTATCTTTATTAGATCTCACTTTTTTGAGTGGCCGTGAAGGGATTGACAACCCCTTTATCGCGTTGGTTGCAAGCTTCTTGATTGTTTGTGCAGGTACTAGGTGACTCGTGCGTTGTCTCCTACTGGATTGATACCTTGGTTCTCAAAAACTGAGGGAAATACTTACGCTACTTTGTTGCATCACCCTTTCCTCTTCAAGGGAAAACCAACGCATGCTCAAGAGGTAGCATTGATCCCAGTGACAGAAAGGGAAACGACATGTATGTATCGTTGCTACTAAGGATAAAACGATGGGGTCTATCTCTACATAGATAGATCTTGTCTACATCATGTCATCGTTCTTGTTGCATTACTCCGTTTTCCATGAACTTAATAAACTAGATGCATGTTGCATAGCGGTCGATGTGTGGAGTAATAGTAGTAGATGCTGGCAGGAGTCGGTCTACTAATCGTGGATGTGATGCCTATATAATGATCATTTCCTGGATATCATCATGAGTATTTGAAGTTCTATCAATTGCCCAACAGTAATTTGTTCACCCACCATTTGCTATTTTTCTCGAGAGAAGCCACTTGTGAAACCTACGGCCCCCAGGTCTCTTTCTCTTATATTTGCCTTTGCGATCTACTTTTCTTTTGGATTTATTTTCAGATCTATTAAATCAAAAATACAAAAATACTTTGTTGTACTTTATTTTATTTGGCGTTCGATCTATCAATCTACTACAATTTTATCTCACGCCCGTTTGCCTATATTGAGGCGCTGTACCAGGAAGGGATTGACAACCCCTTTAATACGTCGGGTTGCGAGAAGTTGTTTTTTGTGTGCAGGGGTTGTTTACATTGTGTTACTTGCTTCTCCTACCGCTTCGATAACCTTGGTTTCATGTCTGAGGGAAATACCTACCGCCGCTGTGGTGCATCAACCCTTCCTCATTGGGGAAATACCGACGTAGCTTCAAGCGACATCAAAAGGAATTTTTGGCGCCGTTGTCGGGGAGGATCTTTAACATATACCAGGTTCCTAATCACAAATCTCATCTCCTCATAATTTACATTATTTGCCATTTGCCTCTCGCTTTCCTCTCCCCCACTTAACAAAAATTTGTCATTTTATTCGCCTCTCTTTTTCGTTCGTCGTTTTCTTGCCGGATCTGTTTTTATGTGCAATCTTGTTGTGTGGTCATCATGACTCAAGAGAAAACCAAGTTATGTGATTTCTCAAATTCCAACAAAAATGCTTTTATCGACACTCCGGTTGCTCCTCCCGCCACTAGTGCGGAGTCTTGTGATATTAATACTGCTTTGCTGAATCTTGTTACGAAAGATCAATTTTCCGGTACTCCTAATGAGGATGTCGCATCCCATCTTAATACCTTCATGGAATTATGTGATATGAAAAAGAAAAAAGATGTGGACAATGATGTGGTGAAGATGAAATTATTTTCGTTTTCTTTGCGTGATTCTGCAAAAATTTGGTTCTCTTCTATGCCTCGCAATAGTATCGATTCTTGGAATAAGTGCAAAGATGCTTTTATCACTAAGTATTTTCCTCCCGAAAAAATTATTTCCCTTAGAACCCAGATCATGAATTTCAAGCAACTTGAACATGAACATGTTGCAAAATCTTGGGAAAGGATGAAAATGATGCTAAAGAATTGCCCAACACATGGGTTAAATCTTTGGATGATCATCCAAAATTTGTATGCAGGATTGAATTTTGTTTCTCGTAATCTTTTAGATTCCGCCGCGGGTGGTACTTTTATGCAAATTACTTTGGGTGGAGCCACCAAATTGCTTGATAATATCATGGAAAATTATTCATAATGGCATACCGAAAGGGCTCCTACTAGTAAAAAAGTTAATTCAGTTGAAGAAATTTCCTCTTTGAGTGAAAAAGTTGATGCTCTTATGAAATTGGTTGCTATTAAAAGTGCTCCTATTGATTTTAATGATATTCCTTTGTCTACTTTGATTGAGCAAAATAGTGATGCCATATATGTGAATTTTATCTCTTGAAATAATTTCAACAATAATGTTTATAGAGGTAATTTTAATCCTAGGCCTTTTCCTAGTAATTCCTCTAATAATTATGGTAATTCATATGGAAATCAATCTTATAATAATAATAGGAACACCTATGATCTTGAGAACAATATTAAAGAATTTATCAACACACAAAAGATTTCAACACTTCCATACAAGAAAAGTTGAGTAAGATTAATGATTTGTCTAGAAGTGTTGATAGAATTGCTCATGATGTGGAAAATCTCAAGATGAAAATTTTTGTTCCTAAAGTAGATGAATCAATTAAAGCTCTTTATGTTTCTATGGATGAAAGTAAGAAAAGAACCGCTATGCTTAGAACTAAAAGAGAATTTCTAGAAAAAGCATTTCTAGTCATTTCTTTCGCAAAAGTGATGAAGATCTTAAAATGATTGGTGTTTCTTCTATTGATTCCTTGTTTAGTAAAGTTAAGATTGATGAAAAAGGGATTGGAGAAGATTCAACTTTAGGTAGAAGGCGTCCCGATATTTCGGAGGGTGGAAATCTTATTGAGAAAATTGATGAAAGTGGGTTTGAAGAGGTCAAAACTTTAGCTAGTGATGTGCCCACTCTTTCGGATTACAAATACTTTAATTATGATAGTTTCTCTTTGATTGATTGTATTTATTTGTTGCAATCCGTGATAAATTCACCCCATGCTTATGAACAAAATAAAGCTTTTACTAAACATATTGTTGATGCTATGATGAAAGCTTTTGAAGAAAAATTGGAATTAGAAGTTTCAATTCCTAGAAAATTGCATGATGAGCGGGAACCTACTATCAAAGTCAAGTTTAAAAATTATGAATTTTTTGCTTTGTGTGACTTGGGTGCTAGTGTTTCTACAATTCCGAAATCTTTATGTGATGTGCTTGGTCTTACCGATCTTGAAGAATGCTCTTTAAATTTGCACTTGGCGGATTCTACTATTAAAAAGCCTATGGGAAGAATTAATGATGTTCTTATTCTTGCAAATAGGAATTATGTTCCCATAGATTTCATTGTTCTTGATATTGATTGCAATTTGTCTTGTCCAATTATTCTATGTAGACCGTTTCTACGCACTACCAGTGACGTGATTGATATGAAAGAAGGAAACATTAAGTTCCAATTTCCTTTGGGGAAGGGTATGCAACACTTCCCTAGAACAAGAATTAGGCCACCATATGAATCAATCATGAGGGCATCTTATGGATTGATACGTCTCCAATGTATCTATAATTTTTTATTGTTCCATGCTATATTATATCCTGTTTTGGACATTAATGGGCTTTATTATACACTTCTATATTATTTTTGGGACTAACTTATTAATCGGAGGCCCGGCCCAAAATTGCTGTTTTTTGCCTATTTCAGAGTTTCGCGGAAAAAGAATATCAAACGGAGTCCAAACGAAATGAAACCTTCGGAAACGTGATTTTCGGAACGAACGTGATCCAGAGGACTTGGACCCTACGTCAAGACATCAACCAGGAAGGCACGAGGTAGGGGGGCGCCTACCCCCCCAGGCGCGCCCTCCACCCTCGTGGGCCCCATGTTGCTCCACCAACGTACTTCTTCCTCCTATATATACCTACGTACCCCCAAACTAACAGACACGGAGCCAAAAACCTAATTCCACCGCCGCAACCTTCTGTACCCATGAGATCCCATCTTGGGGCCTTAGGAGCTCATGGGGGGGCATCGATCACGGAGGGCTTCTACATCAACACCATAGCCTCTCCGATGATGTGTGAGTAGTTTACTTCAGACCTTCGGGTCCATAGTTATTAGCTAGATGGCTTCTTCTCTCTTTTTGGATCTCAATACAATGTTCTCCCCCTCTCTTGAAGAGATCTATTCGATGTAATCTTATTTTGCGGTGTGTTTGTTGAGACTGATGAATTGTGGGTTTATGATCAAGTTTATCTATGAACAATATCTGAATCTTCTCTGAATTCTTTTATGTATGATTGTTTATCTTTACAAGTCTCTTCGAATTATCAGTTTGGTTTGGCCTACTAGATTGATCTTTCTTGTAATCAGAGAAGTGCTTAGCTTTGGGTTCAATCTTGCCGTGTCCTTTCCCAGTGACAGTAGGGGCAGCAAGGCACGTATTGTATTGTTGCCATCGAAGATAACAAGATGGGGTTTATATCATATTGCATGAGTTTATCCCTCTACATCATGTCATCTAACTTAAAGCGTTACTCTGTTCTTATGAACTTAATACTCTAGATGCATGCTGGATAGCGGTCGATGTGTGGAGTAATAGTAGTAGATGCAGGCAAGAGTCGGTCTACTTGTCTCGGACGTGATGCCTATATACATGATCATACCTAGATATTCTCATAACTATGCTCAATTCTGTCAATTGCTCAACATTATTTGTTCACTCACCGTAATACTTATGCTCTCGAGAGAAGCCACTAGTGAAACCTATGGACCCCGGGTTTATTTTCCATCATATTAATCTTCCAACACTTAGTTATTTTTATTGCCTTTTATTTTACTTTGCATCTTTATCATAAAAATACCAAAAATATTTTCTTATCATATCTATCATATCTCACTTTCGTAAGTGACCGTGAAGGGATTGACAACCCCTTTATTGTGTTGCTTGTGAGGATTTTATTTTTTTGTGTAGGTGCGAGGGACTCGTGCGTGGCCTCCTACTGTATTGATACCTTGGTTCTCAAAAACTGAGGGAAATACTTACGCTGCTTTGCTGCATCACCCTTTCCTCTTCAAGGAAAAACCAATGCAGTGCTCAAGAGGTAGCAAGAAGGATTTATGGCGCCGTTCCCGCGGAGTCTACGCAAAAGTCAACATACCAAGTACCCATCACAAACCCTTATCTCCCGGATTACATTATTTGCCATTTGCCTCTCGTTTTCCTCTCCCCCACTTCACCCTAGTCGTTTTATTCGCCTTCTTCCCGTATGCCTTTCTGTTTGTGTTTCCACATGCCTTCTATTTGCTTGCATCTTTGCTTGCTAAAAACCTATTGATATGGATCCACTTAAAGTGTTCTACTTGGATCATCTTCGATCCTTATCTTTCGTCTTTGAAACCCCAACTAGCCTAGTTGATGGGAAATCTTTAGATGAGCATGCTCATTTTGTGCGTCATCGTTTGTCTGAAAAAGGGAGACTCTTATGGAATCAAATAAAAAAATTGATGTGTTATGCTTGGAATCTTTGTGAAATTTATGATTTTACTTGTTGCTTTGAAAACATTAAGAAACACCTTCCCTACCAATGTGAGTTTAGTGATAATGGAATCGTATCTTCATATGCTAGGGGTGTTTATAATTACTATGATGTTCAACAAATTGAAGAATTTGTTGCTTTTAAGGGTGCTTATGAAATTGCTTCTTTGATTGAAACGTATGGTGCTACTCTTTACAAATCTAAATTTTTTGCCATACTTAAATATAGTTATGATAATTATGCTTCCAATGCCTATGTTAAACCATATATTGAGGACTCCTCCGCTGTCCAAGAAGAAGCTAATATTTCGCAGGAGTCTATGGAGGAAGAAAGTAATGATATGCATGAATCTATAGATAATTATGATTCCGATGATTTGATTGAAATATCCCTTGATGAACATGATGCTTGCTATTCTTGTGGCCATGATGCCAATATTTATGAAGATAAATTTGCTATAGTTCCTTATGTTAAACATGAGATCGTTGCTATTGCACCCATACTTGATAGTTCCTTCGATGAAAAGCATGATTGCAATGATTTTACTATAAATTCTCTTGATGTCAGTTGTGCTAATAATATGCAAAACCCTAAGCTTGGGGATGCTAAATTTGCTATGTTTACTACTTGTTGCAATGATCATGATTGGGGTGATTCTTCTTTTGATCTTGAAAATTTATTTAGGCCCCATGATGAATATGAGATTGATAATAGTGTTTGCAATATTATTGAAAGTGGGTTTGGAAGAGTGTCAACTTTAGATCCCACATATTTGGAGAATGTTCAATCTTGTGAATTTTTTGATAAAAGTGGGTTTGGAGAGGTCATGACTTTAGTTAATGTTAATCCCACTATTTTGGAAGAGTGTCAACTTTGCATGCATGTGGATCATGTTGAAAATATTTATTGTGATAGATATTTTGTTGAATATTCTTATGATCCCACATGTAATTATTATGAGAGAGGAAAATATGGTTGTAGAAATTTTCATGATAATAAATTACCTCTCGTTATGTTGAGATTGCTATTGTTTCTTTCGCTTCCTTGCATATGCTAGTTTTTGCTTGCCTTGATAATTTGTTCGCCTATAAGATGCCTATGCATAGGAAGTATGTTAGACTTAGATGTGTTTATCACGTGTTTCATGATGCTCTCTTTGTGCTTCAATTCTTGTATTTCATGTGAGCATCATCGAAATTGTTAATGCCTAGCTAGGGGCCTTAAACGATAGCGCTTGTTGGGAGGCAACCCAATTTATTTTTAGTTTTTTGCTTTTTTGCTTCTGTTTAGGAATAAATATTTGATCTAGACTCTGGTTAGATTTGTTTTTATGTTTTAATTAGTTTTTGTACCAACTTTAACCTATAGGATCTTCTTGGATGATAGTTATTCGATCTGCTGAAAATTCCAGAAACTTTCTGTTCACGAAAATAATTGTTAAAAATCACCAGAACGTGATAAAATATTGATTCCAATTTATGATAATCAATAAAAACATTGTCTAGGTCTTCCTATTTTGGATGAATTTTTTGAGTTCCAGAAGTTTGCGTTAGTTACAGATTACTACAGATTGTTCTGTTTTTGACAGATTATGTTTTTCGTGTGTTGTTTGCTTATTTTAATTAATCTATGGCTGGTAAAATAGTTTATAAACCATAGAGAAGTTGGAATACAGTAGGTTTAACACCAATATAAATAAAGAATGAGTTCATTACAGTACCTTGAAGTGGTTTTTTGTTTTCTTTCGCTAACGGAGCTCACGAGATTTTCAGTTAAGTTTTGTGTTGTGAAGTTTTCAAGTTTTGGGTAAAAGATTAGATGGATTATGGAACAAGGAGTGGCAAGAGCCTAAGCTTGGGGATTCCCATGGCACCCCAAGATAATCTAAGGACACCAAAAAGGCAAAGCTTGGGGATGCCCCGGAAGGCATCCCCTCTTTCGTCTACTTCCATCGGTAACTTTACTTGGAGCTATATTTTTATTCACCACATGATATGTGTTTTGCTTGGAGCGTCTTGTATGACTTGAGTCTTTGATTTTTAGTTTACCACAATCATCTTTTCTGTACACACCTTTTGAGAGAGACACACATGATTCGGAATTTATTAGAATACTCTATGCGCTTCACTTATATATTTTGAGCTATATAGTTTTTGCTCTAGTGCTTCACTTATATCTTTTAGAGCACGGCGGTGGTTTTGTTTTATAGAAACTATTATTCTCTCATGCTTCACTTATATTATTTTGAGAGTCTTAAACAGCATGGTAATTTGCTTCAATTGGGAAATTAATCCTAATATGTTAGGTATTCAAGAAAAACTTTCTTATGAGTGTGTTGAATGCTAAGAGAAGTTTGAGGCTTGATGATTGTTTTGAGATATGGAGGTAGTGATATTAAAGTTGTGCTAGTTGAGTAGTTGTGAATTTGAGAAATACTTGTGTTAAAGTTTGCAAGTCCCGTAGCATGCACGTATGGTAAACGTTATGTAACAAATTTGAAACATGAGGTGTTCTTTGATTGTCCTCCTTATGAGTGGCGGTCGGGGACGAGCGATGGTCTTTTCCTACCAATCTATCCCCCTAGGAGCATGTGTGTAGTGCTTGGTTTTTGATGACTTGTAGATTTTTGCAATAAGTATGTGAGTTCTTTATT
Source organism: Aegilops longissima (assembly GCA_021605205.1). Lineage (NCBI taxonomy): Eukaryota > Viridiplantae > Streptophyta > Magnoliopsida > Poales > Poaceae > Aegilops > Aegilops longissima. The sequence continues at coordinate 139,607,022 of CM038678.1, read as the reverse complement.
ACTAATGTTGTGTCCATGGATTATACGCACTCTTACCCATCCATCATTGCTAGCCTCTTCGGTACAGTGCATTGCCCTTTCTCACATTGAGGGTTGGTGCAAACTTCGCCGGTGCACCAAACCCCGTGATATGATATGCTCTTTCACATAAAAACCTCCTTATATCTTCCTCAAAACAGCCAGCATACCTACCTATTATGGCATTTCCATAGCCATTCCGAGATATATTGCCATGCAACTTTCCACCATTGCGTTTATCATGACACATTCATCATTGTCATATTGCTTTGCATGATCATGTAGTTGACATCGTATTTGTGGCAAAGCCACCGTTCATAATTTTTCATACATGTCACTCTTGATTCATTGCTATCCCGGTATACCGCCGTAGGCATTCGTATAGAGTCATACTTTGTTCTAGTATCGAGTTGTAATCATTGAGTTGTAAATAAATAGAAGTGTGATGATCATCATTCATAGAGCATTGTCCCAATAAAAAAAGAGAAAGGCCAAATAAAAAAGAAGGCCCAAAAAAAGAGGGACAATGCTACTATCCTTTTTCCACACTTGTGCTTCAAAGTAGCACCATGATCTTCATGATATAGAGTCTCTTATTTTGTCACTTTCATATACTAGTGGGAATTTTTCATTATAGAACTTGGCTTCTATATTCCAACAATGGGCTTCCTCAAATTCCCTAGGTCTTCGTGAGCAAGCCAGTTGGATGCACACCCACTTAGTTTCTTTTGTTGAGCATTCATGCATTTATAGCTCTAGTGCATCCGTTGCATGGCAATCCCTACTCCTTGCATTAACATCAATCGATTGGCATCTCCATAGCTCATTGATTAGCCGTGTTGATGTGAGACTTTCTCCTTTTTTTTGTCTTCTCCACATAACCCCCATCATTATATTCTATTCCTCCCATAGTGCTATATCCATGGCTCACGCTCATGTATTGCATGAAAGTTGAAAAAGTTTGAGATTACCAAAGTATGAAACAATTACTTGGCTTGTCATAGGGGTTCTGCATGATGAGAGCATTCTTGTGTGACGAAAATGGAGCATGACTAAACTATATGATTTTGTAGGGATGAACTTTCTTTGGCCATGATATTTTCTGAAGACATAATTGCTTAGTTAGTATTCTTGAAGTATTATTACTTTTATGTAAATATTAAACTTTTATCTTGAATCTTTCGGATCTGAATATTCATACCACAATTAAGAGAATTACATTGAAATTATGCCAAGTAGCATTCCACATCAAAATTCTGTTTTTATCATTTACCTACTCGAGGACGAGCAGGAATTAAGCTTGGGGATGCTTGATACGTCTCCAACCTATCTATAATTTTTTATTGTTCCATGCTATATTATACTCTGTTTTGGACATCAATGGGCTTTATTATACACTTTTATATTATTTCTGGGACTAACCTACTAATCGGAGGCCCAACCCAGAATTGTTGTTTTTTTGCCTATTTCAGAGTTTTGCAGAAAAATAATATCAAACGGAGTCCAAACGGAATGAAACCTTCGGAAACGTGATTTTCGGAACGAACGTGATCCAGAGGACTTGGACCCTACGTCAATACATCAACCAGGAAGGCACGAGGTAGAGGCGTGCCCCCCCCAGTAGCGCGCCTCCACCCTCATGGGCCCCATGTTGCTCCACCGACATACTTCTTCCTCCTATATATACCTCGCACCCCCAAACTACCAGACACGGAGCCAAAACCTAATTCCACCGCCGCAACCTTACATGCCGTGAGATCCCATCTGGGGCCTTTTCCGAACTCACGGGGGGGAATCGATCACGGAGGGCTTCTACATCAACACCATAGCCTCTCCGATGATGTGTGAATAGTTTACTTCATACCTTCGGGTCCATAGTTATTAGCTAGATGGCTTCTTCTCTCTTTTTGGATCTCAATGTTCTCCCCCTCTCTTGTGGAGATCTATTCGATGTAATCTTCTTTTGCGGTGTGTTTGTTGAGACCGATGAATTGTGGGTTTATGATCAAGTTTATCTATGAACAATATTTGAATCTTCTCTGAATTCTTTTATGTATGATTGGTTATCTTTGCAAGTCTCTTCGAATTATCAGTTTGGTTTGGCCTACTAGATTGATCTTTCTTGCAATGAGAAAAGTGCTTAGCTTTGGGTTCAATCTTTCCGTGTCCTTTCCCAGTGACAGTAGGGGCAGCAAAGCACGTATTGTTTTGTTGCCATCGAGGATAACTGATACGTCTCTAACGTATCTATAATTTTTGATTGCTCCATGCTATATTATCTACTGTATTGGACATTATTAGGCTTTATTATTCACTTTTATATTACTTTTGGGACTAACCTATTAACCGGAGGCCCAGCCCAGAATTGTTGTTTTTTGCCAATTTTAGAGTTTCGGAGAAAAGGAATATCAAACGGAGTCCGAACGGAATGAAACCTTCAGGAACGTGATTTTTCGGAAGAATATGATCCGGGAGACTTGGACCCTACGTCAAGAAACAAAAGAAGAGGCCACGAGGTAGGGGGCGCCCCAAGGGCGCCCTCCACCTCGTGGGCCCCCCCTGCTCCACCGACGTACTTCTTCCTCCTATATATACCTCACGTACCCCAAAGCGATCGACACGGAGCCAAAACCTAATTCCACCGCCGCAACCTTACATACCCACGAGATCCCATCTTGGGGCCTGTTAGGAGCTCGCGGGGGGGCATCCATCACGGAGGGCTTCTACATCAACACCATAGCCTCTCCGATGAAGTGTGAGTTGTTTACTTTAGACCTTCGGGTCCATAGTTACTAGCTAGATGGCTTCTTCTCTCTTTTTGGATCTCAATACAATGTTCTCCCCCTCTCTCCTGGAGACCTATTCGATGTAATCTTCTTTTTGCGGTGTGTTTGTTGAGACCGACGAATTGTGGGTTTATGATCAAGATTATCTATGAACAATATTTGAATCTTCTCTGGTTTCTTTTATGTATGATTGGTTATCTTTGCAAGTCTCTTCGAATTATCAGTTTGGTTTGGCCTACTAGATTGATCTTTCTTGCAATGGTAGAAGTACTTAGCTTTGGGTTCAATCTTGCGGTGTCATTTCCCAGTGACAGTAGGGGCAGCAAGGCACGTATTGTATTGTTGCCATCGAGGATAACAAGATGGGGTTCTTATCATATTGCATGAATTTATCCCTCTACATCATGTCATCTTGCTTAAGGTGTTACTCTGTTTTCATGAACTTAATACTCTAGATGCATGCAAGATAGCGGTCGATGAGTGGAGTAATAGTAGTAGATGCAGGCAGGAGTCGGTCTACTTGTCTCGGACGTGATGCCTATATACATGATCATACCTAGATATTCTCATAACTATGCTCAATTTCATCAATTGCTCAACAGTAATTTGTTCACCCTTGTAAAATACTTATGCTCTTGAGAGAAGCCACTAGTGAAACCTATGGCCCCGGGTCTATCTTCATCATATTAATCTTCCAACACTTAGTTATTTCCTTTGCTTTTTACTTTACTTTTATTTTACTTTGCATCTTTATCATAAAAATACCAAAAATATTATCGTATCATATCTATTAGATATCACTTTCGTAAGTGGTCGTGTGGGGATTGACAACCCCTTATCGTGTTGGTTGCGAGGATTTATTTGTTTTGTGTAGGTGCGAGGGACTCGCGCGTAGCCTCCTACTGGATTGATACCTTGGTTCTCAAAAACTGAGGGAAATACTTACGCTGCTTTACTGCATCACCCTTTCCTCTTCAAGGGAATACCAACGCAGTGCTCAAGAGGTAGCATGGATCACGAACCAAATATGACAAAACTTAGATCCTTGCTTTATGCCTAGCTAAGGGCATAAAACTATAGCGCTTGTTGGGAGGCAACCCAATGAATAAAATTTATTTTTGCTTTTTTCTTTCTGTTCTTGAGTGCTAGCACAATTATGCTACTGTTATGATTGTGTTTTTTGTGTTTTAATTAGTGTTTGTGCAAAGTAGAACCGATAGGATCTTCTTGGGTGATAGTTGTTTGATTTTGGTGAAAAACAGAAACTTTTACGCTGACGAAAACAATTCTTATTGTTTACCAGAGTGTGATAAAATGCCAATTATTTTTGCAGAAGATTAATATACAAATTACCCAGGTCTTCCTAGTTTTTCAGAAATTTTGGAGTTCCGGAAGTATTCAGAAAAATTAGATTGCTACAGACTTTTCTGTTTTGACAGATTCTGTTTTATTTGCGTTGTGTGCTTATTTTGATGGCTCTATGGTTTTACTTGATGAGTTTTTGCCATAGAAAAGTTGTAATATAGTAGATATAATGCAAAACAAAATATGAATTGGTTTGGTACTGTACTTATAGTAGTGATTTATTTTTCTTACACTAACGGATCTCACGAAGGTTTTGTTGAGTTTTGTGTGATTGAAGTTTTCAAGTTTTGGGTTATCTTACGATGCATGAAGGAGTAAAGGATAGAAGAGCCTAAGCTTGGGGATGCCCCGGCATCCCAAGCTATTATCAAAAAATGAGCAACCAACTAAGCTTGGGGATGCCCCCGAGTGGCATCCCCTCTTTCTTCTAACGACCATCGGTATTTTACTCAAAGCTATATTTTTATTCGCCACATGATATGTGTTTTGCTTGGAGCGTCTTGTATGATATGAGTCTTTGCTTGTTTTATTTTGTGTTTTAAGTCTTGATCCCTTACTAGACACACCTATTTGGAAGAGCCAAAATTATGTTATGACTTGTTAGAATTGCTCTCTTTGCTTCACTTAAATTTTTATGAGCTATGGACTTGCTCTAGTGCTTCACTTATATCTTTTTTAGCACGGTGTGCTTAGTATTTTTGAAGAAATCCTCTCTCGCTTCACTTAGATTTATTTGAGAGTTAGTAAAATTTTCAAGAAATTATTTCTTGCTTCACTTAAATTATTTTGAGAAAAAGAAAAAAAATATTATGCTCACAATCTTCACTTATATTTGTTTGAGCTTATGAAAAGCAACACATGAAAATTAGTCCCAAAGTGATAGATATCCAAGAAGGATATAATAAAAACTCTTATGAAGATCATTGGATAAAATAAGCTTGATTCTTAGTAATAGTTTTGAGATATGATGATGTGATATGTGAGTTATGTTGATGAGTAATTATGCTTTAGTAAGAATATTGGTGTTAAGGCTTGTGATTCCCTATGCAAGCACGAAAGTCAATAGTCAAGCAATGAAATTATATCCTACTTGTGGTGCATTATTCGGTGTTATTTACGCTTAATGCTTGCTTATGAGATTACCGTTTCTTGGTTGGTCGCTTCTCAATCTTTTGCTAGCCTTCTGTGACGCCCTCGATTCAATCGTACACTAATCATGCACGCAAATGTATACGATCAAGATCAAGGACTCACGGAAGATATCACAACACAACTCTACAAATAAAATAAGTCATACAAGCATCATAATACAAGCCGAGGGCCTCGAGGGCTCGAATACAAGTGCTCGATCATAGGCGAGTCGCGGAAGCAACAATATCTGAGTCTGAGACATAAGTTAAACAAGTTTGCCTTAAGAAGGCTAGCACAAACTGGGATCTGGATCGAAGAGAAGCGGGCCTCTGCTGGGATCCTCCTAGCTACTCACAGGTCGTCGTCGGCAGGCTGCACGTAGTAGTAGGCACCTCGAGTAGTAGTCGTCATAGGCGGTGGCGTCGGCTCCTGAGCTCCATCGTGCAGTTGCAGCAATCGAGTAGAGGTAGGGGAAAAGGGGAACAAGGCAACCGTGAGTACTCATCCAAAGTACTGCAAGCAAGGAGCTACACTACATATGCATGGATATATGTGTAAAGGGCCATATCGGTGGGTGAAGCTGCAGAATGCGAGAATAAGAGGGGGTAGCTAGTCTTAACGAAGACTATGTACGGACACTGTCTTGCAGCAGTATGAGGGACAAACTGAAGTCCTCCAAGTAACATCATATAGCAATAATCCTACCCGCAATCCCTGCTCTTATCCACGAGCGAGAGCGACCACGGTTATATCGGCACTTGGAAGGGTGTGTTTTATCAAGTATCCGGTTCTAGTTGTCATAAGCTCAAGGTACAACTCCAAGTCGTCACATTATCGAAGATCACGGCTATTGAATAGATTAACTTCCTGCGGTGCACCATCTTACCCAAAGACGCTTGATCCCATTTGGCGGACACACTTTCTGGGTCATTCCCGGCGCGGAAGATCAACACGTCGCAGCCCCACCTAGGCACAACAGAGGCCAACGCGCGGTCTAAACCTAAGCGCAGTGCAGGCCCATCGCCTCGAGCACACACACTGCGTTCGCGTCTGTGGCCGAAGCAGACCTAGCCTAACAGCGTTCCAGTCCAATCCGGCAGCGCGCTCGTGTTGACGTCTGAAGTACCGGTGATACCACGGCGGGATACCCATAACTACTCCCTCGTAGATGGTTAGTGCGTATAAGCTCGTAGCCAACTCAGATCAAATACCAAGACCTCGTTAAGCGTGTTAAGTAACATGAACGCCGAACAGGCAGGCCCACCTCTCTCCTAGGCGGTCTCAACCTGCCCTGTCGCTCCGCCTCAAAGATCCACTCGCGGGTGCTCCATCAGCCGACCCGACTTTAGTCTCCACATGTATCATGTATAAGTATATGGTCTATACCCGTGATCAACTCCCGAGTGATCACGGCCCGATAGTATAGCACGGCAGACGGACAAGAAAGTAGGGCCACAGATGAAAGTACTAGCATCCTATACTAAGCATATAGGATTGTAGGTAAGGTAACAACAGAAGTTACAAAGACAGGCTATGCAGCAGTATAGGAGTATCTCAGAAGTGATAACATGCTATACTACTCTAATGCAAGCAGTATAGAGAAGAGTAAGCGATATCGGTGATCAAGGGGGCTTGCCTGGTTGCTCTGGCAAGAGAGAGGGTTCGACAACACCGTAGTCGAACTGGCCAGCAGCAGCGTCGGTCTCGTAGTCTACCGGAGAGAAGAGGGGAAAGAAACAATGAATACCAAGTAAAACAGATGCATATCGATGCATGACATGCCAAGAAGCGATGCTAGGCGTACCCTAACGTGGTATGAGGGGTCTTGGTTAAGAAACATCAGGAAAGTATTCCGGTGTTTAGGGTTTTCAGCAGGAGAGGCGGAGGAAAAGTTGTAGGTTCGATAGGTTAGGGGTGTGTGGCGGACGAGCGGACTGCGTATCCGGATTAAATCACGTCGTTCGAGCAACTTTCATGTTGAAAATATTTTAATCCGAGTTACGGATTAAAAGATATGATTTTTAAAAGATTTTAATAATTTCTGGAATTTAATTAATTAATTAATTAATTCGAAAAAATGTATTTATGACGTCAGCATGACGTCATGCTGACGTCAGCAGTCAACAGGGTTGACTAAGTCAACCCTGACATGTGGGACCCGTTCGTCATCCTCTGTTAACTAATTAACCTAATTAAGTTTAATTAACAGTAGTTAATTAGGTTAATTAGTCATTAGGTTAATTAATCAGGATTAATTAAATTAATTAATTACTTAATTAATTAATTAATTAATTAGTTTTATTCATTTTATTTATTTTTATTTAATTTTCATTTTTCTTTTTCCTTTTTATTTTTAAAACCGTTCAGTGGGGTGGGGCCCCCATGTCATAGGCCCGAGGGCCAAGCAGGCGTCTTGAGGCGTCTTGGCGTGGCCCGTTCAGGCGCAACCTGAGGGGCAGGCGTGGCGCCCGCCGATCCCGTCTTGGCGTGGCGGAGGGGGGCCGGCCGTGGCCGACGAGGCTGCGAGGTCCCGGTGAGGGCTTTGGCGGTGGCGAGGCTGGCGGGCTAGATGGGTCCGGGTCGCGGAGGCGGCGGAGGTAAGCGGAGGGATGCGGACACGGACATGGGCGTGGCGTCAGCGTCGGGCGTCGCCGAGGCGTCTCCGGGGGTCGGGGTTGATGGCGGCGGCGTGGCCGTCGGGAGAGAGGGGAGGCCACGGCGGAGGCGGGCGGTGAGCACGGGCGCGGGGAAGCGCCCTTCGAGGCGAGGGAGAGGAGGCGGGGGGCAGGCGTGGCGGCGTGGCGTGGCGTGTATGATGGCCATGAGGGGCGGCCGGAGCCGCGACGGGAGGTCCGGCGACAGTGGCGCCGGGGAGAGAGGGAGCGAGGAGGTGAGGGCGGAGCTCACTGGGGTCTGTGGGGTCTAGGAGGCGGGCTCGGTGGTGCTCGGTGACGACCGTGAGGAGGGGTCGGGAGGCGGCGGCCGGCGGGGAGGACCCAGTGGTGGGGGTCGGGACGACCCAGGGCGGCAGTGCCCAGCGTGGGGCGACAGTGGGGGGGGATCTGACGGACGGCGAGGCGCAGGGGAGAGGGGGCGTCATGGTCGGGCGGGCGGGGTCGCCAGCGATGAGGGGGGCGCGGTGGCTCGGCCCGATCCAGATCAGGCGGGAGGGGGAAGGGATCGGGGAGGCGAATGGGGGCTAGGGTTCCCAGCCGCTCGGGAGGGTTAAGTGGGGGCGGTTGGGCGGGCCAGGAGAGGCTGGGCAGGTGTGAGGGGGGTCGGGGAGCTGGCTGGGCCAGGTGGGGAGGGCTGGCCAGTTGGGCCGATGGGTTTCCTCCCCCCACTTCTCTTTTGTTTTATTTTTTTTCTTTTTCTTATTTTCTTCTTTTCTGTTTTAGTTTATTTAAAATACCAAAACACCTTACAAAATTTTGTGCACCCCACCATAATTAGGTTTGTTATTTTTGACAACCCCCGAACATTTTAGTTTTAGTTTTTGAAAACTTTTATCGATTGCTTTCGTTTTGAATTTGATTTAGACCGGGTTCGAATCAACATGAGTTTAATCACGATGCGGGTGATCACTGTTGCTTAATCATCCGGGTGTTACACCTTCATTTTTGCCCTTGATCCCGAAGCGGTGAGCACCCTTCATTGGTGTAACGCGAGGATAGGCCTTTTCGCCAGGTTGATAGACCATGTCCTTGTGATGACGGTCATAATTACTCTTTTGACGGACTGGCGGTCTTGAGATTCTCGCGAATAATGCGGACTTGTTCTTGGCATGTTGGATAATATCCGGACGAAGAGTGGGCGTTCCCGATTTCGACCGATTCGGAGGGTTCGCACTTTCGTCCATATAACACTTCGTGGGGGCCATCTTGAGACTAGCTTGATAGCTATTATTATAAGAGAACTCAGCATACGGAGAGATTCCTCCCATTTCTTGCGAAGGAAGCGACACAAGCTCGAAGCATGTCTTGAGAATTTGGTTGACACGTTCAACTTGCCCTTGTGATTGCGGATGAAACGCAGATCTTGAAAGATAAATGAGTCCCCATAGCTTCTTGAAAACTTGCCCGTAATCTTGAAGTGAATAAGCTGCCACGGTCCGAACGATAACCAATGGAATACCGTGAAGTGAAACAATTCGGACATATAGGCGTTGCAAGCTGGCTAGCGATGATCGTCTCTTTGACCGCCGGAAAATGAGCAACTTTAGAAAGCCGGTCAATGGCGACAAGAATTACATCATTACCTTTCTGCGATTTGGGAAATCCAAAGGACGAAGTCCATTTCAACATGGTCCCATTTCCATTCAGGAATAGAGATAGGTTGCAGAGTCCCAAAGGCCTTTGATGTTACGCTTTGATCGACAACAAACGTCACACTCAACAACATAGCGAGCAATGTCTTGCTTCATATTAGACCACCGAATCTCTGGCGAATGTCTTGATACATCTTTGTCTTTGCCGGGGTGGATACATAGAGGAGTATCATGAGCTTCTTGCATAACCTTCGAGTCATATTCAGGTTTTCCTTCTTACACGGCACCACTAGGCGGCCTTTGAAGTACAAGGCGCCATCATCGGCAATAGTGAAGGATGAGGATTTCTTTTTGATGTCTTGCTTAATCTTGTAGACTTGAGTCAAATCCTGCATTGTCTTTATGGTGCCCACGAGATCGGGTTCAACAGCCAGGGTATAGAGGAACCACTGGGGAACAACACGGAGATTCATCTTGCGGAACTCGGAGGAGGGGAGCGAGTGCACCGGAGGAACAATATGGAGGTTCAGCTTTCGAATTCTTCAACAAGTTAGGGCTGAACTTGGTGAACTGAAGGTGGTTGCTGAGAAGACTTGCGGCTCAAGGCATCAACCATTACATTAGCCTTGCTCGGCGTATAGGAAATACCCAAATCAAAGTGCCGCCACGGTCTCCATCCATCTCTGCGGCGGAGGTTCAGGTCTGGCTGAGTAAGCAGATACTTCAGACTTTGGTGGTCGGTGAAGATCTCATAGCGATTACGAGAAGGTAATGTCGCCCGCTGCTTGATGCATGAATGACAGCAACAAGTTCGAGGTCGTGAACTGGGTAGTTCTCTTCGTGAGGGCGAATCGACGAGAGGCATAAGCAACCACTTTGCGCTCTTGCATTAGGACACCGCCTAATCCTTGACGAGAAGCGTCGCGATAAATGACGAAGTCCTTCTTAGTATCGGAGGAGCTAGCTTTGGGGCAGAAGTCAATTTGTCTTTGAGTGCTGGAATCTTTCCGACACTTATCATCCATTGGAATTTGGCGCCTTATACAACAGGTTAGTCGAGGCACGGCAATCTTGGAGAAGTTCTCGGCGAATCGGCGGCAATAGTGGCGAGACCGAGAAAACTTCGACTTGCTTAACGTTCTTGGAGGAGTCAATCGAGAATAGCCTGAACTCTTTCGGGGTTGACGGCAATACCATCCTTAGAAATGACATGCCCAAGATAGGTTACTTCGGAAGCCGAATTCACATTTGGAGAACTTGGCATAGAGTTGATGCTCTCGTAGCTTTTCCAAAGACAAGACGAAGATGTTCACATGTTCTTCTTCATTCTTGGAGAATATCGGGATATCATCCGGATAAACCACGACGAACTTGTCGAGGTAATCCATGAATATATAGTTCATCGAGCGAGAGAAGGTAGCTGGAGCATTGGTTAAGCGAAGACATGACGGTGTACTCGTATGAACCATAACGAGTCACGAATGCGGTCTTGGGGATATCCTCCTCACGAACCCGGATCTGGTGGTAACCCAACCTCAAGTCGAGTTTGAGAACAACGACGAACCAGCCAATTGATCATAAAGATCATTGATCCGAGGAAGAGGATACTTATTCGAATGGTAGCTTGATTTATAGGACGGTAGTCTTGGACCAATCGGTTTGTCCCATCCTTCTTCTTGACAAAGAGAGAAGGTGCTCCCCAAGGAGAGCAACTTGGGCGAATGAAACCGCTTTGAAGAGATTTGTCGGTTTCCTCCTTTAGCTCAAGGAGTTCATGCGGCGGCATCTTGTAGGGTCGCTGGCTATAGGAGTGGTGCACGGTTTCAAGTCGATGACGAATTCGACAGCTCTAGCAGGGGAATCCTGGAAGTTCTTCAGGGAAGACGTCTTGGAAATCGCAAACGACAGGAATGTTTTCAATTCCCTCGAGGGGTGCGGCGTTCAATGCATTCATTGCATAGAGCCTTGCCTCGGCATCTTGAACCAGACGAGCATTGTAGCTTATTATTTCATCAGAAGGGTGTAGCAGATGGGCGGTCTTAGTGGCGCAAGCGATTGGCAAGATGCGCTTTCAACCAATCCATCCCCAAAATGAGGTCGATGTTAGGCGTCTTGAGGATAATGGGGAGGCATAGAATTCCAACCCTTCGATTTCCACGGGACGTCGGCGCCAACCATGGAGGTTTGACATTGTCCCAATGGGGTTTTACCACTACCGAAGAGTTCATCTCCTCACACTTAACGTCGTGCTTGTATGCAAAGTCTTGAGACATGAATGAATGCGATGCTCTGAATCGAATAAAACAGATCTGAGTCTGAATTTACGAGGAGTGTACCCATCACGATGAGCAGGCTGGTCTTGAGCTTCGTTCGGATCAACGTGGTTGGCCTGAGCTTGCCCATAAGACTTGGCGGTGTTGTTGCGGTTCGGTGTTTCCACGGCCAGTTCTTTGGAAGGGCCACTGATTACGGTTCGGTTGCACTCTCTAGCACGGTGCCTCGTTGCCCTTTTGAAGCACAAGCCATTATTGGGAGTGGGAACAGGAGCTTGGGGTGGTGGAGCTGGAAGCTTGGCTGCTTAGTTGTAGGCGACGAGGTGTAGCATAGTTCTCGCCTTGAAGCGAGTGCATTCGGCCTGGTACATCTTGTTGGGAATCCATATCTTGCGCTTCTGCGAGGACGGGCTCAAGATGAGCCCGTGTCACGGTTGCGCTTGTTAAAGCTCTGGTATTCCTGCAGACCAGTTTCGACATTGATAGCTTTGTTCACCAAGGTGGCGAAATCAGCAAAGTCGTGCACTAGAAGTGCGAGCTTGATGTTAGCTTGAAGACCGTCACGGAACTTCTCCTGTCTGCGTGCATCAGTTGCAATATCCTCTTCAGCATAGCGAGACAAGTCCAAGAACTCTCGCTGATAAGCTTCGACGATCTTGTTGCCTTGGGTGAGGTTGCGGAACTCACGCTTCTTCGGTCCATGACTCCTTGAGGATGAAGCGGCACGAAAGCAACTTGGAAGTCCGCCGGTGATGAGTGTTCCAAGCTGGCGAAATACGCTGTGGCTGTCCCACCATTGAGCTGCGGGTCCCTTCAGAAGAAGGAAGCAAAAGTGACATAGTGGCGGGGCTACATCAGCAGACTCCATCTCATAGGTGATGTCACGGAGCCGATCATCGACATCCGATGGCTGGGTTGAGCTGCGGTACACGCTGGGGTTCAGCGTATGAAATCCTGCAGAGTTGTTCCGTTTGGGTGCTGGTTCATATTGGGCGAGAAGCGAGCCATCATGTTTTCCATGGTGGCGATTCATCTCGAGCTGTTGGATCATACCAGCCATGTACTCGGTGGTGGTGGGAAGTTGGCACCACGACCACGACCAGCTGGCCTAACCATCCTGCTATTATATAACAGGGTAGTTCAGCATTTGAGAAATTAAGCAAGAGACAGGAATCATTCATGATGAAACATGCATAATGAAAGCAGAGATGATGGGAACTACATAGTAGTTGGCATATCTTACTGAAAGGAATCATGCATAGAGTTCGATACATAGAGTCCGATTACATAGACTACTACATCATAGGCGGCACGCAGAGCTCATGGCGAATGCATCTAACACTAACAGACAAGCCTACATCAGTCCCACGCGATGCTGCGAGGTAGTCAGAGCCTGAAAGCTGGTAGTGCGGCAGCGGGTAGTCCTCCACGTCGGTGACTGGGGCGCGGATACTCGGTGCTGAATCCGGCGCCCGGTGGCGAAAAAGGCCCAAGTGCGGAGAGTAGCCTCCACGTCGCCAACCGACACCACAGGGCATCACGGTCTGGCTAGGTAGATCGCGAGCGCGGCAGCTCTCCGATCGGACAAAGGGTGCATCAGCGTCGAGCACGGTAAAGGTGTTGACGGGTGATGTACAACTCGTGGCGAAGAGCCCGGTTAGCTCGATCCAGCCCATCGGCATGCGAGAACAAAGTTACGATGGTGGAAGAGCTCTCTGGTGACGATGGAGTAGGCAGCGGTGTAGTAACCCTCCTCACCAACATCGACGCGATAGCAATGTGCACGAAGGGGAGGTGTCCAACTCGATACTCTGCGAAGGCGTGTCGAGCAGCATAAGCGACATCGTGGACTGCCATATCAATAGTCACTCCAACACCATGTGCGGTGTGCAACACAAGAGTGGACTCATACTCCCGAGAGTAGAGCTGGGCGATGGCGCAGATCTGCTCCTGGTTATAGTCTGGTACTCCTCATAGGCGGTGTACTCGGGGTGCCAGCGATAACCCCGATAGGTCATCATCTCGGCTAGCACCGCAGTGATCCCGAGCACCAATGGCCGTCGTGTGGCGCACGACCTGCCTCGTGGGTTCCATCCGAAAACAAAGGCGTTTCCAAGGAGTCAAATGACGGTGTGGAAATTGCTCAAATACAATTCCAAGAACAACTAAGGCTATATCCAACTTTGGGGTGAATGTGGTCACGGGATCCTAGTGTCGATTAGTAAAATCGTTTAACCCGAGTAGAAGAGAGTTCGAGTCCCGAGTAAAGGTCGAGAGTAAAAGATCCTAGTACCACCCGATGGCGGCGTGGGCCCGTAAGGCACACAGCCAAGTTAGTAAAAGTTTTGCAATGTCTAGACTCGACTTCGCCAAGGAGTGTGGGAGGGATTCTACAGCGATCGGCTCGATACCAACTTGTGGCGCCCTCGATTCAATCGTACACTAATCATGCACGCAAATGTATGCGATCAAGATCAAGGACTCACGGAAGATATCACAACACAACTCTACAAATAAAATAAGTCATACAAGCATCATAATACAAGCCGGGGCCTCGAGGGCTCGAATACAAGTGCTCGATCATAGACGAGTCGTGGAAGCAACAATATCTGAGTACGAGACATAAGTTAAACAAGTTTGCCTTAAGAAGGCTAGCACAAACCGGGATACACATCGAAGAGAAGCGGGCCTCTGCTCGGGATCCTCCTAGCTACTCACAGTGTCGCCGTCGCCAGGGCTGCACGTAGTAGTAGGCACCTCGCAGTAGTAGTCGTCATAGGCGGTGGCGTCGCTCCCAGGCTCCATCGTGCAGTTGCAGCAATAGAGTAGAGGTAGGGGAAAAGGGGAACAAGGCAACCGTGAGTACTCATCCAAAGTACTCGCAAGAAAGGAGCTACACTACATATGCATGGATATATGTGTAAAGGGCCATATCGATTGGTGAAGCTGCAGAATGCCGAATAAGAGGGGGTAGCTAGTCTTAACGAAGACTACGCACGGACACCTGTCTTGCAAGGTATGAGGGACAAACTGAAGTCCTCCAAGTAACATCATATAGCAATAATCCTACCCGCAATCCCTGCTCTTATCCACGAGCGAGAGCGACCACGATTATATCGGCACTTGGAAGGTGTGTTTTATCAAGTATCCGGTTCTAGTTGTCATAAGCTCAAGGTACAACTCCAAGTCGTCCATTATCGAAGATCACGGCTATTGAATAGATTAACTTCCCTGCAGGGTGCACCATCTTACCAAAGACGCTTGATCCCATTTGGCGGACACACTTTCTGGGTCATGCCCGGCGCGGAAGATCAACACGTCGCAGCCCCACCTAGGCTGTGAGAGGCCAAGCGGTCTAAACCTAAGCGCGCAGGGTGCGGGCCCATCACCTGAGCACACACAAGACGTTGCATCTGTGCCGGAAGCAGACCTAGCCTAACAGCGTTCCAGTCAATCCGGCAGCGCCCGCTCGTCACGACGTCTGAAGTGCCGCCGATACCACGACGCCGAGATACCCATAACTACTCCGCGTAGATGGTTAGTGCGTATAAGCTCGTAGCCAACTCAGATCAAATACCAAGACCTCGTTAAGCGTGTTAAGTAACATGAGCGCCCGAGCAGAGGCAGGCCCACCTCTCTCCTAAGCGGTCTCAACCTGCCTGTCGCTCCGCCTCAAAGATCCACTCATGGGTGCTCCATCACCGACCCGACTTTAGTCTCCACATGTATCATGTATAAGTATATGGTCTATACCGTGATCAACTCCGAGTGATCACGGCCCGATAATATAGCACGGCAGACGGACAAGAAAGTAGGGCCACAGATGAAAGTACTAGCATCCTATACTAAGCATATAGGATTGTAGGTAAGGTAACAATGAAGTTACAAAGACAGGCTATGCAGCGGTATAGGAGTATTCAGAACAAGATAACATGCTATACTACTCTAATGCAAGCGATATAGAGAAGAGTAGGCGATATCTGGTGATCAAGGGGGGCTTGCACAGTTGCTCGGCAAGAGAGAGGGTCGTCGACACCGTAGTCGAACTGCCAAGCAGCAGCTGGCGTCGGTCTCGTAGTCTACCGGAGAGAAGAGGGGAAGAAACAATGAATACCAAGTAAAACAGATGCATATCGATGCATGACATGCCAAGAAGCGATGCTAGGCGTGCCCTAACGTGGTATGAAGTCTTGGTTAAGGAAACATCAGGAAAGTATTCCGGTGTTTAGGGTTTTCGAGCAGGAGGCGGAGGAAAAGTTGCAGGTTCGATAGGTTAGGGGTGTGTGGCGGACGAGCGGACTGCGTATCCGGATTAAATCACGTCGTTACGAGCAACTTTCATGTTGAAAATATTTTAACCGAGTTACGGATTAAAAGATATGATTTTAAAAGATTTTAATAATTTACGGAATTTAATTAATTAATTAATTAATTGAAAATGTATTTATGACGTCAACATGACGTCATCGACGTCAAGATCAACAGAGGTTGACTAAGTCAACCACGACATGTGGGACCCGTTAGTCATCCTCTGTTAACTAATTAAGTTTAATTAACGTGAGTTAATTAGGTTAATTAGTCATTAGGTTAATTAATCAGATTAATTAAATTAATTAATTAATTAATTAATTAATTAATTAATTAATTAATTAGTTTTATTCATTTTATTTATTTTTATTTAATTTTCATTTTTCCTTTTCCTTTTTATTTTTAAAACTGTTCGATTGGGGTGGGGCCCCCATGTCATAGGCCCTGTGGGCCAAGCAGGCGTCTTGAGCGTCTTGGCGTGGCCCGTTCAGGCGCAACCTGAGGGGACGCGTGGCGCCCGCCCGATCCCGTCTTGGCGTGGCGGAGGGGGCGGCCGAGGCCGTGGGTCTGACGAGGAGCGGCGAGGCGGTCCCGGTGGGGCTTTGGCGGTGGCGGGGCTAGATTGGTCCGGTCACGGAGGCGGAGGTAAGCGGAGGATGCGGACACGGCCATGGCGCGGCGTCGGCAGGCGTCGCCGGGCGTCTGACAAGGGAGGTCGGGGTTGATGGCGGCGCGTGGCACGTCGGGGAGAGGGGAGGCCACGGCGGAGGCCGGGGTGAGCACGGCGAGGCGAGGAAGCGCCGGGCGAGGGGGAGGAGAGGGAGGGGGCGGCGTGGCGCGGTGACCATGAGGAGGGGGCGGCCGAGCCGGCGACGGGGAGGTCCGGCGACAGTGGCGCTTAGGGGAGGAGAGGGGAGCGAGGAGGTGAGGGCGGAGCTCACTGGGGTCTGTGAGGTCTAGGAGGCGGGCTCGGTGGTGCTCGGTGACGACCGTGAGGAGGGGTCGAGGAGGCGGCCGTCGGGAGGACCCGTGAGGCGAGGGGGAGGCGACCCAGCGTCAGCAGTGCCCAGTGTGGGGCGACAGTGGGGGGGGATCCGGACGGGCGAGGGGCGAGGGGAGAGGGGCGTCATGGTCAGGCGGGGTCGCCGTGATGAGGTGGGGCGGTGGCTCGGCCCGATCCAGATCAGGCGTGAGGGGGAAGGGATCGGGAGGCGAATGGGGGCTAGGGTTCCCGGCCGCTCGGGAGGGTTAAGTGGGGGCGGTTGGGCGGGCAGAGAGGGCTGGGCCGGTGTGAGGGGGTCGGGGAGCTGGTGGGCGGTGGGGAGGGCTGGCCAGTTGGGCGATGGGGTTCCTCCCCACTTCTCTTTGTTTTATTTTTTTTCTTTTTCTTATTTTCTTCTTTTCGGTTTTAGTTTATTTAAAATACCAAAACACCTTACAAAATTTTGTGCACCCCACCATAATTAGGTTTGTTATTTTTGACAACCCCCGAACATTTTAGTTTTAGTTTTTGAAAACTTTTATCGATTGCTTTCGTTTTGAATTTGATTTAGACCGGGTTCGAATCAACGTGAGTTTAGTCACAGTAACCGGGGTGATCACTGTTGCTTAATCATCCGGGTGTTACACCTTCATTTTTGCACTAAGTATGATCTCTACTTGTGCATCCAAAATCCTTTAAACCATTTTTGCCACATGAGTCCACTATATCTACCTATATGCGGTATTCTTTTGCCATTCTAAGCAAATTTGCATGTGCCATCTCTAATTTTCAAAATAAACTTCTCTTTTGTGTGTTCGTTTCGCTCGCGGAGCGGTGAGGGGTGGTTAATATTTTCCATGCTGGATGTGTTATTCTCACGATGAGTGTTTCTTCACTTGTCATTGCACCAGAGTAAGGCAAAGGTTTTAGGGATGCCCAGTCCCGAAATGAAAAAAAATGAATTTACTTTATGTTGTCAAATAATAATTCCTTGGAAAGTGTTGGTATGGAGGGTAACCGTGGATATGGCTAGCCATGGAAAGTGAAAGTATGGTGGAAAAAGGAATAAACTTCATTTTCTGTTTGGGAACCACCTATGATATATCTAGCATGGAAAGTGTTGGGAACTCTAAGTCGTTTTCGTTGGTGGGATGGATACACCTCCCAAAATGTTTTTATCTCTAATTTTTTTTGCTTTGAGATCTGGCACCTCTACAAATCCCTACTTCCCTCTGCGAAGGGCCTTTCTTTTACTTTATGCAATTTTTATTTTTGAATTTGAGTCTCCATCTTCTCTTACGAAAGCACCAACTAGGAGGCAATATGTTCGTACTTAATTATTGGGTGTAACTAATATGCAAGTGTATTTCATGAATGGATCAATGGTTGATCATGAGGGGCTAGGGGTAACTTATTTTAGTGTTGATATTTTGAAAGATATGGTTGCTTGTTGATATGCTCGAGTATTTAAATTATCATGTCAAAACTAGACTATTGCTTTGAATCACATAAAAGTCCAAATGTCCATGCTATAAAGAAAAGAATATGATAAGACATGTTAGGAAGCATTCCACATCAAAAATTCTGTTTTTATCACTTACCTACTCGAGGACGAGTAGGAGATAAGCTTGGGGATGCTGATACGTCTCCAACGTATCTATAATTTTTTATTCTTTCCTACTGTTATATTATCAATCTTGGATGTTTTATAATCATTTTATAGTCACTTTATATCATTTTTTGGTACTAACCTATTGACATAGTGCCAAGTGCCAGTTGATGTTTTCTGCATGTTTTTTACATCGCAGGAAATTAATATCAGATGGGGTCCAAACGCAACGAAACTCCAGGAGATTTTTTTGGACCAGAAGGAACATAACGGGCCTTGGCCCAAGTGCGCCCTTGTGGGTTGTGCCCACCTCGGGTGCCCCCCGGACCGCCTCTTTGCTCTATAAATACCCCAATATTCCCAAAACCCTAGGGGAGTTGACGAAATATTCATCCAGCCGCCGAGGATTCCAGAACCACCAGATCCAATCTAGACACCATCTTGGATGGGGTTCACCACCTCCATTGGTGCCTCTCTGATGATGTGTGATTAGTTCTTTGTAGACCTTCGGGTCCGTAGTTAGTAGATAGATGGCTTCATCTCTCTCTCTCTCTGAATTCTCAATACAATGGTCTCTTGGGGATCCATATGATGTAACTCTTTTGCGGTGTATTTGTTGGGATCGATGAACTTTGTGTTTATGATCAGATCTATCTTTCTATATTCATGAAAGTATTTGAGTTTCTTTGATCTCTTTTATGCATGATCTCTTATAGCCTCGATCCTAGTGACAGAAAGAGAAATGACACATATGTATCGTTGCTACCAAGGATAAAACGATGGGGTGTATCTCTACATAGATAGATCTTGTCTACATCATGTCATCGTTCTTATTGCATTACTCTATTTTCCATGAACTTAATACACTAGATGCATGCTGGATAGCGGTCGATGTGTGGAGTAATAGTAGTAGATGCAGGTACAAGTCGGTCTACTAATCTTGGACGTGATGCCTATATAATGATCATTGCCTGGATATCGTCATGAGTATTTGAAGTTCTATCAATTGCCCAACAGTAATTTGTTCACCCACTGTTTGCTATTTTTCTCAAGAGAAGCCACTAGTGAAACCTACGGCCCCCGGGTCTCTTTCTCTTATATTTGCCTTTGCGGTCTACTTTTCTTTTGCATTTATTTTCAGATCTATTAAACCAAAAATAAAAAATACTTTGCTGCACTTTATTTTATTTGGCGTTCAATCTATCAATCTACTACAATTTTATCTCACGTCCGTTTGCCTATCTTAAGGCGCCGTACCCGGAAGGGATTGACAACCCCTTTAACACGCCGGGTTGCGAGAAGTTGTTATTTGTGTGCAGGGGCTGTTTACGTTGTGTTGCTTGGTTCTCCTACTGGTTCGATAACCTTGGTTTCATATCTGAGGGAAATACCTACCGCCGCTATGCTGCATCATCCCTTCCTCTTTGGGGAAATACCGACGTAGCTTCAAGCGACATCAGGGGGCGCATGGCCACCCTTGCGGCCCTCCTCTACTTTCCACTAAGGCCCATGAAGGCCCACTACTTCCCGGGGTCCGATAACTTCGGTACTCAAAAATACCTGAATCACTCCGGAACCATTCCAGTGTCCGACTATAACCTTCCAATATATCAATCTTTACCTCTCAACCATTTCGTCATGTCCGCGATCTCATCCGGGACTCCGAACAAACTTCGGTCATCGAATCACATAACTCATAATACAAATCATCATCGAACGTTAAGCGTGCGGACCCTACGGGTTCGAGAACTATGTAGACATGATACGTCTCCATCGTATCTACTTTTCCAAACACTTTTGCCCTTGTTTTGGACTCTAACTTGCATGATTTGAATGGAACTAACCCGGACTGACGCTGTTTTCAGTAGAATTGCCATGGTGTTATTTTTGTGCAGAAATAAAAGTTCTCGGAATAACCTGAAACTGCACGGAGAATATTTTTGGAATTAATAAAAAATTCTGGCGAAAGAGTCAAGGTCAAGGGGCCCACACTCTGTCCATGAGGGTGGGGGGCGCGCCCCTACCTCGTGGGCCCCCTGGTGCTCCACCGACCTCAACTCCAACTCTATATATTCACGTCGAGGAGAAAAAATCAGAAAGAAGGATTCATCGCGTTTTACGATATGGAGCTGCCGCCAAGCCCTAATCTCTCTCGAGAGGGCTGATCTGGAGTCCGTTCGGGGCTCCGGAGAGGAGAATCCGTCGCCATCATCATCATCAACCTTCCTCCATCACCAATTTCATGATGCTCACCGCCGTGCGTGAGTAATTCCATCATAGGCTTGCTGGATGGTGATGGGTTGGATGAGATTTACCATGTAATCAAGTTAGTTTTGTTAGGGTTTGATCCCTAGTATCCATTATGTTCTGAGATTGATGTTGCTATGACTTTGCTATGCTTAATGCTTGTCACTAGGGCCCGAGTGCCATGATTTCAGATCTGAACCTATTATGTTTTCATGAATATATGTGAGTTCTTAATCCTATCTTGCAAGTCTATAGTCACCTATTATGTGTTATGATCCGGCAACCCCGAAGTGACAATAATCGGGACCACTCCCGATGATGACCGTAGTTTGAGGAGTTCATGTATTCACTAAGTGTTAATGCTTTGGTCCGGTACTCTATTAAAAGGAGGCCTTAATATCCCTTAGTTTCCAATTGGACCTGATACGTCTCCGTCGTATCTACTTTTCCAAACGCTTTTGCCCTTGTTTTGGACTCTAACTTGCATGATCTGAATGGAACTAACCCGGACTGACGCTGTTTTCAGCAGACTTTCCATGGTGTTATTTATGTGCAGAAACAAAAGTTCTCGGAATGACCTGAAACTCCACGGAACATATTTTTGGAAAATATTAAAAATACTGGAAGAAGAATCCATGTCAGGGGGCCTCCACCTGTCCACGAGGGTGGAGGGCGCGTCTGCCCCCCTGGGTGCGCCCCCTGCCTCGTGGGCCCCCTGACGCTCCACCAACCTCAACTCCAACTCCATATATCCACTTTCGGGGAGAAAAAAATCAGAGAGAAGGATTCATCGCGTTTTACGATACGGAGCCGCCGCCAAGCCCTAAAACATCTCGGGAGGGCTGATCTGGAGTCCGTTCGGGGCTTCGGAGAGGGGAATCCGTCGCCATCGTCATCATCAACCATCCTCCATCACCAATTTCATGATGCTCACCGCCGTGCGTGAGTAATTCCATCGTAGGCTTGCTGGACGGTGATGGGTTGAATGAGATTTATCATGTAATCGAGTTAGTTTTATTAGGGTTTGATCCCTAGTATCCACTATGTTCTGAGATTGATGTTGCTATGACTTTGCTATGCTTAATGCTTGTCACTAGGGCCCGAGTGCCATGATTTCAGATCTGAACTTATTATGTTTTCATGAATATATTTGAGTTCTTGATCCTATCTTGCAAGTCTATAGTCGCCTACTACGTGTTATGATCCGGCAACCCCGAAGTGACAATAATCGGGACCACTCCCGGTGATGACCATAGTTTGAGGAGTTCATGTATTCACTATGTGTTAATGCTTTTCCGGTACTATATTAAAAAGAGGCCTTAATATCCCTTAGTTTCCATTAGGACCCCGCTGCCACGGGAGGGTAGGACAAAAGATGTCATGCAAGTTCTTTTCCATAAGCACGTATGACTATATTCGGAATACATGCCTACATTACATTGATGAATTGGAGCTAGTTCTGTGTCACCCTGTGTTATGACTATTACATGATGAACCGCATCCGGCATAATTCTCCATCACTGATCCAATGTCTACGAGCTTTTCACATATTGTTCTTCGCTTATTTACTTTTCCGTTGCTACTGTTATAATCACTACAAAACCCAAAAATACTACTTTTTTTACCATTACCGTTACTTCCCTATTACTTTGCTACTAAATACTTTGCTACAGATACTAAGTTTTCTAGGTGTGGTTGAATTGACAACTCAGCTGCTAATACTAGAGAATATTCATTGGCTCCCCTTGTGTTGAATAAACAAATTTGGGTTGAATACTCTACCCTCGAAAACTGTTGCGATCCCCTATACTTGTGGGTTATCAAGACTATTTTCTGGCGCCGTTGCCGGGGAGCATAGCTCTATTCTTTGAGTCACTTGGGATTTATATCTGCTGGTCACTATGAAGAACTTGAAAGACGCAAAAACAAAAATTTATCCCTCAACTACGAGGGGAGGTAAGGAACTGCCATCTAGCTCTGCACTTGATTCACCTTCTGTTTTGAGTAAGCTTGCGACACCTAAACCTGCTACTGCTATTCATTCTGATATGTCGCATGTTATTGATGATGCCACTTCTGCTATGCATGATACTTATGATGAAACTACTTCTATGCTTGATACTACTGTGCCACTTGGTGAATTTCTTGATGAACAACATGCTAGGGCTAGAGAGAATGAAATTATTGAAACTGATAATATTGAAGATAGTGATGATGAAGGCTCTCCCCCTAATAAATATGAATTACCTATTGTTCCTGAGGGTTATGTTTTGGAGAAAGAAGCTGCTAGAGCTCTTCTGGCTTGCAATGATAGATATGACCTTAGGAAGTTATTAGCTAAATGGAAGCAGCAATCTCTTAATGCTAGAATGAAACCTGACCCTGCTTTTGCTACTTCACCTATCTGTGTTATTGATAAGGACTATGAATTCTCTATTGATCCTGATATAATTACTTTGGTTGAGTCTGATCCTTTCTATGGTTATGAATCTGAAACTGTTGTGGCACATCTTACTAAATTAAATGATATAGCCACCCTGTTCACTATTGATGAGAAATCTCGCTATCTTTATATCCTTAAAATATTTCCGTTCTCATTAAAGGGTGATGCTAAGATATGGTTTAATTCTCTTGATCCTGGTTGTGTGCGTAGTCCCCAGGATATGATTTATTACTTCTCTGCTAAATATTTCCCTACTCATAAGAAACAAGCTGCTTTAAGGGAAATATATAATTTTGTGCAAATTGAAGAAGAGAGTCTCCCACAAGCTTGGGGGAGGCTTCTCCAATTACTTAATGCTTTTCCTGATCATCCTCTTAAGAAAAATGAAATACTTGATATCTTTTATAATGGACTAACCGATGCTTCCAGAGATTACCTGGATAGTTGTGCTGGTTCTGTTTTCAGGGAAAGAACACCGGATGAAGCTGAAATTCTATTGAATAATATGTTGACAAATGAAAATAATTGGACACTTCCTGAGCCAATTCCTGAGCCTATTCCTAAACCAACTCCGAAGAAGAGAGGTGTTCTATTTCTCAGTCCTGAAGATATGCAAGAGGCAAAGAAATCTATGAAAGAAAAAGGTATTAAAGCTGAAGATGTTAAGAATTTACCTCCTATTGAAGAAATACATGGTCTTAATTTACCGCCTGTTGAAGAAATATATGATCTTAATCCACCACCTACTAAAGAAACTCATGGTATTGATAACCTGACACAGGTAGTAAAGGTAAATTCTCTCTATAGATTTGATGAAGGTGATATTCCTCACTATAAGTCTGCTAGACAATGCTTAGAAGAGTTTGATAATTTTATTGCCAAACTAGAAAACTTCAATGCTTATTTTGGTAGACAATTGAAATACAATTCCGATACGCTTGAACACTTGGGTGATTATATGTCTAGAGTTAAAGGTGAACTTAAACTCATTAGTAAACATGCTTCTATGGTTACCACTCAAGTAGAACAAGTACTTAAAGCTCAAAATGATTTGCTCAATGAATTGAATAGTAAGAATAATGACTATGCTGTTAGAGTGGCTACTAGAACTGGTAAAATGACTCAGGAACCTTTGTATCCTGAAGGCCATCCTAAGAGAATCGAGCAGGACTCTCAGAGAAATAATATTGACACACCTAGTTCTTCTAAAAAGAAGAAAAAGAAAAACGATAGGACTTTGCATGCTTCTAATGAACCTATTGCTGAAACACCTGAGAATCCAAATGATATTTCTATCTCTGATGCTGAAACACAATATGGTAATGAACATGAACTTAGTGATAGTATTAATGAAGATGTTCATGATGATGCTCAACCTAGTAATGATAATGATGTAGAAATTGAACCTGTTGTTGATCTTGATAACCCACAATCAAAGAATCAACGTTATGATAAGAGAGACTTCATTGCTAGGAAGCACGGTAAAGAAAGAGAACCATGGGTTCAGAAACCCATGCCTTTTCCTCCCAAACCATCCAAGAAAAAGGATCATGAGGATTTTGAGCGCTTTGCTGAAATGATTAGACCTATCTTTTTGCGTATGCGTTTGACTGATATGCTCAAAATGAATCCTTATGCTAAGTATATGAAAGATATTGTTACAAATAAGAGAAAGATACCGGAAGATGAAATTTCCACCATGCTTGCTAATTACACTTTTAAGGGTGGAATACCAAAGAAACTAGGAGATCCAGGAGTACCCACTATACCATGCTCCATTAAAAGAAACTATGTTAGAACTGCTTTATGTGATCTTGGAGCCGGTGTTAGTGTTATGCGTCTCCCTTTATATCATAGACTCGATTTGAATAAGTTGACACCTACTGAAATATCTTTGCAAATGGCTGATAAATCAACTGCTATACCTGCCGGTATTTGTGAGGATGTGCTGTTGTGGTTGCAAACCTTACTATTTTAACGGACTTTGTTATTCTTGATATTCCGAGGGCGATAGTATGTCTATTATTCTTGGAAGACCCTTTTGAATACTGCAGGGATGTTATTGATTGCAACAAAGGCAATGTCACTTTTCATGTTAATGGTAATGAGCATACGGTGCACTTTCCGAGGAAACAACCTCAAATCCACAGTATCAATTCTATTGGAAAAATTCCATCAATTATTTTTGGAGGTTTTGAATTTCCTCTTCCTACTGTCAAGAAGAAATATGATATTCTTATTATTGGGGATGTGCATATCCCCGTTGAGGTAACATAGTGTTATTCGAAATTTCTCCGGTTCCATGTTATTCAGAATGAGTTTGTTAACAAGACTTGATCAACCTTGTTAGTGGATTCCTTTTAATGAGCATGAGATGGATGAAACTAGAAGGCACAACCTTCTGTACCCTCTCTCTACTTTCCGTTTTTTAGTTGAAATAAAGCAAAAATAGTATTTTTCCTGTCTATTTTCTGAATTATCCGTGCAATATAAAAATACCCCGAAAATAAAAGATCTCCAAATGCCCTGAAAATGGAATATGATTTTTTATGGAATATTTGAGAATATCTGGCACTGAGAACACAGCAGGGGGAGCAAGCATCTGGCCACGAGGGTCCAGGGCGCGCCCCCTGCCTCGTGGGCCCATGGTGGCTCCCGTCCACTTATTCCTGCACCCACACACTTTTTCTTCCACCCAAAAAATCACTATCCAACTCAAGCACGAGTTCTAGCTCATTTTGCTGCGATTTTCGATCTCCTTGCTCAAAGCACCTCTCACAAAACTGCTTGGGGGGGTTGTTCCTTGGTATGTGACTCCTCCATTGGTCCAATTAGTTTTTGTACTAGTGCTTTATTCATTGCAAATTTGTGCTGCCTAGGTGACCATGTTCTTGAGCTTGCATGAAAAATTTATATGATTCCAAGTAGTTCTAATGCTTGATATAGTCTCTAGGCACTTGTAGGAGTAGTTGCTATCAGTTTTGTTGAGCTTGGTTCACTTTTATTTGAAGTTACTAAAAATTTCAGAATTTTTCAGAAAATAATGAAGAGATTTTTGAGGGGCTCATCGAGCCGAAGCTCGAAGGAAAAGCAAAGTGAAGAAGCACAGAGGCCCAAATATAATTTGCCTCGCACCACGGATGTTCGGTCGTGTGAATGGCCTTCCAATGATTTCTTGAGAGCGGCCGGGATTTATAATGATTTCTATGAATTGGCTGAGAATGCAGGCCTCACCGACTTCCTCCGTGACCAACGCGAACAGTATCTCTTACTGACCAATACTTTTGTGCAAAACTTCTACTATTATCCTAAGGAATCACCCCCTTCAGTAGAGTTTCATTTATATGATGTGGTTAAGAAGATATCACTAGATGAATTTTGCAAGGTTTGCAAAATACCTTTCGAGGGTAGTTTAGAGGAACCACATCGTAAAAATGTGGATGGGTTTATTGACACTATTACTGTAGGGGAAACTAGGAAGGTTTCCGATGCAAGAATCACTAGCATACATTTTCTTGTTTTACGCTACTTTCCAATATTTGCTAGTCGTTGCTTAATTGGTGGTGGAAACTATGGAAACCTTTGTGTTCCTGATATTATGATTTTGTTCCATGGTTTATTCTGTGATAACTCTGTTAGTATGGGCGGTATTATTGCTAAACGGTTAAGTCTGAACCGTACAAAGGGCCCCATCTTTGGAGGTATTTACGCTTCACGCCTTGCTGCACACTATAACATACCTATTAGGCACTATGAAAAAGAAGAAAAAATGTTGCCCACTGTTTACTTAGATTATAAGAGTATGGTAGCGCATGATTTTATTGTTAAGAATAGGGAAGGGGCGCTTAAATACACATTGTTCTTTGATAAACATCACCCTGAGACTATTACCTTGCCTGCTCCTTCCTTGTTTGATTTATCCGCAAGTCCGTATCTCGTTCCGCTGGCGGCCATTCACGCCTACCGGAACCCTACATCAGCCACAGAGCCGGAGCCGGAACCACAATATGATCCTCCACGACAATCTAATTACCAGTGGGATCCGGAGATGATTGCCAACCAGTGGCAATCAGAGTCTTCTTCATCTCAGTACGACCCCAACTACAATTTTGGATATTCACCAGGCCATCCGTGGCAATAAACCAACATAGGCCAAAAGCCTAAGCTTGGGGGGAGTACGTATTTCTCGCCGACATTACATTCATGTACACACACTCATTGCTAGATGTCGGTGCTCATACTTTTTCATTGTACTATCCATGCTAGTTTATTTTCCTTTTTCTTCCTTTCTTCTTGTGTGTTTAATAAACCTTAAGAAAAACCAAAAAATTAGTGTAGCTTTTAGTTAGTTTACTTTTCTTGTTGTAGTAGTAATAATTAAAAAGAAAACCCAAAAAGATTTCCCGTTCTTCTTTTGCTTGTTGGGAGCTTTCCCGTGTAAATAATTTTATTTCTTTTCTTTTCTTTGGGGGTCGATAGGAGAAGACCATAATTAAATTGTTGAAGTGGCTCTTATATGCATTATTGTTGATTTAACCAAGAGCCCATATTGTCTTGTCTTCTCCTGTTTATTGAATGCTCACAGATTCCAGCTTAGTCCAATGCACGTGCACTCTTATTATTTTCACATCGTTCGGTCGTGCAAGTGAAAGGCAATAATGATGATATATGATGGACTGACTGAGATGAGAGAAGCTGGTATGAACTCGACCTCTCTTGTTTTTGTAAATATGATTAGTTCATCGTTCCTGATTCAGCCTATTATGAATAAACATGTTTGCAATGACAATTAGAGATCATAGTTGCTTATGCCATGCTTGATTAGCTATGAGTTATAATGGTTTACCTTGCGTGCCAACATGCTATTAAAATGGTTGTGATGTGGTATAGTGGGGTGGTATCCTCCTTTGAATGATTTAAGTGACTCGACTTGGCACATGTTCACACATGTAGTTGAAACAAATCAACATAGCCTTCACGATATTTATGTTCATGGTGGATTATATCCTACTCATGCTTGCACTCAATGTTTATTAATTTTAATGCATGTTCATGACTGTTGTCGCTCAATAGTTGGTCGCTTCCCAGTCTTTTGCTAGCCTTCACTTGTACTAAGCGGGAATACTGCTTGTGCATCCAATTCCTTAAACCCCAAAGTTATTCCACATGAGTCCACTATACCTTCCTATATGCGGTATCTACCTGCCGTTCCAAGTAAATTTGTATGTGCCAAACTCTAAACCTTCAAATGAAATTCTGTTTTGTATGCTCGAATAGCTCATGTATCAACTAGGGTTGTCCGTATCTTCCATGCTAGGCGGGTTATTCTCAAGAGGAGTGGACTCCGCTCCTCACTCACGAGAAAATGGCTGGTCACCGGGATGCCCAGTCCCATGCTTTATGCAAATCAAATCAAAATAATTGCAAACAAAACTCCCCGGGGCTGTTGCTAGTTGGAGGCACTCGTTGTTTCGAGCAAGCCATGGATTGATGCTTGTTGGTGGAGGGGGAGTATAAACTTTACCATTCTGTTTGGGAACCGCCTATAATGTGTGTAGCATGGAAGATATCGCCATCTCTTGGTTGTTATGTTGAAAATGAAAGTATGCCGCTCAAAATATTGTTTATCTCTGCTTTAAAATCGAGCTCTGGCACCTCTACAAATCCCTGCTTCCCTCTGCGAAGGGCCTATCTATTTACTTTTATGTTGAGTCATCACCCGCTTATTAAAAAGCACTAGCTAGAGAGCGCCGCTGTCATTTGCATCCATTACTATTAATTTATATTGGGTATGACTATAACTGGATCTCTTTTACCATGAATTACAATGTTTAGTCAGTCCTTGATCTTTAAAGGTGCTCTGCATTTATGTTTTGCGGTCTCAGAAAGGGCTAGCGAGATACCATCTTGTTATATCATATCATGATTGTTTTGAGAAAGTGTTTTCATCTGAGATTTATTATTATAGTTGTCTAGTTGATTATGCTATTGATATGAGTAAACATGAGACCTAAAAGTTATTGTGAATATGATTAGTCATAATCTTTGCTGAAAACTTGAATGTTGGCTTTACATATTTACAACAACAAGAGCAAACCGAGTTTGTAAAGTTTTCTTTATCACATTCAGTTTATCAACTGAATTGCTTGAGGACAAGCAAAGGTTTAAGCTTGGGGAGTTGATCGTCTCCATCGTATCTACTTTTCCAAACACTTTTCCCTTGTTTTGGACTCTAACTTGCATGATTTGAATGGAACTAACCGGATGACGCTGTTTTCAAACAAACTTTCCATGGTGTTATTTATGTGCAGAAACAAAAGTTCTCGGAATGACCTGAAACTCCACGGAACATATTTTTGGAAAATATTAAAAATACTGGAAGAAGAATCCACGTCAGGGGGCCTCCACCAGTCCACGAGGGTGGAGGGCGCGCCTGCCCCCTACCTCGTGGGCCCCCTGACGCTCCACCGACCTCAACTCCAACTCCATATATTCACTTTCGGGGAGAAAAAATCAGAGAGAAGGATTCATCATGTTTTACGATATGGAGCCGCCGCCAAGCCCTAAAACCTCTCGGGAGGGCTAATCTGGAGTCTGTTCGGGGCTCCGGAGAGGGGAATCCATCGCCATCGTCATCATCAACCATCCTCCATCACCAATTTCATGATGCTCACCGCCGTGCGTGAGTAATTCCATCATAGGCTTGCTGGACGGTGATGGGTTGGATGAGATTTATCATGTAATCGAGTAAGTTTTGTTAGGGTTTGATCCCTAGTATCCACTATGTTCTGAGATTGATGTTGCTATGACTTTGCTATGCTTAATGCTTGTCACTAGGGCCCGGGTGCCATGATTTCAGATCTGAACCTATTATGTTTTCATGAATATATGTGAGTTCTTGATCCTATCTTGCAAGTCTATAGTCACCTACTACGTGTTATGATCCGGCAACCCCAAAGTGACAATAATCGGGACCACTCCCGGTGATGACCATAGTTTGAGGAGTTCATGTATTCACTATGTGTTAATGCTTTGGTCTGGTACTCTATTAAAAGGAGGCCTTAATATCCCTTAGTTTCCATTAGGACCCCGCTGCCACGGGAGGGTAGGACAAAAGATGTCATGCAAGTTCTTTTCCATAAGCACGTATGACTATATTCGGAATACATGCCTACATTACATTGATGAATTGGAGCTAGTTTTGTGTCACCCTAAATTATGACTGTTACATGATGAACCGCATCCGGCATAATTCCCATCACTGATCCAATGCCTACGAGCTTTTCACATATTGTTCTTCGCTTATTTACTTTTCCGTTGCTACTGTTACAATCACTACAAAACCCAAAAATATTATTTTTGATACCGTTACCGTTACTTCCCTATTACTTTGCTACTAAATACTTTGCTGCAGATATTAAGTTATCCAGGTGCGGTTGAATTGACAACTCAGCTGCTAATACTTGAGAATATTCTTTGGCTCCCCTTGTGTCGAATCAATAAATTTGGGTTGAATACTCTACCCTCGAAAACTGTTGCGATCCCCTATACTTGTGGGTTATCAAGACCCCGCTGCCACGGGAGAGTAGGACAAAAGATATCATGCAAGTTCTTTTCCATAAGCACGTATGACTATATTCGGAATACATGCCTACATTACATTGATGAACTGGAGCTATTTCGGTGTCACCCTATGTTATAACTATTGCATGAGGAATCGCATCCGACGTAATTCTCCATCACCGATCCAATGCCTACGAGCTTTTCACATATTGCTCTTTGCTTAGTTACTTTTCCATTGCCACTATTACAATTACTACAAAACTACTACTGATAGTTTTACCACCGTTACCGTTATTTCCATACTACTTTGCTACTAAATACTTTGCTGCAGATATGAAGTTATCTAGGTGTGGTGAATTGACAACTCAACTGCTAATACTTGAGAATATTCTTTGGCTCCCCTTGTGTTGAATCAATAAATTTGGGTTGAATACTCTACCCTCGAAAACTATTGCGATCCCCTATATTTGTGGGTTATCAAGACTATTTTCTGGCGCCGTTGCCGGGGAGCATAGCTCTATTCTCTGAGTCACTTGGGATTTATATCTACTGATCACTATGAGGAACTTGAAAGATGAGAAAACCAAAATTTATCCCTCAACTACGAGGGGAGGTAAGGAACTGCCATCTAGCTCTGCACTTGATTGTCCTTCTGTTTTGAGTAAACTTGCGACACCTAAACCTACTTCTGCTATTAATTCTGATATGTCGCATGTTATTGATGATGCCACTTCTGCTATGCATGATACTTATGATGAAACTACTTCTATGCTTGATACTACTATGCCACTAGGTGAATTTCTTGATGAACAACTTGCTAGGGCTAGAGAGAATGAAATTATTGAAACTGATAATATTAATGAAAGTGATGATGAAGATTCTCCCCCTAGATATGAATTGCCTGTCGTGCCTGAGGGTTATGTTATGGATGAAGAAACTGCTAGAGACTTTCTTGCTTGCAATGATAGATATGATCTTAAGAAATTTTTAGCTAAGCTTAAAGAAAAATCTTTGAATGCTAGAATGAAATATGATCCTGCTTTTGCTACTTGACCTATCTGTATTTCCGATAAGGATTATGATTTCTCTGTCGATCCTAAGATAATTACTTTGGTTGAATCTGATCCTTTTTATGGCTATGAATCTGAAACTGTTGTGGCACATCTTACTAAATTAAATGATATAGCCACCCTATTCACTAATGATGAGAAAACTCGTTACTATTATATCCTTGAATTATTTCCGTTCTCATTAAAGGGTGATGCTAAAACATGGTTTAATTCTCTTGATCCTGGTTGTGTGCGTAGTCCCCGGGATATGATTTATTACTTCTCTGCTAAATATTTCCCCGCTCATAAGAAACAAGCTGCTTTAAGGGAAATATATAATTTTGTGCAAATTGAAGAAGAGAGTCTCCCACAAGCTTGGGGGAGGCTTCTCCAATTACTTAATGCTTTGCCTGATCATCCTCTCAAGAAAAATGAAATACTTGATATCTTTTATAATGGACTAACTGATGCTTCCAGAGACCACCTGGATAGTTGTGTTGGTTGTGTTTTCAGGGAAAGAACAGTTGATCAAGCTGAATTGCTATTGAATAATATGCCGACTAATGAAAATAATTGGATACTTCCTGAACCAACTCCTAAGCCAACTCCTAAGAAGAGGGGTATTCTATTTCTCAGTCCTGAAGATATGCAAGAGGCAAAGAAATCTATGAAAGAAAAGGGTATTAAAGCTGAAGATGTTAAGAATTTACCACCTATTGAAGAAATACATGGTCTTGATAACCCGACAAAGGTAGTAAAGGTAAATTCTCTCTATAGATTTGATGAAGGTGATATTCCTCGCTATATGTCTGCTGGCCAATGCTTAGATGAGTTTGATAATTTTATTGTTAAACAAGAAAACTTCAATGCTTATGTTTGTAGACAATTGAAACGAAATGCTTATATGATTGAACACTTGAGTGATTGTATGCCTAGAGTTAAAGGTAAACTTAAACTCATTAGTAAACATGCTTCTATGGTTACCACTCAAGTAGAACAAGTGCTTAAATCTCAAAATGATTTGCTCAATGAATTAAATAATAAGAAAAATGATAATTCTGTTAGAGTTGTGACTAGAGGGGGTAAAATGACTCAGGAACCTTTGTATCCGGAAGGCCGCCCTAAGAGAATTGCAGGATTCTCAGAGAACTAATGTTGATGCACCTAGTCCTTCTAAAAAGAAGAAAAAAATGATAGGACTTTGCATGCTTCTAGTGAACCTTTTGTAGACACACCTGAGAATCCCAATGATATTTCTATTTCTGATGCTGAGACACAATCTGGTAATGAACATGAACCTAGTGATAATGTTAATGATGATGTTCATGTTAATGATCAACCTAGCAATAACAATGATGTAGAGATTGAACCTGCTGTTGATCTTGATAACCCACAATCAAAGAATCAATGTTATGATAAGAGAGACTTCATTGCTAGGAAGCACGGTAAAGAAAGAGAACCATGGGTTCAGAAACCCATGCCTTTTCCTCCCAAACCATCCAAGAAAAAGGATGATGAGGATTTTGAGCGCTTTCTTTGAAATGATTAGACCTATCTTTTTGTATGCGTTTGGTGATATGCTTAAAATGAATCCTTATGCTAAGTACATGAAAGATATTGTTACAAATAAAAGAAAAATACCGGAAGCTGAAATTTCCACCATGCTTGCTAATTATACTTTTAAAGGTGGAATACCTAAGAAACTAGGAGATCCAGGAGTACCAACTATACCTTGCTCCATTAAAAGAAACTAT
Source organism: Aegilops longissima (assembly GCA_021605205.1). Classification (NCBI taxonomy): domain Eukaryota; kingdom Viridiplantae; phylum Streptophyta; class Magnoliopsida; order Poales; family Poaceae; genus Aegilops; species Aegilops longissima. The sequence goes on along the minus strand of CM038678.1, from coordinate 139,573,227 downwards.
GTTAGAACTGCTTTATGTGATCTTGGAGCCGGTGTTAGTGTTATGCCTCTCTCTTTATATCATAGACTTGATTTGAATAAGTTGACACCTACTGAAATATCTTTGCAAATGGCCGATAAGTCAACTGCTATACATGTCGGTATTTGTGAGGATGTGCCTGTTGTGGTTGCAAACGTTACTATTTTAACGGACTTTGTTATTCTCGATATTCCCGAGGACGATAGTATGTCGATTATCCTTGGTAGACCCTTTTTGAATACTGCAGGGGCTGTTATTGATTGCAACAAAGGCAATGTCACTTTTCATGTTAATTGTAATGAGCATACGGTACACTTTTTGAGGAAACAACCTCAAGTCCATAGTATCAATTCTATTGGAAAAATTTCAACTATTACTATTGGAGGTTTTGAATTTCCTCTTCCTACTATCAAGAAGAGATATGATATTCTTATTGTTGGGGATGTGCATATCCCCGTTGAGGTAACCTAGTGCTATTCGAAAATTCTCCAGTTTCATGCGATTCGGAATGAGTTTGTTAACAAGACTTGACCAACCTTGTTAGTGGATTCCTTTTGATGAGCATGAGATGGATGAAGTTAGAAAGCACAACCTGCTGTACCCTCCTTTTACTTTCTGTTATTTAGAATGAATAAAGCAAAAATAGTATTTTCTGTTTGTTTTCTAAATTATCTATGCAATAAAAAATACCCTAAAAATAAAAGGTCTCCAAATGCCCTGAAAATGAAATAATTTTTTCTAGAATATTTGGCACTAAGAACACATCAGGGGGAGCAAGCACCTGGCCACGAGGGTCCAGGGCGCGCCCACCCCCCTGGGGCGTGCCCCCTGCCTCGTAGGCCCCTGGTGGCCCCCTCCACTTATTCCAGCAACCACACACTCCTTCTTCCTCCCAAAAAAATCACCAACAAGCTCAAGCACGAGTTTTTGCTCATCTTGCTGCGATTTTCGATCTTCTTGCTCAAAGCTCCACTCACGAAACTGCTTTGGGGGATTGTTCTTCAGTATGTGACTCCTCCAATGGTCCAATTAGTTTTTGTTCTAGTGCTTTAGTCATTGCAAATTTTTGCTGCCTAGGTGACCCTGTTCTTGAGCTTGCATGTCAAATTTATATGGTCCCAAGCAGTTCTAATGCACGATATAGTCTCTAGGAACATGTGGGAGTAGTTGCTATCAATTTTGTTGAGTCTGGTTCACTTTTATTTTGAATTACTAAAAATTTCAGAAATTTTCAAAAAAGGATGAAGAGATTTTTGAGGGGCTCTTCGAGCCGAAGCTCGAAGGACAAGCAAATTGAAGAGGATAAGAGGCCCAAATATAATCTTCCTCGCACCGCGGAGGTTCGGCCGTGTGAATGGCCTTGTGATGATTTCTTGAGGGCAGCCGGGATTCACGATGATTTTTATTATTTGGCTGAGAATGCGGGCCTCACCGACTTCCTCCGCGACCAGCGCGAACAGTATCTCCTACTCACTAATATTTTCGTGCAAATTTTTCATTTCCATGCTAGGAGATCACCACCTTCGGTGGGTTTTTATTTATATGATGAGTATAAGGAGATGTCCCTTTATGATTTTTGTGAGGTTTGCAAGTTACCCTTTGCGGGCAGCATAGAGGAGCCACATCGTGATGATGTGGAAGGGTTTATTGATATGATTGCTGTAGAGGAAACAAGGAAAGTTTCCGATGCAAGAATTACTAGCATACACTTTCCTGTTCTATGTTACTTTGCAATATTTGCTAGTAGATGTTTAATTGGTCGCGGGAACTGTGGAAACCTTAGTGCCCCTGATATTGTTATTTTGTGCCATGCCTTATTTCGTGATAATACTTTTAGTCTAGGCGCTATTGTTGCCAAGCGGTTAAATCTGAACCGTACGAAGGGTCCCATCTTGGGAGGTATCTTCGCCTCGCGTCTCGCTGCACACTTTAACATACCTATTAGGCATTATGAGAAAGAAGAAAAGTTGTTGCCTCCTGTTTTTCTAGACTATAAGAGTATGGTAGCACATGATTTTATTGTTAAGAATAAGAAAAGGATGCTTAACTATAGATTGATATTTGATAAAAATTACTTTGAGACTATTGCTTTGCCTGCTCCTTCTTTGTTCAACTTATCTTCAGGCAAGCATCTTGTACTGCCGAAGGCCATTCATGCCTACCAGAACCTCACACCAGCTCCAGAGCCAGAGCCGGAGCCACAACTTGATCCTCACCGTCAGTCTGTTTACCAGTGGGATCCGGAGGAGATCGCCAACCAGTGGCACCCTGAGGATCCTTCTCAGTACGACCCCAGCTACAACTTTGGATATCCACCAGGCCAGCCGTGGCCCTAAACCAACTTAGGCCAAAAGCCTAAGCTTGGGGGAGTACGTATCTCTCACCGACATTACATTTATTTTCTTCACACACTCATGCTAGTTGTCGGTGCATATACTTTTTCATTGTACTATCCATGCTAGTTTATTTCCCTTTTCTCTCTTTCTTCTTGTGTGTTTGAAAAACCTTAAGAAAAAACCAAAAAAATAGTTGTAGCTTTTAGCTAGTTTACTTTCCATGTCTGTAGTAGTAATAATTAAAAGAAAAACCCAAAAAGATTTCTCGTTCTTCTTTTGCTTGTTGGGAGCTTTCCCGTGTAAATAGTTTTATTTCTTTTATTTGGGGGTAGAGAGGAGAAGACCATAATGAAATGTTGAAGTGGCTCTTATATGCATTATTGTTGATTCAACCAAGAGCCCATATTATCTTATCTTCTCTTGTGTATTAAGATGCTTGCAGATTCCAGCTTAGTCCAATGCACGTGCACTATTATTATTATACACATCGTTCGGTCGTGCAAGCGAAAGGCAATAATGACGATATATGATGGATCGATTGAGATGAGAGAAGCTGGTATGAACTCGACCTCTCTTGTTTTTGTAAATATGATTAGTTCATCGTTCCTGATTCAGCCTATTATGAATGAAACATGTTTGCAATGACAATTAGAGATTATAGTTGCCTATCTCATGCTTAATTAGCTAGGAGTTTATAATGGTTTACCACGCGTGCCAACATGCTATTAAAATGGTTGTGATGTGGTATGATAGGGTGGTATCCTCCTTTGAATGATTCGAGTGACTTGACTTGGCACATGTTCACGCATGTAGTTGAAATAAAGTCAACATAGCCTTTACGATATTTATGTTCATGGTGGATTATATCCTACTCATGCTTACACTCAATGTTTATTAATTTTAATGCATGTTCATGACCGTTGTCGCTCTCTAGTTAGTCGCTTCCCAGTCTTTTTCTAGCCTTCACTTGTACTAAGCAGGAATACTGCTTGTGCATCCACTTCCATGAACCCCAAAAGTTATTCCATATGAGTCCACCATACCTTCCTATATGCGGTATCTACCCGCCGTTCCAAGTAAATTTGTATGTGCCAAACTCTAAACCTTCAAATGAAATTCTGTTTTGTATGCTCGAATAGCTCATGTATCAACTAGGGTTGTCTGTATCTTCCATGCTAGGCGGGTTATTCTCAAGAGGAGTGGACTCCGCTCCTCACACACAAGAAAATGGCTGGTCACCGGGATGCCCAGTCCCATGCTCTAAGCAAATCAAATCGAAATAATTTCAAAAAAAACTCCCCCAGGGCTCTTGCTAGTTGGAGGCACTCGTTGTTTCGAGCCAGCCATGGATTGATGCTTGTTGGTGGTGGGCGAGTATAAACTTTACCATTCTATTTGGGAACCGCCTATAATGTGTGCAACATGGAAGATATCGAGATCTCTCGGTTGTTATGTTGACAATGAAAGTATGCCGCTCAAAATATTATTCATCTCTATTTCAAAAACCGAGCTCTGGCACCTCTACAAATCCCTGCTTCCCTCTGTGAAGGGCCTATCTATTTACTTTTATGTTGAGTCATCACCCTCTTATTAAAAAAGCACCAGTTGGAGATCACCGTTGTCATTTGCATCCATTACTATTATTATATTGAGTATGACTATGACTGGATCTCTTTTACCATGAATTACAATGCTTAGTCAGTCCTTGATCTTCAGAGGTGCTCTGCATTTATGTTTTGCGGTCTCAGAAAGGGCTAACAAGATACCATCCTGCTATATCATATTATGATTGTTTTGAGAAAGTGTTGTCATCCGAGATTTATTATTATTGCTCTCTAGTTGATTATACCATTGATATGAATAAACATGAGATCTAAGTGTTATTGTGAATATGGTTAGTTCATAATCTTTGCTGAAAACTTGAATGCTGGCTTTACATATTTACAACAACAAGATCAAACAGAGTTTGTAAAAGTTTTTCTTTATCACTTTTAGTTTATCGACTGAATTACTTGAGGACAAGCAAAGGTTTAAGCTTGGGGGAGTTGATACGTCTCCATCGTATCTACTTTTCCAAACACTTTTGCCCTTATTTTGGACTCTAACTTGCATGATTTGAATGGAACTAACCCGGACTGATGTTTTTCAGCAGAATTGCCATGGTGTTATTTTTGTGCAGAAATAAAAGTTGTCGGAATGACCTGAAACTGCACGGAGAATATTTTTGGAATTAATAAAAAAATACTGGCGAAAGAATCAAGGCCAGGGGGTCCACACCCTGTCCACGAGGGTGGGGGCGCGCCTACCCCCTGGGCGCGCCCCCTGCCTCGTGGGACCCCTGGTGCTCCACCGACCTCAACTCCAACTCTATATATTCACGTTCAGGGAGAAAAAAATCAGAGAGAAGGACTCATCACGTTTTACGATACGGAGCCGCCGCCAAGCCCTAATCTCTCTCGGGAGGGCTGATCTGGAGTCCGTTCGGGGTTGCGGAGAGGGGAATCCGTCGCCATCATCATCATCAATCTTCCTCCATCACCAATTTCATGATGCTCACCACCGTGCGTGAGTAATTCCATCGCAGGCTTGCTGGACAGTGATGGGTTGGATGAGATTTACCATGTAATCGAATTAGTTTTGTTAGGGTTTGATCCCTAGTATCCATTATGTTCTGAGATTGATGTTGCTATGACTTTGCTATGCTTAATGCTTGTCACTAGGGCCCGAGTGCCATGATTTCAGATCTGAACCTATTATGTTTTCATGAATATATGTGAGTTCTTGATCCTATCTTGCAACTTATAGTCACCTATTATGTGTTATGATCCGGCAACCCCGAAGTGACAATAATCGGGACCACTCCCGGTGATGACCGTAGTTTGAGGAGTTCATGTATTCACTAAGTGTTAATGCTTTGGTCCGGTACTCTATTAAAAGGAGGCCTTAATATCCATTAGTTTCCAGTAGGACCCCGCTGCCACGGGAGGGTAGGACAAAAGATGTCATGCAAGTTCTTTTCCATAAGCACGTATGACTATATTAGGAATACATGCCTACATTACATTGATGAACTGGAGCTAGTTCTGTGTCACCCTATGTTATAACTATTGCATGAGGAATCGCATCCGACGTACTTCTCCATCACTGATCCAATGCCTACGAGCTTTTCACATATTGCTCTTTTCTTAGTTACTTTTCCGTTGCCACTGTTACAATTACTACAAAACTACTACTGTTAGTTTTACCACCGTTTCCGTTACTTCCATACTACTTTGCTACGAAATACTTTGTTGCAGATATTAAGTTATCCAGGTGTGGTTGAATTGACAACTCAACTGCTAATACTTGAGAATATTCTTTGGCTCCCCTTGTGTCGAATCAATAAATTTGGGTTGAATACTCTACCCTCGAAAATTGTTACGATCCCCTATACTTGTGGGTTATCAAGACATGACCGGGACATATCTTCGGTCAATAACCAATAGCGGAACCTGGATGCTCATATTGGCTCCTACATATTCTACGAAGATCTTTATCGGTCAAACCGCATAACAACATACGTTATTCCCTTTGTCATCGGTATGTTACTTGCCCGAGATTCGATCGTCGGTATCATCATACCTAGTTCAATCTCATTACCGGCAAGTCTCTTTACTCGTGCCGTAATGCATCATCCCGTAACTAACTCACTGGTCACATTGCTTGCAAGGCTCATAGTGATGTGCATTACCGAGAGGGCCCAGAGATACCTCTCCGATACGCGGAATGACAAATCCTAATCTCGATCTATGCCAACTCAATAAACATCATCGGAGACACCTATAGAGCATCTTTATAAACACCCGGTTACGTTGTGACGTTTGATAGCACACAAGGTGTTCCTCAGGTATTCGGGAGTTGCATAATCTCATTGTCTGAGGAACATGTATAAGTCATGAAGAAAGCAATAGCAATAAAACTAAACGATCATTAATGCTAAGCTAACGGATGGGTCTTGTCCATCACATCATTCTCCTATTGATGTGATCTCGTTCATCAAATGACAACACATGTCTATGGTTAGGAAACTTAACCATCTTTGATTAATGAGCTAGTCAAGTAGAGGCATACTAGGGACACTCAGTTTTGTCTATGTGTTCACACATGTACTAAGTTTCCGGTTAATACAATTCCAGCATGAATAATAAACATTTATCATGATATAAGGAAATATAAATAACAACTTTATTATTGCCTCTGGGGCATATTTCCTTCACTCTCCTGATACGTCTCCAACGTATCTATAATTTATGAAGTATTCATGATGTTATTTTATCATTCTTGGGTGTTTTACAATCATTTTATAGCAACTTTATATCATTTTTTGGGACTAACCTATTGACCCAGTGCCCAGTGCTAGTTGTTGTTTTTTGCTTGCTTTTTATATCACAGGAAATCAATATCAAACGGAGTCCAAAGACCGCGAAACTCCACAGAGATTTTTTATGGACCAGAAGGAACCCAATGGGCCAGAGCTGCACCTGGGGGTGCCCCGAGGGGGGCACAACCCACCAGGGCATGCCAGGCCCCCCTAGCGCGCCCAGGTGGGTTGTGCCCACCTCGGTGGCCTCCCGCACCCCCTCTTTGCACTATAAATTCCCAAATATTCCGAAACCCTTCGGGGTTAACCTAGATCAAAAGTTCCGTCGCCGCAAGGCTCTGTAGCCACCGAAAACCAATGTAGACCCGTTCCAACACCCTGCCGGAGTGGGGAATCATCTCCAGTGGCCATCTTCATCATCCTGGCGGCCACCACGATGAGGAGGGAGTAGTCCACCCTTGGGGCTAAGGGTTTGTACCAATAGCTATGTGTTTAATGCCTCTCTCTCTCTCTCTCGTGATCTATATCATGGGCTTTGTTAATATAGTCGGATCATATGATGTTTCTCCCCTCTATACTCTTGTTGTGATGAATTGAGTCTTTACCCTTTGAAGTTTTGTCTTGTCGGATTGAATATTCAGAGATGGGAACACATGATATATATCTTGCGGTATGAATACTTGAGGTGACAATTGGGGTATCTTATTGATTTACTTGATATATGTTATGGCATTCAACTCGCGGATTCCCGCGGTGATATTGGAGTAATCTATGCATTGGGGTTGATGGACGTTTTTATTATCTTTTCTCCGACAGAAACTTTGGGGTCTCTTTATAGTTCTTTGTGTGGATTGAGTATTATGATTATGAACTTGCTTTGGTGTTATCTTAGTACGGACTCTAGGATAGATGAACGGAAAAAATAGCTTTGTGTTATTTTAGTACGGACTCTTGAATAGATCGAACGGAAAGAATAGCTTTGAGATGGTTTAGTACCCTACAAATAATTCCTATCTTTTGTTCTCCGCTAATAGGAACTCGGGAGTGATTCTTTATTACACTTTGAGGGATAATCATATGATCCAACTATGTTAGCATTGTTGAGAGGTTGCACTAGCGAAAGTGCGGACCCTAGGCCTCATTTTTAAGCATTGCAATACCATTTTTGTGCCCATTTACTATTTGATACCTTGTTGTTTTTATTTATTCAGATTATAAATATATATTTCTACCATCCGTATTACACTTTTATCACCATCTCTTCGCCGAACTAGTGCACCTATACAATTTGCCATTGTATTGGGTGTGTTGGGGACACAAGAGATTTCTTGTATTTGGTTGCAGGGTCGTTTGAGAGAGACCATCTTCATCCTACACCTCTCATGGATTGATAAACCTTAGGCCATCCACTTGAGGGAAAATTGCTACTGTCCTACAAAACTCTGCGCTTGGAAGCCCAACACGTTTCTACAAGAATAAAGTTGCGTAGTAGACATCATCTCCCACTTGCACTAGAGTCAATAATCTAGATTACATACTAATGATTCTAACACCCATGGAGTCTTGTTGCTGATCATGTTTTGCTCATGGAAGAGGCTTACTCAACGAGTCTGCAACATTCAGATCCGTATGTATTTTGCAAATCTCTATGTCTCCCTCCTTGACTTGGTCGCGGATGGAATTAAAGCGTCTCTTGATGTGTTTGGTTCTCTTGTGAAATTTGGATTCCTTCGCCAAGGCTATTGCTCCAGTATTGTCACAAAAGATTTTCATTGGACCCGATGCACTAGGTATTACACCTAGATCAAATATGAACTCCTTCATCCAGACTCCTTCATTTGCTGCTTCCGAAGCAGCTATGTACTTCGCTTCACGCGTAGATCCCGCCACGATGCTCTGTTTGGAACTGCACCAACTGAAAGCTCCACCATTCAATATAAATATTTATCCGGTTTGTGACTTAGAGTCATCCGGATCAGTGTCAAAGCTTGCATCGACGTAACCATTTACGACGAGCTCTTTGCCACCTCCATAAATGAGAAACATATCCTTAGTCCTTTTCAGGTATTTCAGGATGTTCTTGACCGCTGTCCAGTGATCCACTCCTGGATTACTTTGGTACCTCCCTGCTAAACTAATAGCAAGGCACACATCAAGTCTGGTACACAGCATTGCATACATGATAGAACCTATGGCTGAGGCATAGGGAATGATTTTCATTTTCTCTCTATCTTCTGCAGTGGTCGGGCATTGAGTCTGACTCAATTTCACACCTTGTAACATAGGCAAGAACCCTTTCTTTGACTGATCCATCTTGAACTTCTTCAAAACTTTATCAAGGTATGTGCTTTGTGAAAGCCCAATTAAGCGTCTTGATCTATCTCTATAGATCTTGATCCCAATATATAAGCAGATTCACCGAGGTCTTTCATTGGAAAAATATTATTCAAGTATCCTTTTATGCTATCCATAAATTCTGTATTATTTCCAATCAGCAATATGTCAACTACATATAATATTAGAAATGCTACAGAGCTCTCACTCACTTTCTTGTAAATACAGGCTTCTCCAAAAGTCTGTATAAAACCATATGCTTTGATCATACTATCAAAGCGTATATTCCAACTCCGAGGGGCTTGCACCAGTCCATAAATGAATCGCTGGAGCTTGCACACTTTGTTAGCACCTTTAGGATCGACAAAACTTTCTGGTTGCATCATATACAACTCTTCTTTAAGATGGGGTTTTTATTTCTATGCCCCTGGCTCCTTAGCTCTACTCATTCATCCCCACTCTGCTAACTTTTGCTCACGTTTCCCACTCCCTTGCCCGAAACCCTCAGAACAGGTTACAACGGACGTTGTCGTCGGGTCAATGCCTTTGACCGTTAACTCTGACGACTGCGGCTGCGTAGGGCCGAGTACACCTTTGACTGTCACCCGTATAGTTGTTTTGTATGCTGACCGTACATGTATTCGTATACGTGGGCGCATGCAACTGACCGCGGTCATGGGGTAGCACGTGTCCATGGGACATGTCCAAAACGTCCCATCGTATAAAGAGGGGCAACCACCTCCATTGCCCCCTACCATTTTCTCCCCAATCCCCTCCCTGTCGCATCGTCTTCCTCTCCCCCACCGGCGTCGTCTCGCTCTCCTCCACTGCCTCAACTGCACCGTCTCGCTCTCCCCCACCGCATCCTCTTCCTCACCTTCATCGCCTCCATCTTCCCGGAGATGGCCGAAGCCCGTCGCGACGCCGACGCAGTGGCCGAAGATGTGGTTCAGCTGCAGGGCGCAGTGACCGCAGATGTCGGCGGCGTCCACGGCGGTGCGGGGAAACTCGCAATCGCTGCGGATGTGGAGAAGGAGGTGGCGGGCTCCGCCTCAGTGCTGCAAAAGGTGACAGTATCGAGCGGAGCAGTCAATCCCGATACTCCCGATGCGTAGCCTGGCGAGGAGCAGGGGGTATTTGCACTTGCTTTGCTTTAGGATATTAGCTTGTAGATTTAGTTAGATTGTTACCGTAGTTCAGATGGTTAGAGTAGTTGGTCTGGCGATGGGTCGGGGTTTTCTATATTGGGTGGATGGGGGTTTTTGTACTAGGGTTCGTTGGATAAATTCGTTGCAAAATGCTAGATAGATCTGTTTATTAGATGTGCTTCAATGCTACACAGATGTATGCTTATTAGATTTGTTTGTAATACTCACAGATTGGGGTTTTTAATGTACAGACATGTATACTTATTAGATTGGGTCCCTATTAGATTTGTTTTTGAATGCTACTCAGATTGGGGTTTTGAATGTCATATGCCCAAATGGAATCCATTGATTAAGAAGTTATTTGATTTATTAGTATATAAATTTTGTCCACAATATGTAGTTATATTAGCTCTGTTGTTCAATGTGTGTGCATGACCAATGATCAATGTGTTATTCGAATGTCATATTGGGGTTTTGAATGTCATATGTGGTTATATTAGATTTGTTTTTGAATGCTACTCAGGTTGGGGTTTTGCATGTCATATTGGGAGTATATTAGCCCTATGATAAATGTGTCATGTGTGCATATCTAAATTTTCAATTGGCTACTAGTGATGGATGTAATTGTATATTCAGGAGGAGGATGGTTGGGGGGGGGAGAGGAAGCTGGCCGACTACGACCCGTACGATCCAGAGTTTAGTGACGACGAAGAATATGAGGTAAGCCTATCCCTTGTTCATTTAGTTCCTTTGACATGGTGTATATGAATCTATAATGTATTAATGCAATTCATTCATGTGTGCAGTGTGATTCTGGAGATGATGTGTACAAGGGCAAAGTCGTGTCCTTCACATCCAAGGAGGTGGAGAAGATCAAGGCCAAGGGAGTTGCTTCCTTCTACAACTGCAAGATCAAGAAGTGGCACTGCCCCTACTACACCACCAAGCCAAAGCCAAAGGATGGCCGTTTTGATCACCTTCTGTCTCATGCAGAGGATGTAGCGATCCGCAGGGAGGACTACATGATCACGGGGCAGCATGCTAAGCTCACGAAGGCCCTGACTCCGGCGTGAAGTGATGTGATGATGCGATGATGTGATGATGTGATGCTGTGAACCGAATCTTAATCTTTTGGGTTACTTTGGGTCCGGTTACTTTTGGTAAACTGAATGTGGTTGTTTATGGTGTGAACTGAATCTACAGTGATGCTAGTAATGTATTATTCTATCTATATTTGTTTGTCCTTATGTTTGCATGTGGTGTATGGTTAGTTCTGTTTAGATGTTGTGAACTATGAGTTTAGGTGCTGCAATGATCACACATGTTCTTTCAATGTTGCTTCACTGATCAAACATGTTGTTTCAGTGTTGCTTCACTGATCACACATGTTGTTTCAGTGTTGCTTCATTGATCACACATGTTATTGGTCTCATGTTTATTAAACAAATCAAATGCATGCTTTTTCCCACCAGCATGTTTCATTATCCGATGTTTTGAACTGACATTCGACAGGACAGTTTAAATTCAAGAAAATGCAAAAAAAATAAAACCTTGGCAAACTATCTATGTTTGTGTAGGAGATCATGTGTGCAAAATTTGAGGTGATTTAGAGGAGGTCAAAGAAATTTGAATTTGAGAAATGTGCTCCAAATGAGCTCTTAGGCTAGGGTAAAAAGCCCATTTGTAATCAAGTTTTTTTGGACCTACTCTAAATGAGCCAAATGTTTATTATTAACACCTATTCAATCTATATAGTGTAGATTCGAAGTCTCACTATTTTTTGAATTAGTCTTCATGTTTTTACATTTTATTTGAAAAAATATGCTTTAATATAAAAACTATTAGAAACATGTTTAAAATATGAAAATGGAAAACTAAGTTCAGATCCTTCTTATTCACTTTGAAATAAAGCTTTGGTGATTTTTTTAAAAAAAAAATCAAAAACAGACGGTAACCCTACCTCATCTCCTTGAACTCTATGAAATCTTGTAGGTGATAGCTCATATATGTGAAGGTTTTCTCATGAAAATGACCATAGACCAAGTTTATGTTTTTTTGTTGGTAACATGTCACTTAAGACAACACTGTGCACAGGTTTCATATTTTTTTGATTTTTTTTTAAAATTAATGGTGCTCATTTGACCTCAATCGTGCTAGCTAGGGTTTTTTCATGAAAATGACCATAGACCAAGTTTAGTATTTTTTCCCTCATTAGTGTGTCTTATAAAATGACGAACGGCGAAGGTTTCATATTTTGTCAATTTTTTAAATTAGTTATGCCCAGTCAAAACCTTTGTAGCCCCGTTTACTAGCTCAAAACCCCTCAAAACCCCGCGGGGTTTCGCCTAACCCTAGCTCCGAACGTCAGGCGTCCGATCATACCCTGGCGCCAAGCGATAGCCCTCAGATGTGGTCTTCTAGAAGGAATTCGGTGGGCAGGCTGCGTGCAGGCTCCGGGCCGTTGGATCACAAGGACGGCTCTGCATCGTTGGATCATGGAGCGATCCGCGAGAGGCGATCCTGTTGGTTGTGCTCGGCTGCTCGCCCACCACTGACTCCGCCATTGATCTACAACTACATAGACATGCAAAAAACTATCAGGTACTAAGTTCATGATAAATTAAAGTTCAATTAATCATATTACGTAAGAACTCCCACTTAGATAGACATCCCTCTGGTCATCTAAATGATCACGTGATCCAAATCAACTAAACCATGTCCGATCATCACGTGAGATGGAGTGTTTTCAATGGTGAACATCACTATGTTGATCATATCAACTAAATGGTTCACGATCGACCTTTCAGTCTCAGTGTTCCGAGGCCATATCTGCATATGCTAGGCTCGTCAAGTTTAACCCGAGTATTCTGCACGTGCAAAACTGGCTTGCACCTGCTGTATGTGAATGTAGAGCTTATCACACCCGATCATCACGTGGTGTCTCGGCACGACGAACTGTAGCAACGGTGCGGTGCATACTCAGGGAGAACACTTATACCTTGAAATTTAGTGAGAGATCATCTTATAATGCTACCGCCGTACTAAGCAAAATAAGATGCATAAAGGATAAACATCACATGCAATCAAAATATGTGACATGATATGGCCATCATCATCTTGTGCCTTTGATCTCCATCTCCAAAGCACCGTCATGATCTCCATCGTCACCGGCTTGACACCTTGATCTCCATCGTAGCATCGTTGTCGTCTCGCCAACTATTGCTTCTACGACTATCGCTACCGCTTAGTGATAAAGTAAAACAATTACATGTCGATTGCATTTCATACAATAAAGCGACAACCATAAGGCTCCTGCCAGTTGCCGATAACTTTTACAAAACATGGTAATCTCATACAATAATTTATATCTCATCACATCTTGACCATATCACGACACGAGACCGACGCTCCAGATGCCTTCCATGGATTTCGAATTTTGTCGTGTGTTTTATTTGTCTGTTGCATTATTCATAGCATCATTTGCATTGCTTCATGTCATCATGCCATCAATTTCACAAACCAACTAAAACTTACATAATAAATTGTATGGATCTTCGATCCATTTAAATCGAGGGAAATGCACTCGGTGATTTCTCTGTCAAAAATCTTACTTCTAAGTGAAGAACGTCGCTCCGCAAGGCGACTTCATCAATCTGCCGGCTTACATAGCCGGTCCGCCGGCTGGGAGGCAGCCTTCATGGTCCTACCGAGCCAGGTCGCTGTCTCCGGCTGGGGCCGCCGCTGTCGCATGGCTCCGGGTGATGGTCAAGTCGGAAGGTCTGACTGGGGCCAACCTGCTAGCCGCCTTCATGGAGTGCCGGGTGCTCCCACTCCAAGGCAGACCTCACATGATTTGCCAGATGAGCGGTCGTTTCGACCCAAGTCGGCTAAGCACCAAGGAGATGCCTCGTGACGAGGTATCTTACATGGTGAATTATATCGCCAACTGCAAGCTCACCGAGGAGTGGCGGTACGGCAAGGAGCCGTACTCTCGCGCCAATCCTCCGCCTTCGGTAAGCTTCCCTTCTTTTCTCTTCTCTTGTTGCCGAGTTCATAATGGTCGACTCTTGATCAGTCGGCTTATTTTTAGCAGAGCCCCCTTCTTCGACCGGCGGCCGGAGCCGCGGGGGTGGAGCGCCAGTTCGTCCCCGACCACGCGACGGACGACTTTGACGATCCAGACATGGGGGCGGCCGCCCTAGACGACGACGTCGTAGGGGGAGGCGGTGAGGCAGGCGGCCCCGGGCTCGGGGCCGTCTTCGAGGACTGGCCGGATGACGACGAGGCCGAAGTTATTCCGCGCCGTCAGCCGGCATCCGATCATCAAGGCGCGGGCCATCTACCGCGTCGGCTGCTCGGGGTGGCGCGCAGAAACGTCGGGCCGCACGGCCCTCTTTGGCAGTCGGGCGAAGAGGCCCAAGGGTTCTGCGGTGGCGACCAAGCGGGACGAGGCGGCCACGAAGGCAGCCCGCTTTCGCAAGGTGGTGAAGCAGCCGCAGGCGGTTTCGGCGCAAGTGTCGATTTTCACATGCCTTTCTTTTTTTCTTTGGTTGATATTCTTCTAAGCCTTTTCCTTGGCTTATCAAACAGGGCTCCGCTTTCTCTCGAGCGGGCCCCTGCCGCCTCAATAGTTGGAGTGGCGGGAGGGTCTGTGAGTTCCCGCCGCGTGGATCCCCGTGCTGATCTCCTAGCAGCGACGGAGCGGAACGCGCGGGAGGCGGGGGAGGCGGAGGAGCAGAGGGCGGCTCAGGAGACGAGGGAGAAGTCGGCGGAGGCGCAAGCCGACGCATCGGCCAAGGCCCAAGCGGAGGCAGCGCCCGCGGAGAAGGCGGCGGAGGCCATGCGTAACCAGCCTCCGCAGCTCATCATCCCCCTTCGCACCATGGCCCCCGATATTCCGGTGCCCCCGCCGGAGGAAACCGGCCATAACCGGCCGACGATGGAGAGGGAGAAGGGCGACACAGTCATCCTGGAGGGGGAGGCAGCACCGTCACCGCCGACCGAGCAGGCTAAGGCGGCCGGCCGACGTGCCGCTGAGCGTTTACCGGAGGCGAGCCGACTATGGGGGAGGATCTTGTGGTCCTGTCGCCGTCTCGTCGGCGCACGGGGAAGGCGACTTCAGCACCGGAGCCGCAGAAAGCGGCGGGCTTCAGCTCGTCGCTCCCAGGATATGGAGGCGGCCAGCGCCAGCTCGTCTGGGTGGACGTCGGGCAGTGGTACGGCCATGTTGAACGTGGCGGCGCGGGATGTCCGAAACCGGCTTCAGGCCCAGGACGCCACGCTGAAGCAGTATACTCAAGAGTTTCTCACGACGCGGACGGTCATTCGGGTGAGTCCTCCCGCTTTTCATCGATTGCTCTTGATTTCTTCCGTGGAGGCGCGTCAGCGCACCCACTGCGTGTAGTCCCCGAGTTCCGAGTCGGCTGCTGAGCAGGCGGCTTGGAACTTCTTAGTAGACTTCGATTGCTGTCTTGTTCTTATTCGCACCTCCGTCCTATTTGCAGGAATATCACAACCTCCACGCGGCTGCTTTCAACTCCCAAGCCCAGGAGTTGAACCAGAAGGCCACTGATCTGACCAAGAGCCGGAGTAAGTGCTTCATCTTTTATCTCACGTGGGCGGCGTCAGACCTGCTCGGGTGTAGTCCCGAGATTCGGGCCGATCACGAGCAATCGGGTCGGATCTTTCTGACGACTTATTTCTTATTGCTTTTTTCTTCTTCTTCATATCTGCAGGGGCCAATGCCGACTTGAGGGAGCAGCTAGGTGGGGTCCAGACCACCCTTCGCGCCAAGGAAGCCGAGTGCAACGCCTTGGCTCAGAGCGTGATCGCACAAGAAGCGGCCGACCAGGAGGAGAGCCATAAGGCGGCCCTGAAGACGGCGCAGGACAGCGAGGCTGCCCTCAAAGCCGAATATGAGACCGAGGCAGCGAGCTGGGCTGAGGCGAGGCAGGCGCTGAGCGAAGGCTATAGCCGGGTTGAAGATTTGATTGACGGTAGGCCGCCCTCTTCTTCGTCCCTTTGCTCGCCCCCTGGCATTTGGTCTGTCTTCTGACTTTGTGCTGCTTCTTTCTTATTTGTGCAGATTACTTCCCTGGTTACTCTGTTGCCGCCAACCAAGCCATCGAGGCCTACCGCGATGCACGACGGCAGGCAGGGGTCGAGATCGCACCGGATGCTAGCCGGTCACTTGAGGAGCAGCTTCTGGCGATTCAAGCCCGTCTGCAGCCGGCACACCGCATGCCCCGCCGTCTTCAACGTGTCGGGGCGCAGGTGCTGGCCGCCCTCTGGCCCGGCGAGGTGTTTCCCTGCATCCCCAGTCGGACTGCCGACTGGCTGGAGGTAGCAGTCGGCCGCTTTGAGGCCTAGAAGGCTTCTGCAGCTCGGTTCGGCGCTAGGCAGGCGCTAGAGTTCGTCTGAGCTTGGTATCCTGGGCTGAACTTGGCCCAGCTGAGCACCTGGCGGCAGGAGGCCGACGAGGAGCTGGAGGCGGTGCGGCCGGCTTTCATCCAGCGCGCCTCGGCGATCGCCGATTACACCGACACCAGTGCCTTTGCCCCTGAGGTAAATGATGTGGCGTCGCTCAGCCGGAGGAGTGGTTCGGGTTGAACCCGGCAGAAGGTGAAGACTCGGCGGAGGAGATCGCTTCCAGCGATGAGGGCGAAGAGGAAGAGGGGGAGGATAGTGAAGACACCGTGCCAGACGGCGAAGCGACCAGCCAACCTCAGCTTGATCGTGCCTCCAGCAACGAGGCGCGTGCAAGTGCGCCGCCTGAAAGAGGTGACGACCATGCCGAGACTCGCCAACCGGCCACTCCACCAGCCAGCACTGCCGTCATCACCAACCTGCCCGACTCGCCTGTTGCTCCCTTGGCCTGATCCGCCGTCTTTGCTTTCCTACTTGTTACTCTTTGAACAATTTTTATTAAATGTGCGCAGTTCCACCCACTGGGGGTGTATTCAAACTATGTTGAATGCTGGCCTTTCGAAGGCCTTTTGTGTAATAATCATGCATGTGCTTGGCTTCCGTTCATATTTTCTTTTCATCCTTTTGGCCGTTTCCTTTGCCGCCCTTCCTTGGTCGCCGCCTTCCCAGCCGGACAGCTACTCTGCAGTCTGTGGCTGGAGAAGGGCTTGGCCGTTTGGGAGGACAAGTACTCGAGCTTTCTTAGATTGCAGCAAGGTGAAAGGGAAGCCGGCCAGCCGGCTGTTCTAACAGCCGGTTGGCGGGGTGGGAGGCCGGCTTGTGTTATATAAGTTCGTTAGTCCTTAGTCGTTTTTCATGTGGGCATCATTTCCTTCCTTTGGCTCTTGCCAGTCGTACAGTAGATTCTTCGAGCTGCGACTTTCGGCAAGAGAGGGTTTGGGTGCCGGCACACTACTTGTCTGACTGCAGGTAGAACTTGAATATAACTCAAGGCGGCAAGTCCCCGGGCTGACTGATCGAAGCCGGTGTCGGACGAGAAAACAAATGTAGTAACATAATCATAGGCATGATACTCATCATACATAGATAAAAGAGGGTAGTCCCCGAGTGCTCCTCGAGGGGCCCGTTGTCTTGTACTTAATACAAAAGGTAGCGTGGTACATACTGCATTTTAACTGTAAAATCTTCGGAGGAGATTGGCGTTCCATGGTCGTTCCGACTCCTTGCCGGAATCATCTCTCTTGCATGCCTTCGGCTTCTGCACGTCGATCAGGTAGTAGGAGTCATTGCCTAAGGCTCTGCTGATGATGAAGGGGCCTTCCCAAGGGGCCGAGAGCTTGTGCTAGCCGGCTGTTCGCTGGATCAGCCGGAGCACAAGATCACCCTCTTGGAAGGATCTTGGCTTGACCTTCCGGCTGTGGTAGCAGCATAAACCCTGCTGGTAGATGGCGCACCGGCTGAGGGCTAACAGCCGGCTTTCTTCCAGCAGGTCGACGCCGTCTTCTCGTGCTTCCTTGGCCTCCGCCTCCGTGTACATGGTGACCCGAGGTGAGTCGAACTCGATGTTAGTTGGGATGACAGCCTAGGCACCATATACAAGGAAGAAAGGGGTGAAGCCGGTTGACTTGTTCAGGGTAGTGCGCAGACTCCAGAGGACGGCCGGCAGCTCGTCGAGCCAACAGCCAGCCGAACG
Organism: Aegilops longissima; assembly: GCA_021605205.1. Lineage (NCBI taxonomy): Eukaryota > Viridiplantae > Streptophyta > Magnoliopsida > Poales > Poaceae > Aegilops > Aegilops longissima. The sequence goes on along the minus strand of CM038678.1, from coordinate 139,554,912 downwards.
CTCCAGTGGCACGACCAATCGGGGCTTGATGCCGGAGAGGATGAGGCCGTTTGCTCGCTCGACTTGGCCGTTTGACTGCGGGTGGGCAACGGACGCTAGGTCCAGTCGGATGCCCTGTGTCGCGCAGAAACGTGCCAGTGCTCCTTTGGCAAAATTCGTGCCATTGTCGGTGATGATGCTGTGTGGTACGCCATACCGGGTTGTAATATCTGCGATGAATGTCACGGCAATCGGCCCATTCAGTTTCTTGATCGGCTTTGCTTCAATCCACTTGGTAAATTTGTCCACGGCGGCGACAGCGAGATGTGTCATGCGCGCCGCTCATCTTGAATGGGCCCACCATGTCCGATCCCAGACGGCAAAAGGCGAGATGGTCTTGAGTGCGTGGCCGGCAGGTGTTGCTTGGAGCTGAAGACTTGGCACCCTTTGCAGTGTTTGACTAATTCCTTGGCGTCATCCAAAGCAGTCAGCCAGAAGAATCCATGGCGGAAAGCTTTGGCGACGAGTGATCTTGAGGCCGCGTGGTGGCCACATTCGCCTTGGTGGATGTCCTTGAGGATTGCTATGCCCTTCTCTGGCTCGACGCAGCGCTGGAAGACTCGAGTGACGCTGCGCCTGACGAGCTCTCGGTTCACTATTGTGTATGCTCCGGCTCGGCGTTGGACTTGCCTTGCCGAGATCTCGTCAGTCGGCAGCTCTCTATTTACCAGGAAGTTGAGGATGGGTTGGGCCCATGATGGAGCTGTGACTTCTTCTATTGCCAAAACGGCTACTGCGACCAGGGCGGGTGGGCTGGGTGGTGAAGAGTTGGAGTCAGCCACCGCCTGTTGTGTCGATGCAGTCCCCGGGCCGACTGCCGTAGTCCCCGGGCTGGGTTCTGAAGTCCCCGGGCTGGGTGCGACTATGGCAGTCCCCAGGCCGCCTGTCGAAGTCCCCGAGCCGCCTGCTCGGTTCCCCAAGTCGGATCCGACTGCGTCGGGTCAGGCAGTACAAAGATGGAATCAGATTCTGGAGACGGCTTGACAGACGGCTTGAGGAGGCGTTGGAGAGAGACGCCGGTTGGTATAGCTTGTCGGGTGGAGCCTATTCGTGCCAGGGCATCTGCTTGCTCGTTGTCGGCCCATGGCACGTGGAGGAACTCGCATCCTTCAAAATATCCACTGATTTGCTGAACGAGGAAGCGGTAGCTCGCCATGTTTGCGTCCTTGGCGTCCCAGTCGCCAGATGATTGTTGGACTACCAAATCTGAGTCACCATAGCACAGGATTCAGCGGATGCCAAGTTCTTTGGCTAGCCGGAGCCCGTGTATGAGCGCCTCGTACTCGGCCACATTGTTGGAGGAGGCAAAATGAATTTGCAATGTGTATATGAGCTTGTCGCCTTTGGGAGAGGTGAGGACGATGCCGGCTCCCAAGCCGGTGCGCATCTTGGACCCATCGAAGTTCATCCGCCAATGAGTGGAGTCGGGGGCCGGTGGCAGGTACTGGGTCTCGGCCCAGTCGACAAGGAAGTCGGCCAATGCCTGGGACTTGATGGTGGTGCGAGGCTGATAGAAGATTGTGTAAGGAGCCAGTGCAATGGCCCATTTTGCCACCCGCCGGATGCATCCCGGCTGCCTATGATCTCGGCGAGCGGGGCAGTACATACGACCGTGATGGGGTGCTCTTGAGAGTAGGGCTTGAGCTTCTTGGCGGCGAAGTACACACCATAGCACATCTTCTGGTAGTGCGAGTAGTTCTGCTTCAAGGTGGACAGTACTTCGCTTAAATAATACACCGGCCTCTAGACAAGCTGAGCTCGGCCTTCTTCTGGGCGTTGAACCACGATAACGGTGCTGACCACCCAGCTAGTGGCGGCAATGTAAAGGAGCATGGGCTCTTTCTCAGTCGGTGCCGCCAAGACAGGCGGCGTGGCCAGCATCTTCTTCAGCTCGTGGAAGGCTTGGTCTGCTTGGTAGCTCCACTCGAAGTGAGTGGACTTCTTCATGAGTCGGTAGAGGGGGGAGAGCTTTTTCTCCTAGCCGGCTGATGAAGCGGTTTAGGGAGGCCAGGCATCCGGTAAACTTTTGGACGTCTCATAGCTTGGTGGGAATATCCATTCTCTCTATGGCCTTGATCTTCACTGGGTTGCATTCAATGCCGCGTTTGGAGACCAGGAAGCCTAGGAGCTGGCCGGTTGGTACTCCGAACATGCATTTCTCGGGGTTGAGCTTGATCTGAAACCGGCGCAAGTTTTCAAATGTCTCTCTGAGGTCTTCCAGCAAGGTGCCGCGCTTCTCCATCTTCACCACAATATCGTCTACATAGATGTGGGCATTTCTGCCGAGCTGCTTGAGGAGGCATTTCTGCATTCAACGCTGAAAAGTGGCACCAGCATTTCTCGAGCCGAATGTCATAGTTAGGTAGCAGAAAGCTCCGAATGGTGTGATGAAGGCGGTCTTCAGGCGGTCAGCCAGATCCAACTTTATCTGGTGGTAGCCTGAGTAAGCATCCAAGAAGCTCAACAGCTCGCATCCGGCTGTGGAGTCTATCACGTGATCAATCCTTGGCAGGGCGAAGGGATCTTTGGGGCAGGCTTTGTTGAGGCTGGTGTAGTCTATACACATGCGCCACTTGTTATTCTTCTTCAGCACGAGGACCGGGTTGGCAAGCCACTCTGGGAAGAACACCTCCATAATGAAGCCGGCTGCCAGAAGTCGGGCTATCTCTTCTCCTACAATCCTTCTCTTTTCCTCCGACAGTCGGCGGAGGGGCTGCTTGACTGGTTTTGCATCTGCTCGGACGTGTAACTTGTGCTCGGCGAATTCCTTCGGAACACCCGGCATGTCCTTGGGGGACCATGCGAAGATGTCCCGATTCTCACGGAGGAAATCGACGAGCTCGCCTTCCTATTTGCTGTCCAGGTTTGCCCCAATGACGGCAAACCTTTCTGGGTTCTCCGGCTCCAGAGGTATCTTCTTTGTTTCTTTGGCCGGCTGAAAAGAACCTTGGGCATCATATTCCTTGGGGTCGGGGGACAGGGTCGGCTGCTTGCCGGCCATGGCCACAACTCGATCCAGCATCTTCTTCTCTTCAGCGATCACAAGGGACTCGGCCAGCCGGCTGCTAGCTGCCGCACACTCGGAGGATTTCTTGTAGTCTCCGGCTATGGTGATGATGCCCTTGGAACTCGGTATCTTCATCTTGAGGTAGGCATAGTGGGGTATGATACGTCTCCAACGTATCTATAATTTTTGATTGCGCCATGCTACTTTATCTACTATTTTGGACTATATTGGGCTTTATTTTCTACTTTTATATTATTTTTGGGACTAACCTATTAACCGGAGGCCCAGCCCAGAATTGATGTTTTTTTGCCTATTTCAGTGTTTCGAAGAAACAGAATATCAAACGGAGTCCAAACGGAATGAAACCTTCGGGAACGTGATTTTCTCACTGAACGTGATCCAGGAGACTTGGACCCTACTCCAAGGAACAAAATAGGTGGTCACGAGGGTGCCCCCCCCCCTAAGGCGTGCCCCCTGCCTCGTGGGCCCCCCTGTTGCTCCACCGGCGTACTCCTTCCTCCTATATACCTCACGCACTTCAAACGATCGTAACAGGAGCCAAAACCTAATTCCACCGCCGCAACTTCCTCAGATCCATGAGATCCCATCTTGGGGCCTGTTAGGAGCTTCACGGGGGGGCATCCACCACGGAGGGCTTCTACATCATCACCATAGCCCCTCCGATGAAGTGTGAGTAGTTTACTTCAGACCTTCGGGTCCATAGCTAGTAGCTAGATGGCTTCTTCTCTCTTTTTGGATCTCAATACAATGTTCTCCCCCTCTCTCGTGGAGATCTATTCGATGCAATCTTCTTTTTTGCGGTGTGTTTGTTGAGACCGATGAATTGTGGGTTTATGATCCAGATTATCTATGAATAATATTTGAATCTTCTCTGAATTCTTTTATGTATGATTGGTTATCTTTGCAAGTCTCTTCGAATTATCCGTTTGGTTTGGCCAACTAGATTGGTAGTTCTTGCAATGGGAGAAGTGCTTAGCTTTGGGTTCAATCTTGCGGTGTCCTTACCCAAAGGATGTAAAGGGTTGCAAGGCACGTATTGTATTGTTGCCATCGAGGATAACAAGATGGGGTATTTATCATATTGCATGAATTTATTCCTCTACATCATGTCATCTTTCTTAAGGCATTACTCTGTTTTTAACTTAATACTCTAGATGCATGCTGGATAGTGGTCCATGAGTGGAGTAATAGTAGTAAATGCAGAATCGTTTCGGTCTACTTGTATTGGACGTGATGCCTATATACATGATCATACCTAGATATACTCATAACTATGCTCAATTCTGTCAATTGCTCAACAATAATTTGTTCACCCACCGTAGAATACTTATGCTCTTGAGAGAAGCCACTAGTGAAACCTATGGCCCCCGGGTCTATTCTCATCATATCAATCTCCATCACTTTAAACTTGCTTTGTTTTTACTTTGCCTTTTACTTTTCACTTTGCATCTATATATCAAAAATACCAAAAATATTATTTATCATCTCTATCAGATCTCACTCTCGTAAGTGACCGTGAAGGGATTGACAACCCCTAATCGCGTTGGTTGCGAGGAGCTATCGTTTTGTGCAGGTATGAGGGACTTGTGCGTGGCCTCCTACTGGATTGATACCTTGGTTCTCAAAAACTGAGGGAAATACTTACGCTACTTTGCTGCATCATCCTCTCCTCTTCGGGGAAATCCAACGCAGTGCTTAAGAGGTAGCAAGAAGAATTTCTGGCGCCGTTGCTGGGGAGGCTCACGCAAGAGCAAGTCAAGCACCATACCAAGTACCCATCACAATCCCTATCTCTCGCATTACATTATTTGCCATTTGCCTCTCGTTTTCCTCTCCCCCACTTCACCCTTGCTGTTTTATTCGCCCTCTCTTTCCCAATCTCCTCCTCTTTTTCCCGTTGCCTTTTTCTCGCTTGCCCTTTGTTTGCTCGTGTGTCGGATTGCTTGTTTGTTGCGATGGCTCAAGATACTACAAAATTGTGTGACTTCACCAACACCAATAATAATGATTTCCTTAGCACTCCGATTGCTCCTCTTGCCAATACTAAATCTTGTGAAATCAATACTGCTTTGTTGAATCTTGTTATGAAAGATCAATTCGTCGGCCTTCCTAGTGAAGATGTCGCTACTCATCTGAATAGCTTCGTTGATTTATGTGATATGCAAAAGAAAAAAGATGTCGATAATGATGTCGTTAAGTCGAAGCTATTTCCTTTTTCGCTTAGAGATCGTGCTAAAGCGTGGTTTTCATCTTTGCCTAAAAATAGTATTGATTCTTGGAACAAGTGCAAAGATGCTTTTATCTCTAAGTATTTTCCTCCCGCTAAGATTATCTCTCTTAGGAACGATATTATGAATTTTAAGCAACTTGATCATGAACATGTTGCACAAGCTTGGGAGAGAATGAAATTAATGATACGTAATTGTCCTACTCATGGTTTGAACTTGTGGATGATTATACAAAAAATTTATGCCGGATTGAATTTTGCTTCTAGAAATCTTTTAGATTCAGCCGCGGGAGGCACTTTTATGGAAATCACTCTAGGGGATGCTACTAAACTTCTAGATAATATTATGGTTAATTATTCTCAATGGCACAATCGAAAGATCTACTAATAAAAAGTGCATGCGATAGAAGAAATTAATGTTTTGAATGGAAAGATGGATGAACTTATGAAATTATTTGCTGCTAAGAGTGTTTCTTCGATCCTAATGATATGCCTTTGTCTACTTTGATTGAGAATAATAATGAATCTATGGATGTGAATTTTGTTGGTAGGAATAATTTTGGTAACAACGCAGATAGAGGGAATTTTAATCCTAGGCCTTATCCTAGTAATCCTTCTAATAATTATGGAAATTCCTACAACAACTCTTATGGAAATTTTAATAAGATGCCCTCTGAATTTGAGAGTAGTGTTAAAGAGTTTATGAATTCACAAAAGAATTTTAATGCTTTGCTTGAGGAGAAATTGCTTAAAGTTGATGATTTGGCTAGGAACGTCGATAGAATTTCTCTTGAGGTTGATTCTTTAAAGCTTAGATCTATTCCTCCTAAGCATGATATCAATGAGTCTCTCAAAGCTATGAGAATTTCCATTGACGAGTGCAAAGAAAGAACCGCTAGGATGCGTGCTTCCAAAGATGCCTTTATTAAAGCGTGTTCTACCAATTCCTATGAAAATCAAGATGAAGATCTAAAAGTTATTGATGTGTCCCCCATTAAATATTTGTTTTGCAATATGAATCTTGATGAAACTGAATATGATCTTCCCTTGCCTAGAAGGCGTTCTAAGAATTCGGAGTTTTTAGATCTCGATGATGAAATTGATAAAAGTGGGATTGAAAGAAGTAAAACCTAGATGTTGCTAAACCCACTATATTGGATCTCAAGGAATTTAATTATGAAAATTGCTCTTTAATTGACTGTATTTCCTTGTTGCAATCCGTGCTAAATTCTCCTCATGCTTATAGTCAAAATAAGGCCTTTACCAAACACATTGTTGACGCCTTGATGCAATCTTATGAAGAAAAACTTGAGTTGAAAGTTTCTATCCCTATAAAGCTCTATGATGAGTGGGAACCTACTATTAAAATTAAAATTAAAAATTATGAGTTTCATGCCTTGTGTGATTTGGGTGCTAGTGCTTCCACTATTCCCAAAACTTTGTGTGATTTGCTAGATCTCCGTGACTTTGATGATTGCTCTCTAAACTTGCATCTTGCGGATTCCACTATTAAAAACCTATGGGAAGAATTAATGATGTTCTTATTGTTGCAAATAGGAATTATGTGCCCGTAGATTTTATCATTCTTGATATAGATTGCAATCCTTCATGTCCTATTATTCTTGGTAGACCTTTCCTTAGAACGATTGGTGCAATTATTGATATGAAGGAAGGGAATATTAGATTCCAATTTCCATTAAAGAAAGGCATGGAACACTTTCCTAGAAATAAAGTAAAATTACCATATGAATCTATCATGAGAGCCACTTATGGATTGCCTACCAAAGATGGCAATACCTAGATCTATCCTTGCTTTTATGCCTAGCTAGGGGCGTTAAACGATAGCGCTTGTTGGGAGGCAACCCAATTTTCTTTATGTTTTTTGTTTTTGTTTCTGTTTAGGAATAAATAATACATCTAGCCTCTGTTTAGATGTGGTTTTATGTTTTAATTAGTGTTTGTGCCAAGCTAGACCTATTGGATCTTCTTGGATGATAGTTATTTGATCTTGCTGTAATTTCCAGAAACTTTGTGCTCAGTGCCCGAATTATTAAAAATCACCAGAACGTGATAAAATACTGATTCCAATTTCTTATGATCAATAAACAAATTGTATAGGTCGTCTAATTTTGGTAGATTTTTTGGAGTTCCACAAGTTTGTGTCAGTTTCAGATTACTACAGACTGTTCTGTTTTTGACAGATTCTGTTTTTCGTGTGTTGTTTGCTTATTTTGATGAATCTATGGCTAGTAAAATAGTTTATAATCCATATAGAAGTTGGAATACAGTAGGTTTAACATCAATATAAATAAAGAATGAGTTCATTACAGTACCTTAAAGTAGTCTTTTGTTTTCTTTCTCTAACGGAGCTCACGAGATTTCTATTGAGTTTTGTGTTGTGAAGTTTTCAAGTTTTGGGTAAATTCTTTTGATGGATTATGGAACAAGGAGTGGCAAGAGCCTAAGCTTGGGGATGCCCATGTCACCCCAAGATAATCCAAGGACACCAAAAAGTCAAAGCTTGGGGATGCCCCGGAAGGCATCCCCTCTTTCGTCTACTTCCATCGGTAATTTACTTGGAGCTATATTTTTATTCACCACATGATAAGTGTTTTGCTTGGAGCGTCTTGTATTATTTGCGTCTTTTCTTGTTAGTCTACCACAATCATCCTTGCTGTACACACATTTTGAGAGAGCCATATATAAATTGGAATTTGCTAGAATACTCTATGTGCTTCACTTATATCTTTTGAGCTTGATAGTTTTGCTCTATGTGCTTCACTTATATCTTTTGAGCTTGATAATTTTTGACCTAGTGCTTCACTTAGATCTTTTAGAGCGCGATGGTGGATTTGTTTTAAAGAAACTATTGATCTCTCATGCTTCACTTAGATTATTTTGGGAGTCGCTAATAGCATGGTAATTTGCTTAATGTTAATATACTTGGTATTCAAGATATGTGAAACTTTCTTTTGAGTGCGTTGAATACTAAGAAAATTTTGATGCTTGATAATTGTTTTGAGATATGGAGGTGATAATATCAAAGTCGTGCTAGTTGAGTAGTTGTGAATTTGAGAAATGCCTGTGTTGAAGTTTGCAAGTCCCGTAGCATGCACGTATGGTTAAAGTTATGTAACAAATTTGAAACATGAAGTGTACCTGGATTGTGCATCCTTATGAGTGGCGGTCGGGGACGAGCGATGGTCTTTTCCTACCAATCTATCCCCCTAGGAGCATGCGCGTAGTACTTGATTTTTGATGACTTCTAAATTTTTGCAATAAGTATATGAGTTCTTTTGACTAATGTTGAGTCCATGGATTATACGACTTTTACCTTTCCGCCTTTGCTAGCCTCTTGATGCACGTGCATTGCCCTTTCTCACCTTGAGAGTTGGTGCAAACTTCGCCGGTGCATCCAAACCCCGTGATATGATACGCTCTATCACACATAAACCTCCTTATATCTTCCTCAAAACAACCACCATACCTACCTATTATGGCATTTCCATAGCCATTCCAAGATATATTGCCATGCAACTTTCCACCGTTCCGTTTATCATCATCATGACATACTTTACTTTTGTCATATTGCCATTGCATGATCATGTATTTGACATCGTATTTGTGGCAAAGCCACCATGCATTATTTTTCATACATGTCACTCTTGATTCATTGCACCATCCCGGTACACCGCCGGAGGCATTCATATAGAGTCATATCTTGTTCTAGTTTCGAGTTGTAATTCTTATGTTGTAATCAATAGAAGTGTGATGATCATCATTATTAGAGCATTGCCTAATCAAAAAAAAGAGAAAGGCCAAAAAAACGAAAAAAAGAAAGGCCCAAAAAAAAGAAAATAAATAAAAAGGGCAATTTTACTATCTCTTTTTCCACACTTGTGCTTCAAAGTAGCACCTTGTTATTCATGTAGTGAGTCTCATATATTGTGCTTCAAAGTAGCACCATGTTTTTCATATAGTGAGTCTCATAAGTTGTCTTTTTATACTAGTGGGAATTTTTCATTATAGAACTTGACTTGTATATTCCTACGATGGGCTTCCTCAAATGCCCTAGGTCTTCATGAGCAAGCAAGTTGGATGCACACCCACTAGTTTTCTTTTGTTGAGCATTCATAGCTCTAGTGCATCCGTTGCATGGCAATCCCTACTCCTCATGTTGACATCAGTTGATGGGCATCTCCATAGCCCGTTGATTATCCTCGTCAATGTGAAACTTTCTCCTTTTTGTCTTCTCCACACAATCCCCATCATCATATTCTATTCCACCCATAGTGCTATATCCATGGCTCACGCTCATGTATTGCGTGAAGGTTGAAAAAGTTTGAGATTATTTAAGTATGAAACAATTTCTTGGCTTGTCATCGGGGGTATAGAAGTTGGGAACATCTTTGTGTGACGAAAATGAAGCATAGCCTAACCATATGATTTTGTAGGGATGAACTTTCTTTTGCCATGCTATTTTGAGAAGACATGATTACTTTGATTAGTATGCTTGAAGTATTATTATTTTTATGTCAATATGAAGTTTTGTCTTGAATCTTTCTAATTTGAATATTCATACCACAATTAAGAAGATTTACATTGAAATTATGCCAAAGTATCACTCCGCATCAAAAATTCTCTTTTTATCATTTACCTACTCGAGGACGAGCAGTAATTAAGCTTGGGGATGCCTGATACGTCTCCAACGTATCTATAATTTTTTATTGCTCCATGCTACTTTATCTACTGTTTTGGACTATATTGGGCTTTATTTTCCACTTTTATATTATTTTGGGACTAACCTATTAACCGGAGGCCCAGCCCTGTAATTGCTGTTTTTGCCTATTTGTGTTCAAGAAATGAATATCAAACGGAGTCCAAACGGAATGAAACCTTCGAACGTGATTTTCTCACCGAACGTGATCCAGGAGACTTGGACCCTACTCCAAGGAACAAAAGAGGCAGTCACGAGGGTGGGGGCGCCCCTCAGGGCGCGCCCCTTGCCTCGTGGGCCCCCTGTTGCTCCACCGACGTACTTCTTCCTCCTATATATACCTACGCACTCCCAAACGATCGTAACATGAGCCAAAACCTAATTCCACCGCCGCAACTTCCTGATCCACGAGATCCCATCTTGGGGCCTGTTTGAGCTCACGGGAGGGGGCATCCACCACGGAGGGCTTCTACATCATCACCATAGCCCTCCGATGAAGTGTGAGTAGTTTACTTCAGACCTTCGGGTCCATAGCTAGTAGCTAGATGGCTTCTTCTCTCTTTTTGGATCTCAATACAATGTTCTCCCCCTCTCTCGTGGAGATCTATTCGATGTAATCTTCTTTTTTGCGGTGTGTTTGTTGAGACCGATGAATTGTGGGTTTATGATCCAGATTATCTATGAGTAATATTTGAATCTTCTCTGAATTCTTTTATGTATGATTGGTTATCTTTGCAAGTCTCTTCGAATTATCCGTTTGGTTTGGCCAACTAGATTGGTAGTTCTTGCAATGGGAGAAGTGCTTAGCTTTGGGTTCAATCTTGCGGTGTCCTTACCAAGTGACAAAAAGGGTTGCAAGGCACGTATTGTATTGTTGCCATCGAGGATAACAAGATGGGGTATTTATCATATTGCATGAATTTATTCCTCTACATCATGTCATCTTGCTTAAGGCGTTACTCTGTTTTAACTTAATACTCTAGATGCATCTTTGGATAGCGGTCGATGAGTGGAGTAATAGTAGTAGATGCAGAATCGTTTCGGCCTACTTGTCTCGGACGTGATGCCTATATACATGATCATACCTAGATATACTCATAACTATGCTCAATTCTGTCAATTGCCTTAGAGTGATTTGTTCACCCAAAGTAGAATACTTATGCTCTTGAGAGAAGCCACTAGTGAAACCTATGGCCCCCGGGTCTATTCTCATCATATCAATATCCATCACTTTAATACTTGCTTTGTTTTTTTTTTTTTGCCTTTTACTTTTCACTTTGCATCTATATATCAAAAATACCAAAAATATTATTTATCATCTCTATCAGATCTCACTCTCGTAAGTGACCGTGAAGGGATTAACAAACCCTAATCGCGTTGGTTGCGAGGAGCTATCGTTTTGTGCAGGTACGAGGGACTTGTGCGTGGCCTCCTACTGGATTGATACCTTGGTTCTCAAAAACTGAGGGAAATACTTACGCTACTTTGCTGCATCATCCTCTCCTCTTCGGGGAAATCCAACGCAGTGCTGAAGAGGTAGCAGGGTACAGCCATGAACTTGGCCAGAGCAGGTCGGCCAAGCAACGTGTGGTACGGGCTCTCCAGATCCACTACTTCAAACCATACTGCTTCTCGGCGGAAATGATCCTTGTCCCCGAAGAGAACATCTATCTTGATCTTGCCGATCAGTGAGCAGGACAGGCCGGGTACGATGCCATGGAACATAGTCCGACTAGGCATGAGTTGTTTCGTCTTGATGTTCAGCTTCTCCATGGTGTCACGGTACAGTATGTTGATGCTACTCCCGCCATCTATCAGCACGTGGGAGAAACGGGCAGCTCGCCTTTTTGTTGCGAAGGTGGCGTCCAAAACCAATGCGTAAGATCCGAGAGACGGCATCACCTTTGGGTGATCGGCCCGGCTCCAGCTGATAGGCCTTTCCGACCAGTGCATGAACTCGGGGTTGTTGGAGGCGACCGCGTTGACTTCTTGGTGCTGTCGGCGCCGGCTACGCTGGTCTTCGGGCTGGCTTGTAAAGACGACGTAGGCGGCATGCTCGTCGGGGAACTCGTCTTGAACAGCCCCGACTGCTGGTCGAGCGGCCGGCTGCTAATGGGCCGGAGGCGGCTGACCAGCAGGCGGAGGCGGTATCAGCCCTTCGCCCTTGGAGATTCATGTGAGCCAGTGGCATTTCCGAGTCATGTGGTTGGACGGCTTCGCGCCGCTGTGGAACTTGCAAGGGGCATCGAGGGCTTGCTCGTATGAGAAAGCCGGCTGCCAAGCCGGCCTGCCGCCCTTCTGCTTCTTGGGCGCGGGCCGCCCTTCGGGTTGTTCCTCTTCGACTGTGGCCACCTGCCGACTGGTGGAAGGCGGCATAGGGGCCTTGCGCTTGTTGTCGTTTCAGATGCAGGCGTCATTTGGAGTCTCCAGCCGGTGTCTTGGGAGCCGGAGTGAGCACCTACCCGGAGGCGTCTACTCGGAGCTCGGTCTTCATCGAAGAGTCGGCCGTGGCGTACTTGTCTGCTATGATCAGCAGCTCGTCGAGGGTAGCCGGCTCGTCGCGGAGGAGTCGGTGCTTGAGGAGGGTGCCTTCTCGGCATCCAGCGGTGAAGTACTCTATGGCTTGAACCTCGTGCACCCCTTCGCAGGAGTTGCGGAGCTCGGCCCAACGCGTGAGGTAGTCGCGAGTTGATTCATTGGGCCTTTGAACACACAAGGAGAGCTGTCGGGGCTTGGGAGCCCGTTTGTAGGTGCTGGTGAAGTTGCGGATGAAGGCTTTTGTGAAGTCTAGCCAGCTGGTGACATTGTAAGGCTTGAGGCAGTTGAGCCAGGTGCGCGCCGTGCCTTGGAGCATGAGTGGGACATATTTCACGGCAACACGCCTGTTGCCGTTTGCTATACGAACCGCGGTGGAGTAGTCGATCAACCAGTCTTCCGGCTTCACGGAGCCGCTGTACTTGGGCGTGTCTCTTGGGAGTGAGAACCCTTTGGGGAAGGGCTCGTCGCGGATGCGGGGGCCAAAGCAAGGCGGGCCGACATCGTCTTCTTCTTCTAGCGCCAGGGATCGCGCTAGGCGGTCGATCCGATGGCGGGCGTCATTCTCGCCGACTCCTTCGCGGCAGCCTAGTCGGCCGCTGAGAGTCGGATGCGTGACAGGCGGCGGGGTGGGATATCTTTCCCCACGAGGCGGAGGAGGAGGTGGGTTGCCTCGTCGTTCCACAGCTCGAGGGCGGCCTTCTGCGTCGCGCTCGATGGAGATTCAAGTCCGGCTGCGGCTAGCAGCTGGCTCCTTTTCTTGCCTTGTGCGGGTGTTGCCCGTAGTCGGCGTCCGTGACGTTGCGCCGTGCTCTCGGCGTGGGGGAGGACTTTCAGCGCGGACGCCGGCTTCATGCCGCTCTGCGGCCGCGTCGATCAACTGCTGGATGCGTCTGGTCATGTAGGGGAGCTCGTCGGTCCCCAGTCCATTCAACTCGTCCACGGCCGACTGGGCAGCGCGTAGGTTCTCGAGGGGTGTGGCATAGACTGGGCGGTCTGCTCCCAACATGTTGGCGATGGCCGCGCCGCGCTTCTTGACGATGCCGACTCGGCTTGGCCCGTCAGGAGGCGGCGTGCCAAAGGCGGCGCGGTCAACTTCGCGCTGGTGAGCCTCAGTGAGGCGTCTCATGGAGGCTAGCTTCTGGTCCTCCGCAATGAGGGCGAGGCGGTGCGCCTCCAGTGTCTCGGCGTCGGCATCGGCCGGGATGGGGGCGGACAAGTCGTGCAGCACCGCTTGCAGGGCGTCGTGGGCGTTCTCGCCAGACGCGACGCCGTGGCTGATGACCAGTACTTCGGTGACGGTGCTGCCGCCGCTGTCGGCTTGAGGAAGAGGGTCGTCGAAGATCACTATGTTGGTGGGGAAAGCGTCAAGCGATGCTGTGTCGGAGTCGACGAGCATCGGGTCGGTGGAGCCAACCGACTCCAAATCCGCAGCAGGCTCGCTGGAGACGTGGAGTTGGTCAAGGAGGCTGACGAGGCGGCTCTTGGGGCAGCCCGTGCCCGCGTCGGATGTGGGCTCGTCCGAGATGCGGGCCTCGCTAAGAAGATTGGCGAGGCAGCTCGCCGCGCAGGCGTCGGCGATGCCTTGCAGCGCGTCGGGGCAAGCGCCATCGGGCGTGCCGGGCTGGCTATGCTCGCTGGGAAGGAAAAGGGTTCCCGTCCAGAGCAGGTCTCCAGACGACGGTGCACCTGGCCCCATGGTGGGCGCCAAATGTCGGGTGGTAGGTGCGACATATGCCAACGGGTGGATTATCATTGTGGGAGCCAATAAGACATCGCCGGTGCCTGGAAACGGGATAAGGCGAAGACATGCACGCCGGCGGATCTTACCCAGCTTCGGAGCTCTCAGGAGAGATAATACTCCTACTGCTGCTCTGCGGGGTCTCCGCATGGTCACTAGATCAACAAGTAGCTACAAGAGGCTCCTTGAGCTGTTCGGTGAGAGGAAGAAGAAGGGCAAGGCTAGCTCTCTTCTCCCCTCAATGTGGTGTCTAAAACTATCAGAGATCAACCCTTTGCATGGGTGCCCTGGGGGGTTTATATAGGCCTACCCCCCAGGGGTACAATGGTAATCCGGCTGGGCGTGGGCCCTAGCCGTCAGTGTCTATGTTCGCCGGCTTCTCCGCCGGCCGCTGGGGCCCGCCGACTGGTGGGTCCTGCCGGCTGCCGGCCTCATGGTCGACAGGCAGGTCCCACCGCTTGAGGGTCTTGTCGGGGGCTGGTTACTGTTGCCTTACTCCTGATGACGAGGGCTTTGCCGAGGTAAGCATGGCTACAGTGCCGCTGCCTGGCGGGCTTTCACTGTAGCCTTACCTCATGTTGTCTCCTTAATGAGGCGCCTCCTTCGAGGGAGGGAGCAAGCCGGCTATTGGGAGCCGGCCACATTCCAGGCCGACCGGGGGAGGCCTGGCCGCCTTCAGGCATCTCTCTGACTGAAGGGGCCCGCCGCCCGCGGTCCGTACTGACAGCTTGTCGTGGGTGACATCATGGTCAACATGGCAATAGTGCCGCGCTGGATGGGTGATGGCCGCCCCGTACGGCGCACTGTGGCCATGCGTGCTCCGGGATTCGGGGGTGGCAGGCTTCACTGTTGCCACGCCCCGTCTCATCACCGTTATGTGTGTGCAGACTTTGAGGGTACGATCTTGGCCGCCTGCTGGGGGCCGGCTTCTTGGAGTCGGCCCTCTCGTGGCTTTCTTCATGAGGGTTTAGGGCCGGGCCGCCTCCCGGTAGTCAGCCTGAGAGACAGCCGGCCAGGGGAAGGCGGCCCCACGCCTTGGATGCTTGAGGGCTCGATCGGCCTATAATTTTTCTGAAGAGCCAGGGGGAGCCGGCTAGGCTACCCGTGGTCATTTACTCCGATAGGAATTCACCAAGTACCCTTCGGATGCGCCAAGTTCGACTACATGGACCGCCAAGTTCCTCTACCGATGACTTGAACGTCTACGAACCATGAACGACTACCGTCGCCAAGACTGCGAGTACCACTACTTCCACTACGACCGTCCCGAGAACGTCTACTCCCTCTACATTCCATCGAGCCTGAATCGTCCCGATTGCACACTTTGAAGGTATAACCGCTGAGACGACCGCACGTGGATGAATGCATGTGTGTTGTATGAGATGCTTGTGTTTGCACCGTGTCCGAGTTGTCTTTGCTCGTTCCTCCTCGTTTGCCATGCCGTCGACCCGCGGGACACCCGGCAACCGGGATCACTCCCCGTCACTCTTGCATGTTTCGCACATCCACACTTCCTTTTGCACCGGTATCTCCATGAGCTACCGGAATCGATATGTTTTCGTGGCATCATTTTCGGATTCGTTGTTGTGGCACCCTTTCTTTCCGCCATGGTGACAAAATGCTTCATCACATGCTCATGTCAACATTTTCATAAAATTGCATAAAACTTGAATATGTCATCCGCATCATGATAACAACATTTAAAATGTTTAAAATTGTTTGCATTAAATTGCTAAATGTCATGTGGGGTTTTTCCGGAATTGTTGTTTGTTATTTCCGGACTCATTTAAACTTGCCTAAATAGTTAGTTTATTTATGCTTCACTTCTTGCCATGCTAACCAACATTTAATATTGATGAGTAGCATAAATGGGAGTGAACTAAATAATTGCATGTGGTGTTTCGTCAATATGCAACCCATTGCATATTGAGCTCCACTTAATTTGTAGTAGTGTTTGTTACACTTTGCCATGCCATGCCTCATTAAAATGGACATGCATCATAGTTGATTGTGCATCATGCCATGATTATGCTTGTGTGTTTACCATGGTGTTTGCTTCTTTCCGGTTGTGCTCCTTCTCGATAGTTCCTGTTTCGTTGCGATCGTGAGGATTCGTTCAACTACGCCCGTTCGTCTTCTTCATGGACCCGTTCTTCTTCATAGCTGGATTTTAGGCAAGATGACCGTAACCTTGGATCTCACTACTATCATTGATATGCTAGTTGTCTCGATGCTATCGCTATGTCGCGCTACCTACCACTTGTTTATCAAGCCTCCCAAATTGCCATGATAGCCTCTAACCTTTTCCACCATCCTAGCAAACCGTTGTTTGGCTATGTTACCGCTTTGCTCAGCCCCTCTTATAGCGTTGCTAGGTGCAGTTGCAGGTTGTTCCATGTTGGGACATGGATTTCATGGATATCATGGGATATCACAATATCTCTTATTTAATTAATGCACATATATACTTGGTAATGGGTGGAAGGCTCAGCCTTTTGCCTGGTGTTTTGTTCCACTCATGCCGCCCTAGTTTTCGTCATACCAGTGTTATGTTCCTTGATTTTGCGTTCCTAACACGATGAGGGTTTATGGGGCCCTCTTGACAGTTCGCTTTGAATAAAACTCTTCCAGCAAGGCCTAACTTTGGTTTTACCATTTGCCTAATAACAACTAAAACTTGCATAGGGACCGGCTAGCACCCGAGGACTCTCAATCAACCCCCGGGTCAGTGATCCTCATGAGTGTTGGTCCAAACCTGTCAACCACCGGTGGCCGCCAGGGGCAACTCTGTTATTTTGGCCTATCGGAAGTTTGGACAATCCGATCGTGGCCTGAGACAAGATACGCGCGGCTACTATCAGGGTGTCGGCACGCTGGGAGATCTTGTTGGATTAGTTTTACCATTGTCGAAATGTCTTGTGCACCGGGATTCCGAGTCTGATCGGAGGGTCCCGTGATGGAGAATTGTCTCCGCGGATCGTGAGCTTGTCATGGGCTAAGTTGGGACACACCTGCAGGGTTTAAACTTTTGAGAGCCGTGCCCGCGGTTATGTGGCAGATGGGAATTTGTTAATATCCGGTTGTAGTGAACTTGAAGTAAACTCAATTAAAATACACCAACCGCGTGCGTAACTGTGCCTGTCTCTTTTCGGGTGCGTTCGAGAAGAGAACACGGTTGGGTTATGCTTGAACGTAAGTAGTTCAGGATCACTTCTTGATCATTACTAGTTTGCGACCGTTGCGTAGTTTCTCATCTTATTCTTGTACTCGTAAGTTAGCCACCATACAATGCTTAGAGCTGCTGCAACCTCACCACTTATCCATTCCATACCCATTAAGCTTTGCTAGTCTTGATACCCATGGTAATGGGATTGCTGAGTCCTCGTGGCTCACAGATTACTACAACAACAGTTGTAGGTACAGGTAATGCGATGCTTGCTTGTTTGGAGTTCTTCTGCTTCTTCTTCTTCGATCAAGGGATAGGTTCCGGGTCGGGGAACCTAGGATTAGCAGGGTGGATGTCGTTTTTTCCGTTTGATTTCGTTCGTAGTCGGATCCTGCTCTTCTGTATGATGGTTGCTATGTATTGTTGTATGAATGTTGAAACTTGTGGCGAGTTTCAGCCTTTATCTTGTATTCTCATCTATTTAGTACATGGTATGTTGTAATGATATCCACCTTGCAATGCGCTCGAAATGCGGTTGTGCCCCAATCATGAATTCATCACGTGATTGGGATAGAATCACATCTTGGGCGCTACACCCTCCCTAGTCCAATTCAGACGTGCCATGGGGGGGCACCCTTGCGGCCCTCCTCTCCTTTCCACTAAGGCCCATGAAGGCCCACTACTTCCCCGGGGGGTTCCGGTAACCTCTCGGTTCTCCGAAAAATACCCGAATCACTCTGGAACCATTCCGGTGTCCGAATATAACCTTCCAATATATCAATTTTTACCTCGGCCATTTAGAGACTCCTCGTCATGTCCATGATCTCATCCGGGACTCAGAACAAACTTCGGTCATCAAATCACATAACTCATAATACAAATCGTCATCGAACGTTAAGCGTGCGGACCCTACGGGTTCGAGAACTATGTAGACATGACCGAGACATATCTCCGGTCAATAACCAATAGCGGAACCCGGATGCTCATATTGGCTCCTACATATTCTACGAAGATCTTTATCGGTCAAACCGCATAACAACATACATTATTCCTTTTGTCATCGGTATGTTACTTGCCCGAGATTCGATCGTCGGTATCATCATACCTAGTTCAATCTCGTTACCGGCAAGTCTCTTTACTCGTTCTGTAATGCATCATCCCGTGACTAACTCATTGGTCACATTGCTTGCAAGGCTCATAGTGATGTGCATTACCGAGAGGGCCCAGAGATACCTCTCCGATACACAGAGTGACAAATCCTAATCTCGATCTATGCCAACTCAACAAACACCATCGGAGACACCTGTGGATCATCTTTATAATCACCCAGTTACGTTGTGACGTTTGATAAAACACAATGTTCCTCCGGTATTCGGGAGTTGCATAATCTCATAGTCAGAGGAATATGTATAAGTCATGAAGAAAACAATAGCAATAAAACTAAACGATCATTATGCTAAGCTAATGGATGGGTCTTGTCCATCACATCATTCCCTAATGATGTGATTTCGTTCATCAAATGACAACACATGTCCATGGCTAGGAAACTTAACCATCTTTGATTAACGAGCTAGTCAAGTAGAGGCATACTAGGGACACTTAGTTTTGTCTATGTATTCACACATGTACTAAGTTTCCGGTTAATACTATTCTAACATGAATAATAAACATTTATCATGATATAAGGAAATATAAATAACAACTTTATTATTGCCTCTAGGGCATATTTCCTTCAAGCTCTGCCGGGGGTGCCCGAAACTCCTTTCCGGTGACCCGATAAATACCCGGCACCCTCCGAAACACTTTCGGTGTCCGAATACCATCGTCCTATATATCAATCATTACCTCTCGACCATTTCAAGACTCCTCTTCATGTCCATGATCTCATCCGGGACTCTGAACAACATTCAGTCACCAAATCACATAACTCATATAACACTATATCGTCAACGAACGTTAAGCATGCAGACCCTATGAGTTCGAGAACTATGTAGACATGACCGAGACACCTCTCCGGTCAATAAACAATATCGGAACCTGGATGCCCATATTGGCTCCTACATATTCTACGAAGATCATTATCGGTCGAATCGTTATGACAACATACGTAATTCCCTTTGTCCATCAGTATGTTAATTGCCCGAGATTCGATCGTCGGTATCTCTATACCTAGTTCAATCTCATTACCAGCAAGTCTCTTTACTCGTTCTATAATACATCAACTTGTGACTAACTCCTTAGTCGTTTGCTTGCAAGCTTATGATGTGTATTACCGAGAGGGCCCAGAGATACCTATCTGATACTCGGAGTGACAAATCCTAATCTTGATCTATGCCAACTCAACAAACACCTTCAGAGATACCTGTAGAGCATCTTTATGATCACCCAGTTACGTTGTGATGTTTGATAGCACACAAGGTATTCCTCCGGTATCCGGGAGTTACATAATCTCACAGTCAAAGGAATATGTATTTAACATGAAGAAAGCAATAACAATAAACTAAAGGATCAATGTGCTAAGCTAACAGATGGGTCTTGTCCATCACATCATTCTTCTAATGATGTGATCCCATTATCAAATGACAACACATGTCCATGGTTAGGAAACCTTAACTATCTTTGATCAACGAGCTAGTCTAGTAGAGGCTTACCAGGGACACAATATTTGTTTATGTATTCACACATGTATTTAAGTGTTCGATCAATACAATTCTAGCATGAATAATAAACCTTTATGATGAATAAGGAAATATAAAATAACAACTTTATTATTGCCTCTAGGGCATATTTCCTTCAGTTTTCCTCTTCCCTCCTTCTTTTTAGGTTATTTCCTGATGTCCTTCCTGCTTCCTAAGATCTCTTTCCTCTCTTCCCCTTTGTTCTTAGTTCTTTGGAGCCGCCATGGCTTTTTCCTGGCGATGGAGGATTTCACCCTGGTGGGATCCTTCTTCCGTGGGGAAGAAGAAAATGTCGTGGGGCAGTTGGGTGGATCAGAAACAGTTATAGGGGGTGCAGAGGGAGGATGGTCGCGTTGCACGTGATCCCCACGCCCAGCTGGCGCGTGCGGGACCATGTGGTTGGTAGCCATGGTTTCGTGTGGAGCGATTGACCACTTTCCTTTTAAGGACGAGGGGGACCATGTGGTTTCCTTTTTGGTAGGCCACTCCCTATCCATCCCAGGCGGCCAAGCGCCCGCTAGGTGCGTCCAAGAACTGAGGACATGAAAATAGAAATCCCTAAAAGAAAATAGGAAAAACGGGGAAAACCAAGAAAATGAAAACAAAACAGAAGAAACCTAGAGAACCAAGGGGATTTTTTTTAAGAAAACTAGAAAGTCAAGGGAAAATCTAGAAAAAACTTAAAAAGAAAAATAAAAATAAATCGCCTCAGTAGGGAAGCATCCAACTCGTGACACATGATGACGCACCATGTGAAGCACTAGAGCGCTCCCGCAAGCCCACCAAGAGGTACCATTTAACTTGTTGCTTCGGCCAAATTATAGGAATTATAAGGTTCAGTCGACTTATTTCTCTCTCCCGTCAGCCGCCTCCAGCGTGTGAGACGTACCCCGTGGGCCGGGCGCACCGCTCCACCCCCTTGCTCTTACCTATTCGACAACTACACATCCTTTCCGAGAGATCGACTCATCCCCTCTCGTCTCTACTTCTCTCTTCTTTTTTTCTCCGCCTACCTCCTGGTGCAACCAACGAGGCGCGTTTGCGCCCCTCTCCTTCGTCACAACATATCGCCATGGATGCCCTTATCCACAAGCGCTGATCTCGCTGGTGTGTGTGTGGGTGGGTGGGCATATAACCCGAAAACTGATTTACCGAACCGATTTAACCTGGACCGAAGCCGAAGTGACCGAAACCGAAACCTTCGGCACGAAGCTCGGTTAGCAATTCTAAAAGACCGAATTAAGTTCGGTGAATTCGGTCTGTACCCTCGGTCCACCGAACTGACCGAAACACCGAGGCCCGACACCTAATTCCTATCTTGCCAGCTGCCGCACAACCGCAGCCCCGCACGTACGTAGGGAACTTGCGCCTCCTCCTGCCCTCCTCCCAAAACGTCGCTTATCCCAAATCGCCTCCTCCCAAAATCACGACACAGATCGACCCTTGCCCTCCCCAAGACCGCAAGTCTCGCGTCCGTAATCTGTACCTTCCATGGCCGCTTGATTTCCTGTCTCCTGAGCATCCTACATGAGGTCCGATGCCTCGCTACATGAGGTCCTCTGTCCGCCACACCGGCAGCGGCGGCCGGTCAATTTCCGCAGAAGAAGTTGGATGCTGCAAGCCGCAACAAGTGGCTGGACGAATTCTGCATCGAACACTGCTGCTTGCCTGCGACGTAAGTACACTACTTGATTTCTATTCTATCATATTCTTATTCCATCCAGATCCAAGTTCGTGATTTGAATCAAGCTTGAAGTTTAGATGATGGGAGATTAGCAGATGGCAGCGGCGAGGTTGTACTTATCCTGTTCGAAAAGCTTCTTGCTGTTTGCCTGCTTCTTTTTATCAAACTTAAGTGTTAAGTCAGACTTATCAGTGTATCATGTGTGCTAAACTTAATTTTTGAGTCGAATCTGCTATGTTTACTGTCATTCTTGTCTATTTGAGAACGGTGTGGTACAGTACAGGTGATATGCTGACAATATTTTCTGTGCATAGTATGCAGCTAATCGCCTGCTGTGAAAATTTGTAGTTGATCATTTGTAAGCCTGCATGTTGTCTGTTGATGCAGTTTGTGGCTATCTGAAGCTTTTTTCGGCCCCCTTTTTTCGTCAGAGCAAGTTGTGCGCCTGTGCCTGTCTCTCACGTTTGTTTGTTATGCCAACCCATCTAGCATCAGCAGCTATATATAATACTATATTATATCCGACCATCCAAGCCTACCCCAACGCCCCATCTTTCCAGTAGCAGGTTTGTTCGGTGCAGACCCGAGGACCGAACCGAACGATCCAGACACCGAACTCTCGGTTATGTTAATTGGTGGAGACCGATCGGTTCATATTTGCTGAGAACCAAAAATTAAAAAATACCGAAGCACCGAACCTTGCTACAACTGCCACACATGCTTATATCCCTCCAAGAGTTGTTGGCCCCGTCGATGAAGAGAAATGGGCCATGCAGTCCCATGGTCGGTGGTCGGTGTGGCAACCTGAGTGCCGACACCACCTGCTGGTGGTAAGAAGGGGCCCGCCCGAGCCTGAGCTTGTCCATGGCCATGACGGCCGGTAAATGGTTTTTTTCCAACAAGGGCCTTGTTTGTAGTTTTCTGCAGCAGCAGCGGTGTTGCAAACAACGGCGATAAATTAGACAAGCTTTTGCAACATCACCCTTGTTGCAAAAAATTCTGCAACAAGATCTCTCCTGCAGACTTCTTTTTGCAACAATACCTTTGTTGTAAACAATCGCAATAAGATCTCTGTTACAAAAACAATTGTAAGAAGATCTCTGTTGTAAAAAAAATTCTGCAACAAGACCTGTGTTGCAATGGTGGAGGTGTCGCTCAGCCGCTCGATGAACCCAATCTACTTGCGACCCGGTCGATCTTTTGAAAAGACTAGTTGACCCGTTGCGCCAAATGGCGTAGAGACCCGCTAAAGTCCATGCTGTCGATGAAAATAGTTTCATTTTTCAAGGATATATTCAATATTGATAGCAGAAAGCTCATGTGTTAAACCATGCTATATTGAAAATATGGTTATGTGCTTGGAAATATTCTATATGTGCTTGAAAACTCGTTGCCCCAAACGGCGCAGAGACACGCTAATCCATATTCACATTGAAAAGAAATTTAGCTGTTTTAGTTGTGGGAAAGCACATATGGTAACAAATCTAACACCACATATAGCCCCATTCGAAACTATGTGCGTGTAGAAAATATTTACATTTTTCAATAACTTTATGTTTGAGAAAGCACAAATACTATGTCAATCTGAAGTCTATGAAAATATTTGACTTATAATAGAAGTAGGCTTTAGAAACAACTTAGGTACTAATTCAAACCCTTGAATACGAAAAATGAAGTATACTTTATCTTTGCAAATATACTCCCTCTGTTCCTAAATATTTGTCTTTCTAAATATTTCAACAAGTGACTACATACGGAGCAAAATGAGTGAATATACACTCTAAAATATGTCTACATACATTCGTATGTGGTAGTCCATTTGAAATGTCTAGAAAGACAAATATTTAGAAATGGAGGGAATATTATATATACTTGAGCATGCATATTTTGTTATCTTATTCGATTAACATAGAACCAAATTGTGCAAGGTCCAAATTCAAACACAGAGTGTTTTGAAACAATTTTGTTCCCTTAGTATCTTGTAATTTTTAGAGATCATTTAGGCGATTGTAAGAATTAGCTAAAATACACCATTCGACACAATTTTCAACTATTTATGCATATGATCTATACATAGACAAATAAAATAGGTCACTGCTATAGTTATAATGAAAGTAAAGGTCTGAATGAACAAGCTCTTCGGGAGCTTGAATTATATTGTTTTTGGACAGAGAGATTTTGTTAAAATCAGCAGCACTTTACATAACTGTGAAAGAATTCACAAAGGTATCACAGGGGTATCTCTGCCAGACAAAGTCCTACAACCAGACATGGACATCTAGGAGTTTGAATTCGATAGTTCCAATGGAAACACTTGCTACAGATAAATTACTTTTAGTAAGAAAAGGTCGAACGAGCATGCTCTTGTCGAGCGGAGGTAAGTTATTATAGATCTTACGACGGCTTCCTCCTTCCACTTGTCCTAGATCACCTTTTAGTTTCGACTTGCCTACAAAAATAATTTTGAGAGAACCCTTGCATGAGAAACAAATGAAAACAAGAGAACAAATATACAACTGAAAGACAACATCTTCTTATCGGAAAGAATTTGTAAGAAACAAATGAAAATAAGACAAATGGATGGGTTCGAAACGGAAATAAAACCGGCTATAACTGAAAAAAACTAATGCAGTATGAACGAACAAAGCAAAGGACAATGTGAATGCCTAATATTGTCAGGGTATACACCTGAATAGTAACATTTTGGAAGGATTCCTCTGTTCATGAAGGGTTTCTATGCAAGCTGCAAACCGTGTGCATCTGTTATTTTATAGAAAGAATAATAGAGAGAGTAGTAAGCCCATTTCCCCCTATGAGTGACCAAAGAATTGCCTCAACCTCAGCCTTACTTTTCTTATCGGAAGCAACCAGAGGAACATGCCATTCCAGACAAGGAACAAATGGCTGCTGCACCATCAGGTGTACTTCAGCTGAACCTGTACACAAAGCCACAAAGGGGTTCATATCATCTTATCACACACTCATAGAGAAACATGATGCTTTGTTTGGTAACCTTCAGCATGAGGTCACCTTTGCAATGGGTTTTGACTTTGTCCGTGGGGCTGGTTAATACCTCATGGATGGGCCCACATGTATACGGAAGGGCGGGAATCTGGTAGTGGCTCGACGTGTTTGCTCATTTCCCGTAGGTTAGATGCGTGCCTTTGATTCCTCCCATAGGTTTCTGTCTTGTCGATTAGAATAGTCGCATGCATAGCTAAGAACCAAACTGTAGTAGCAGCGAGGCTTGCATGAACCTTGAATGGCCTGGCCTAGTGGTGTAAGTTTAGGAATGTGATGTATATACAAATTCTAAGTTGCAAAATTGATGATCTGTGATAAAATACCAAAGTCAAAATTTCTGATCATATTAAAGTATTCCAAGCGGAATCTCTAAAAGCTTGCCGTTTCAGGCTATTACATAGAAGTAACAACAATGATGAAAAAATATACCTATTCAAGGTGTTTGTTGGAGGATAAGCAAAGGATCTCCCATATAAGTAGTTGAAGCAACGGCCTCAAGTTTTGCTAGGCGCATGTTCGCGTTCTCACTTGTTTCTCCTCTGAACCTAGAACGCCAATGCCTGCAGATGGTTTTCCTCACTGTTAGTAATCACATACAAAATATTTTCCTAATGTAGCACTGACTGGTAGAATTGCTGAATGTAGCACTCACTGATAGAAATGGTTGAGTACAAAAATGCAAAACAAAAAACAGAACAACAAAAGGAAGCTCACCAAGCTGAACTCGGGTTGAGCTCCATGTCGTCGCACTGATGCAACACGCCCATTGTCCCGGGGCAATGGGAGCTCTACATGTGGGGCAAGTATGTTGGTGCTCTAGCCATGACCTCAAACAATGCACATAGAACAAGTGCCCACAAAGCAGCTTCTCCAAAGGTTGTCATCTCTTCATGATAGACAATACATGTAGCATCACTCCTGAATTCATAAAGATATCTAAGTCATAAATAAGAACCATAGATGAATTTGTATTAGTACTAATTTAATTTTCATGAGCAGCACGTAAAAATGGTTCCTCTTCTCAACTGAATTTAATCAAGAACAGAGATGGCACTACAGGTCCCTCATTTTAAATTGAATATAACTGAAGAACAAAGGCGGCACTACAGGTTCCTCATTTCAACTGAATTTAACTAATCATATTAGTTTTTGGGGTTCAGAGCACTGCTGCTCAACGTGTTCCATGGCCCCATGAGGAAGATGTGCACAGAGCAAGGACGGACTGCATGCCTGCAGCGAGAGGTGGCTCACATGCGGCGTAGACGCCAAATGGCATAGAGATGCATTTAAAACCATGTGTGCTTTAAAAAATATTTCTTAGTAATTTTTATGAAGCAGCTATGCCAACAATTTTAAACCCAATGTACAAAAAATTGTGGATCCTTGTTGTATATGAACGCATGCATTTTAAATTGTGTGTAGTTTTAAAACCTGAATCTGGTAATAACCTTAGGTTTGATCAAGCACACATGATAAGTACTTGAGCTCCTTTATATGAAAAAACAAGGGAAGACTGTGTTTGAAAACATGTGTCTACTGCATTCCATGTGCTCTATATATTACATCATTCTTTTTAATAATCAAATCCATCATTCTAACACACGTCTCATGCTTGATTTTTCTCTAGCAAAACATGAGACGGTAAGAATAAGAAAGGGAACTGTCATATAACATGCAGCTCCAAGCGTAATGTATGAGTTCTGTTGATTTTAATTGTACAACAAGCTAACCATTGTTCAGGCAAACCGTGAGAAGTGAGGTTCCACTTAAAAATGCATCAAAGAACCTGCAGCTCAATGTAGACAAAACTGAATTTAGCTCCGACCTACGCCAAAACAAATACCAAGGAGAAAATGGAGCTAAGGAGGAGAAAGATGGCTAACTAACATCACTAAAAGGATCTATGCTAGTGATTCCGGCTCATCCCTTCTGCTACCAGTATGACCCAAATGGGCATACATGCTAGCATATCTTATTGTGCCCCTGTCTAAAAGAAGGTAATAATTAGTTAATCGCAAAACTGATTTGAGACAGAAAATAATTGATTCTTGGGAAAAGCAAACCTAAAAATATCACACCTCTGATCATAGTCAACATGTTGTCGAGATGATGTTTCCTTCCATCTTGATGCTAATAGTACAAATCGTGGGAGTGAGTACTTGTTTATATGATATTAGGTATTTAATACAGTTAAGGCAGAGAATGCTATGCAGAACCCTTATCTGTTGTGTGTGAAAAATTACTCAACTCTTAGCAAAGAATAATGTATCTATCACAAGAAATTTGCCACGACATACTAAACCCGAGGTCAATCAAAAAAATATTCTTCTCATCAGGTGTTCCGGGTTGGCCATGTAGAAAAATCTCTATCTAACGCCTCCATGAACAAGCCCGCAAAACATTTTCATAAAAACTATATAAATCTGGATCCTACACAATTGACCATTCTTTCAAGTTTCATTGATCCTATACAACAAATCAAAGCATAAAGAGAAACTTAAAATGGAGCACAAATAGAAACTAAAAATGGAGAGATCGGAGGAGGAGGAGGAGGAGCAGTTAGAAAGAGAAGAGGGCAGGGGAGGGAGGAGGCAAAAGAGAGGAGGGCTCACCGGAGGACGAGCATGGGTGAGGGGCGCATGGCGGCACGGAAAGAAAAGAAGCCTTCTCTTGCTGGACGGCGAGCGCTCCCCGATCACCCCATCGCGCCCCGTGCGGCATGACCCTCGCACGTGACCCTGCATCGACCTCCTCCGCTCTGCTTTGGCGGCAGCAGGACCAGCCCCCCGTGCGGTTGTGCTCCTCGGGCAACCGCGGCCGCTGCCCCTATGCTCACCGCTGCTGCCAACGGCAAGAGAACCTGCAGAAATATATATCTTGCTCTAGAGAAAATCAGCTAGCATAAAAGACCAAAATCTGCAAACTGTGCAAGAACATGGATGTACAAATTAAGGCACGATCTCACATTCCTCAAGCAATCCATTTACACAGTCTATAAAATTTCAGCGTCTTACTAAAATACAATCAGATGTAGCAGCACATATGCATAATTTTATGATCGCATCATCATATTGAGAAGTAAAAAATAATTTGATGCATCCTAACCGAATTGGCTTCCTACTTCAACCATTCGACAAACAGTTGCCGCCATTTCTGAACCTAATTAAGGGAAATGGCTGCATAGAGCTAAAATCCCCAAATAATCACATGGACAAAGAATCAATGGTTGCCGCCATTTTCTGAACCTAATCAAGGGAAGTGGCTCCGTAGAGCTAAAATTCCTGAATAATCACATGGACAAAGAAAATATATGTTTATATAGTGTTGTAGATGTTCTTAGGGGAGGACTTTGCAGAAGATGAGGCAACGTATCCTCGTGCCTCATTGCCTGAGAAGAAAAGGAAGGAAAGGCTATGTGAACAAGCCACCATGGCATACCTCACGGACAAATCTAGGGACGAGGGGAGGAGGCCACATGGAGGGAGAGGGAGATATTGGGTCAAGCTCACCGCATGTTGGCATCGGATGCAGTCCCCATCGCTCGACGTCTACGCAGCACCCCAAGTCGCGTCCGTGACCTTGACCCCCGCCCCCGCCAGGTTGCGCCCGACCTCACCGTGAATGCCAACGCCGACCGATCCGCATCCGGACATCCATCTCCTCTTTCCTCTCTCTTTCGCCCTCCTATCCTTCCTTCTCTCGCCCTCTCATCTTCTCTCTTTTTCAAGGACCGATCCATGGGGCCATCCTTTGCCAGCAGGTCGTCGCCGCCGTCGGAGAAGCTTCGCCTCCGCGACATCTCGGATCCGGCGGGATCCGGAATGAGGTGATGCCGGGGGTGGGGGCGTGGGAGGATGGAGATGGAGGAGTGGAGGAAGGAAGGAAGCGTGGGGGCCAGCGGTGTGGCGGCTGTCGATTGGGGCTAGGGTTCATGCGGGAGAAGAGGATTGGGTGCACGGGCGCCGGAGGAGTAGGTTGTGCACATGAGGATGCCTCACCCAGCCAATACAGGCTTGCGACTAGCCCACCAGTCATTGGACAACGAAAAGCATCGTAGGGTAAAAACGAAATTCATCGACAGTGAAGATCGGACGACCACGGGAGCTCAGTTGACCAGACCTGGCCCAATCGGACGGCCAACGAAGCCCAAATCGGGGAAGCATTGTGGAGGCAAGTTGGCTAGCATTCTTATCTACACTACTATTAAAAGAGCCAACAAGGGCAGACGAAAACTGCTGCCCTCTCACGTCAAAAAAAATAATAATAATAAATAATAATAAATAAAAAAGGAAATTAAAAGAGCCAACAAGGGCAGACGAAAACTGCTGCCCTCCCACGCTACGCAAAAAAAATAAAAAAGGAAAAAGTAGGGCTTACAATGGAAACATCACGTAATCTTCGGATAGTAGCGCTTACAATGAAAACATCACGTAATCTCCGGATGGGTTCTTCAACAGCACATAAACATAAAAAAATCTGAATCGGCCCTCCAGATTGACCTACGCCCTACGCATCCGGTGAGGCACCTGGCGACGGACGCGACAACGAATACGCCATACGCATCCGGCGAGGCACCTGGCGACGGACGCGACAACGAATACGCCATACGCAGCCGGCGAGGCACCCGGCGACGGACGCCATCACAGGTCTATGCTCTTCAGGACTTCGTGAAGCTTTTATATGCCGCCATCGTCCAGGATCGGTAACGCCGCCGCACAGGCTGTCCTACCTTATCGCCGTTGAGCTCATACCACGGCGTCCTCTGCAAGGGCAGGTGCGCCCTCATTTCCTCTTGTTTCTGTCCTGCGATGTATATACTATATCACATCAGCAGCTGCCAGTCTGGAATTTAACCACCACATGAAAGCGTTGAACTTGTTACATCCCAGATTTGTTAGAATATGTAAATTGCAGACGAATAATGAGGCACCTATGAGAAGTAACTCATCCTCAAACTGCTGAAGATGAATTTCATAAGAAAATAGACACAACTTCAGAAAAGTCAAGACTTTGAGATCTCAAAGTCCTCGGTCAGATGCCACTTCAAATACAATTGTATTATAACAATGCCATTCACAGGGTTGAAGAACTTCAGATGGCCCTACCACTCCCAATGGATCGCGCACACCGTTCCAGGATATAACCAACACCAACTCCTTGGGTACTTAACCCAATCACTCAATTTCTTATTTATTTTGCTCAGCTGTTGAACTGTGTCATGACTTGCAGACCGTAAAGAGATAAAAAGGCAGAGGGAAAGAGAGCGGTATGCACAAAATAGGGATGAGATAAATAAGAGACGGCGTGAAGCCTACAAACAAAAAAAATGTTGCAGCAGACGTCAATGGCCTGGGCAACGGAACACACACACATTCGGCTGTATCACAAGGTAATGATTGTCGACTTTGGTGATGTATAGCCCAATGGTACTGCCATATAATGATCTACTCTTTGTCTATTCAGACCATAATGGGCTAGACATACGGGGGGAAAGGGGGCAGTATGCACACGATACAGAGGAACTATTAAAGGGACAACCCAAATCCAGCGAGCATAATAAGCATATTGCTGCCGTCGCCGATGGGAGTAACATTGTGTCACAGCTGCAAGCTACCGGACAAACGGCAGTCACACAACTGCAGATCATAAAATGTGCAGGAGAGCCTAGACCAAATTCAATGCAGCTCAACGAGAATATTTATGACAAAAATGAGACCGACTGGTTGCACAGAAATGATGCGTACCAGATGCAGCGACATTCACGACGATTGCCATTCACCCAAATGTCGGGAGGAGAACCCCAACTCAAGACATCGTGAACCCACGTAACCCAGAGGAGTCAGGACAAAACAAAGGTTAGTTCATTGAAATACTTATGCTACAATATATAATATTTCATTCATCTACAATAATGTCATGATGTACCAATACAATATATAATACAACAAAATGGGCCCTCTTCGTGGTGATGGTACTGAGTTGGGGGTTCTCTTTTGTTCACTCAGGTCTATTGTTGCTACAATAATTTCAGGAGTGTTTATTTCTTCAGTATTTGGTCCCTCTTTGTTCATTCAGGTACAGAGTCTATTTATGTAAGCAAACAACATGTACCAATCCAGCCAACTTACAATAGTCCAAGAATGGAAACGATCCCGATGCGGTCCCGCACTCATAATCTAATTGGTATATTTTACTAACACCTGGTTCATAACTTTAATTCATCTCTGATTCTTACTCATAATATTGCTGATACACATAATATCATTTTAACTCACAATGTTATCAGCAACAACCACGATTTAAGATCCATATGGAATATCGGAGCCCGATGCCCACACGATTAATATTGATGGTACGCATAATATCATTTTAAGTCTCCTCTCCTCGGTTACCTTTGTTTCATGTCGTGAGCGTTATTTGAAACACCTTTTGCATTATCGACTATGTTGGCGGCTAGACTGCTTGGCAGGCGACAACCTTGGAGATGATGACCCTGATGAGGAAGCTAGGATGTTCGCCCAACCAGGTCTATTGTTGCTATCATGATGTACCAATACAATATATAATACAACAAAATGGTTTGTGCAACAAATTTAGTTAATGCAAATGTCTACACTTTTCCAGATGTTGAATTTCAATCCTACCTTGTGGATCGGAATCATGGTGATGGAACTCGCACTAATGACACTCATGACAGAGTATACATGAACCTGCCCAAAAAGCACCATGTCCTTGAAAAGGTAGCGATCTGCTGCCACTGTGGAGCATTGCGGTTTCAATACGAGGGCCTGCATTTTGTTGCGAGAAAGGGCAAGGTGGGTGTGTTTACTTCGGAAGTTTCTGACGAGCTGAAACGGTTGTTTACAAGTCAATCGGATGAGGATGCTAAATATTTCAGAGAGAATATACGTTATTTCAACTCTCACTTCTCATTCACAACTCTTGGTGTCACTCTTGATCGACAAGTGAGCACTGCCGCAAGAACCGGCGTCTACACTTTTCGTGCGTGTGGCCATTGTACCACGCCTTGATGATCGATGTCCGTGAATATGGCCCTCGGCATCTGCAGCTATATATTTACGATACGATGAAAACTTGATTCACAGGGTTAAGAGGTCTCCAGATCTTAGGCTAGATCTCATACTGTAAGATTCGACAATACTACAACATAACCCTTATGCTCAAGCTTTTAGAAGCATTGGTGTTGTTCGAATCTGGATGAATATAGGATCTCACCGAACACGATATCAACCTTGATCAGCGAAGGTACAATGCGCCAACTACTTCACAAGTAGCAGCAATATGGGTTGAAGGAAGTGACCTCAAAATAGCTTTGATAGGAGTGTTGTCGGTACGGCAAAGGAGATCGCCCTGTGTATATTAGAGCATACTATGGCTGCTACGACCCTTTGTCATATCCACTATTCTTCCCGTGGGAAATCGGTTGGAATCGTTGGATGCCATATATTGGGCTCCCGATGCCACAACCCAAGGTTCAATGCATGATTCTGCACCACAAAGGAACCAATCCACTGATTTTCATTCAGGTATGGTGTTCATAGCAGATTTATATACATATTGGTCAAATTTAAACTTAGACAGTCATCCACCTTTCAGACAACAACGTGATGGGAGAACAAGTTGGTCATACCACACAGCTTGAAGACCAGGCCACTGATTTACCTGCAGGTATTGCACGTACTTGCTGTTTTTAATCTTCTTATGATTCTATCTATCATACCAACTTTCAGACAACAACATGATGGGATAACAACTTTTTTTGTTAATCAATTTTTAGATGACAACGATGATAACCTGGAGGAGTTTGGAGAAAATGAGATTAATGCCACAAAATCCAGGAAATTTGTAAGCGCGAGGGAGTACTATTGCTTCAAGCTACAGGTCCGAGAAAAGCTTTTTAACATCATCTTATTCGGGGGGCGCCTGTTCCAACAGTGGGCTGTTGACATGTACATCAAGATTGAGACAATGAGGCTTAACTGGTACTCATGGCCAGAAAATCGAAGGTTATACGCTACTGACCTATACCAGGTAACATGCTTCATTAATACCAATATATCACACTATACATGCTGCACTCTTTACTTCAACCTTGTACAATACTTAGCGTCAAATATTGATTCATTATAGGGTCTTGTTGACACCGCTTATGCCGGGCGAGTCACGTGGTGATCGGATTGGCAAGAGAATAGTGCTTCCACGTACATTTCCTGGTGGTGACCGTGACATGCAGCGCAGGTTTCTGGATGCGATGGCAATAGTACAACGATGGGGTAAACCGGATTATTTTATCACCATGACATGCAATCCCTACTGGGAGGAGATAACTAAGGAATTATTGCCTGGACAACTACCGCAAGACCGTCCAGACCTTGTGGCAAGAGTATACAGAGCTAAACAGCGAAGTATGATGGACCTACTTGAAGGAAATATGCCCTAGAGGCAATAATAAAGTTATTATTTATTTCCTTATTTCATGATAAATGTTTATTATTCATGCTAGAATTGTATTAACCGGAAACATAATACATGTGTGAATACATAGACAAACATAGAGTCACTAGTATGCCTCTACTTGACTAGCTCGTTGATCAAAGATGGTTAAATTTCCTAGCCATTGACATGGGCTGTCATTTGATTAACGGGATCACATCATTAGGAGAATGATGTGATTGACTTGACCCATTCCGTTAGCCTAGCACTTGATCGTTTAGTATGTTGCTATTGCTTTCTTCATGACTTATACATGTTCCTGTAACTATGAGATTATGCAACTCCGTTTACCGGAGGAACACTTTGGTACTACCAAACGTCACAACGAATCGGGTGATTATAAAGGAGTACTACAGGTGTCTCCAAAGGTACTTGTTGGGTTGGCGATTTCGAGATTAGGTTTTGTCACTCCGATTGTCGGAGAGGTATCTCTGGCCCACTCGGTAATGCACATCACTATAAGCCTTGCAAGCAATGTAGCTAATGAGTTAGTTACGGAATGATGCATTACGTAACGAGTAAAGAGACTTGCGTAACGAGATTGAACTAGGTATTGGGATACCGACGATCGAATCTCGGGCAAGTAACATACCGATGACAAAGGAACAACGTATGTTGTTATGCGGTTTGACCGATAAAGATCTTCGAGAATATGTAGGAGCCAATATGAGCATCCAGGTTCCGCTATTGGTTATTGACCAAGAATAGTTCTAGGTCATGTCTACATAGTTCTCGAACCCGTAGGGTCCGCACGCTTAAGGTTTCGATGATAGTTATATTATGAGTTTATGAGTTTTGATGTACCGAAGGAGCTCGGAGTCCTGGATGAGATCGGGGACATGACGAGGAGTCTCGAAATGGTCGAGACGTAAAGATCGATATATTGGACGACTATATTCGGAGTTCGGAAAGGTTCCGAATAATTCGGGTATTTTTCGGATTACCGGGGAGTTACGGGAATACGGGGAAGAGTATTGGGCCTTAATGGGCCTTAGTGGGAAGGAACCAGGAGGTGGCGCGCGCCCCTCCCAAGCCCAGTCCGAATTGGACAAGGGGTTTGGGGCGCCCCCCTCTCCTTCCTTCTCCACTTCCTCCTTTCCCCCTTCTCCTAGTTGGACTAGGAAGAAGGAGTCCTACTCCCGGTGGGAGTAGGACTCCCCTGCGCGCCCTCCTCCTAGGGCCGGCCTCCTCCTCCCTTGCTCCTTTATATACGGGGCAGGGGCACCCCATGACACACAAGTTGATCTACGGATCATTCCTTAGCCGTGCAGCGGTGCCCCCTCCACCATATTCCACTTCGGTCATATCGTCGCGGAGCTTAGGCGAAGCCCTCGCCGGAGAAGTCATATCGTCATGAGCTTAGGCGAAGCCCTGCGTCGGTGGAGCATCATCATCGTCACCACGCCGTCGGCCGACGGAACTCATCCCGACACTTTGCTGGATCGGAGTCCGGGATCGCCATCGAGCTGAACGTGTGCGTAACTCGGAGGTGCCGTGACGTTCGGTGCTTGGATCGGTCGGATCGTGAAGACGCACGACTACATCAACCGCGTTGTTATAACGCTTCCGCTTTCGGTCTACGAGGGTACGTGGACAGACACTCTCCCCTCTCGTTGCTATGCCATCACCATGGTCTTGCGTGTGCGTAGGAATTTTTTTGAAATTACTACGTTCCCCAACACTACTAATTAAGGGTAAGCATTTCGGAGAAGTTGCGGCTTATGTACATGTCACCAAGTTTCAGAAACGAGGTCTCCCTCATGAGCATATACTTTTAATCATGAAAGCCAAAAGCAAGTTAAGGACCCCAGATGACTATGACCGGGTCATATCTGCAGAGATACCCGACAAGAAGAAATATCCTGTTCTCCATGATCTGGTAGTCAAACACATGTTGCACGGACCATGTGGTGCGCCTGAAGAAGAGTTGCCCTTGCATGATAGATGGACAATGTCGGTTTCATTACCCACGAGATTTCGTGATGCCACATTACAAGGGAAAGATTCATATCCGATCTACTGAGCGAAGGGACGATGGGGTTCGAGTTAGGATCAGAGGAGCAGATTTGGACAACAGATGGGTGGTCCTTACAACCCCTTCCCGCTAATGACATACAACTGTCACATTAATGTCGAAGCATGCTCGAGCATCAAGGCGTCAAGTACTTATTCAAGTACATCTACAAAGGGCATGATAAGGCATCATTTGCATTCGAGCAAGATATTATCAAGGATGGGGAATCATCAACGAAATCCGACAAAGATAAGGATGCACGCTATATATCGCCTTCGGAAGCTATTTACAGGATATTCGGCTTTAAAATGTTTGGTGTCGGTCCATCGTGTTGCAGCTCCAACTTCATCTCGCCAAACATGCATACAGTTGCATTTAGGGCTTATGAAAATCTGGAAGATGTTGTCGCCGCCATCTTCTTCCAAATCCATGCTTACCGAGTACTTTGAGATGAACCAAAAGTATCCAGAGGCACGGAAATGGCTGTACAGAGAGATCCAGAACATTATAGGTGGATTACGGTAATAAGAAGTGGCAACTAAGAAAAATAAATGACCACATATAGGAAGACTGGTGTATTCACACCTGCTTTGAAGGAGAGAGGTACTACTTTCGGGTGCTCCTCAGCCATGTCCGAGGTGCGACTTCATTTGATGATTTAAAACAGTGAATGGCAATACATGCAGTTCCTTCAGAGAGGCATGTGAGCACTTAGGACTCATTGAGCATGACAGACACTTGATGATTGCATGAGAGGCAGCAACATTTCAGATGCCTTCGCTCTTAGACGGTTGTTTGCAACTATTCTGGTATTCTGTGAGGCAACAGAAATTCATCAGTTGTGGGACAAGCACCTAGCATCGATGTCTGAAGATTACCGCCATACTCAATCGAATGAGGCAACACTTGAGCAGATGGTCCTTAGGGATATCAGGGATCTGATGCAATCCATGGGAAAGGATATTAAAATATATGGGCTTCCGGATCTGGTTGACACGGATGGTTCTTCTGACGCCGAGTATAGGGAGGTAACAGAGGAGAGGCAAGTCAAAGCAGATCAAGAACATCTAGATCTATTCAACTGCTCGAACAATGAGCAACTGGCTGGTTTCAATGACATAATGGATCATGTGACGAACCAAAAAGCCAGATATTCTTTGTTGATGGTCCGGTGGCACTGGAAGACGACTTGTACAAGGCATTGCTTGAGAGGATCCGCTCGATGGGCCTAATAGCGATCGAATCGCTACATCGGTATTGCAGCGTCGATAATGCTCGGAGGCCGAACGCACACTCGATTCAAAATTCCAATCAAGCTCACTGACAACAGCATGTGTAGTTTCACAAAGCAGAGTGGTACGGCAGAGTTGCTTAAATAGGCATCCTTGATAATTTGGGATGAGGTTGCAATGACAAAGCGTCAAGCAGTTGAGACGCTTGACAGATCGCTACAGGATATAATGGAATGTCCTCTACCGTTTGGTGGAAAGGTTGTCGTCTTTGGTGGGGATTTCAGGCAGGTCCTCCCGTTGTGACCCGAGGGACAAGAGCACAGATCACGGATGCTACACTTTTGAGATCCTATTTGTGGGAGAAGATCCGCAAGATATGCCTCACGCGTAATATGCGAGCACAAGCGGACCCTTGGTTCTCCGAATACCTCCTTAGGATAGGCGATGGAATGGAAGAAACAATTGGCGACGACTATGTGCGTCTCCCTGAAGACATTGTGATTGCTTATACCAAGGACGAAGAACCTATTAACAAGCTCATCGAAGATGTCTTCCCATCCCTGCACACCAATGCTATGTCGAGAGAGTATATGAGCACACGTGCAATCCTGTCGACCAAAAACGAGCATGTGGATGACCTGAATGACAAGATGATCTCCAGGTTTCCGGGCGAAGAAAAGGTGTACCACAGCTTTGACTCTATCGAGGATGACTTCCATAATAATTACACGATTGATTTGCTGAACTCGCTCACACCAAACGGGTTGCCCCGCATGTGTTGAGAGTAAAATGAACTGCCGGTCATTTTGCTACGGAACCTCGACCCTCATAATGGGCTATGTAATGGAACACGACTTATGATCGAGCTTTCCAGGATAATGCAATCGATGCAGAGATTGTTGGTGGTCAGCATGCTGGAAAGAGGGTGTTCATACCTAGGATCCCTATGTCACCCTCGGAGGACACCTCACTTCCCTTCAAGCTTAAGAGAAAACAGTTCCCCATCCGCCTGAGTTTTGCGATGACCATTAACAAGGCACAGGGTCAAACCATCCCAAACGTTGGTATTTACCTTCCAGAGCCTGTATCCTCACATGGCCAGCTATATGTTGCATTGTCAAGAGGTGT
This sequence comes from Aegilops longissima, assembly GCA_021605205.1. Taxonomy (NCBI): domain Eukaryota; kingdom Viridiplantae; phylum Streptophyta; class Magnoliopsida; order Poales; family Poaceae; genus Aegilops; species Aegilops longissima. Next base: position 139,517,185 of record CM038678.1, on the reverse strand, counting down.
GTCAAGAGAGACAACGCGGATTTTAGCCAAGCCTAACAGGGAGGTTGATAAATCTGGGAGAAGCACCAAAAACATTGTGTACAGAGATGTTTTAGAGGGGTGAGGTTCGTGCGATCGTTCGTGTTTTCTCTGTACCTTTTGCTTTTCTATAACTAATTCTGGACCTAGCACTTATCTTTTTTTTTACTTGCAGGTTTTTATCAGGTCGCACTATATAATAATCATGAAAGAAGAAGGATGTCGATGTGACTTTCGACTCTGCATATCTGTGTCGTTTATTTGTGTCATTTATTTATAATCATGAAAAAAGAAGGATGTCGTTGTGACCTTCGACTCTGCATATCTGTGTGGTTTATTTCTGTGATTTATTTATTTGTAAATAAAAAAGCACAGCAGCACACCTGAAGTATTGTAACTTTATGATGGTTGGATTTACTAGCACTTATCTTTTTTTTACTTCCAGGTTTTTATTAGACCGCACTATATAATAATCATGCCAAAAGAAGGACGTCGATTTGACCTTCGACTCTGCATATCTGTGTCGTTTATTTGTGTGGTTTATTTATTTGTAAATAAAAAGCACACCAGCACACCTGAAATATTATAACTTGATGATGGCTGGATTTACTAGCACTTGTCTTTTTTTTTACTTCCAGGTTTTTATCAGATCGTACTATATAATAATCATGAAAGAAGAAGGATGTCGATGTAATCTTCGACTCTGCATATCTGTGTCGTTTATTTATTTGTAAATAAAAAGCACACTAGCACACCTGAAATATTGTAACTTTATGATGGCTGGATTTACTAGCGTCTATCTTCTCAATGCAAATTTTCCTTTTACTCATGACCGGGAATAATGACAAAACAAAATTACGAAACTCACCTTGATGGTTACACATAAATGCCAAGAGTTTTCAGCTGTAGTACAATAATGTAATAACATCCTTCAATCTCAGGAATATTGGATTCTGCCGGGTTAGCAAACTCATAAGTAAAAGCACTTCGCTGGCCCCTCCTATCCAGCACGGCCTCTGATAGTACAATAAACTGGCAAGAGAAAGGACACAGGAATTATATTTCTTTACATAAAGGTTTAAGCTTTCTCTGTACAAAATCGTAAAGGAAAGAACACACAAAATCGAAGAAACATTCCAATGAGCTTAACTCGATATTTCTGTATAAAATGTATTACGAAAATAACTCAATTAATTTATCTTCATGGTTTAGTACAATGTTTGCGAGGGTACGTCGTTTAATCTCAATGAATTATACTTCTGTACAGAAAAAGGTAAATTTTTCTTTCTGTATATTAAAACATAAGAGAAAGCACACAAAAAATCAAATAAACGATCCGATGAGCCGAACCCAATATTACAGTATATAAATGTATTACGAAAAATGATTACATTAATCTGTATATGCGTCGGGTATAAAATAGCAAAAAAAAGGCCCTGAGATAAATCAAAGGAAAGGTGTCGGCCCTGAGATAACGACGACAATTCCTTTCCTCCTCACCCTATGGAAATCCTTCCCGTGATTTCCGCCTTACATATTGCCTACAACTAACGATCTCTCGATCAGGAGCACAAAGAACCAACAGGTTTTGCACCGTAGGGTTTTCTTCCACCTCTCCATCATCTCTCCCAAGCCGCATCCTCACACCCCTCCACCGCGCCGGCCTCCTCCACCGCAGGTCTCTCCAGCCTGCCGTACACATCTCTCCGTGGTGAACTACCATCTTCCTCCATGTCTGCGTCACAATCCCTGGTGAGCTTTGCGGATCAATCTGCCATCATCGTGGTAATGATATCTCTCTGTGATTACACAATATTCGCAATTTCACATCTACAAGGCGATATGGTCACTAGAGGGGATCCAACAAAGTGAATCAACATGCTTTGTTTTCCCCCGCAAAATTACCAAGATGCTCTGTGTGCCTAAGGAAATTCTTATTACAGCATCCACCTGATTACTTGAGAGAATAGTCACCCAAGTGACTCTCAAAAAGTTGACTGGATAATAAAACAAACAAATACATATTGAAATTTAATTGGAAAGAATGTCCTCATACCACTATGTTAAGAACATATGCAGATATGTGCATCCAGATGTGATGTAGAAATAAGAATGAGACTAATGTTAACTGCGTGCTAATAATAAATGCTTGGGTTTTCAGGAAAACACCAACAAGGGTCCCAAGGACGAGGATATGAACCACGAGTCAACAAAGGCATCACAAGATCAAGAAATCATGGATGATACCGAAAATATGCAGATTGATCAGGTGCTACCCTAAGACAAGCATACAAACCCCAATGCAACAAAGGCGCTTTTTATTTTCACATGTCATTATTATTCTTATTCTGGCAGGACGAAATAATATGTATTTTGTACTAGATTATCATACATACAATTCTTTACTCACGTGAATAATATCTTCTCTTTTATAAATACTGGATAATATTGTCTTATTGAAATTTAATTGGAAAGAATGTCCTCATACCACTATGTTAAGAACATATGCAGATATGTGCATCCAGGTGTGATGTAGAAATAAGAATGAGACTAATGTTAACTGCGTGCTAATAATAAATGGTTGGGTTTTCAGGAAAACACCAACAAGGGTCCCAAGGACGAGGATATGAACCATGAGTCAACAAAGGCATCACAAGATCAAGAAATCATGGATGATACCGAAAATATGCAGATTGATCAGGTGCTACCCTAAGGCAAGCATACAAACCCCAATGCAACAAAGGCGCTTTTTATTTTCACATGTCATTATTATTCTTATTCTGGCAGGACGAAATAATATGTATTTTGTACTAGATTATCATACATACAATTCTTTACTCACGTGAATAATATCTTCTCTTTTATAAATACTGGATAATATTGTATTATTGTGTGTTCCAGTTACTAAGTGAGGGAGAATCAAATGGAATAGCCAACAAAGATGAATATCTTCTCTTTTATAAATATTGGATAATATTGTATTATTGTGTGTTCCAGTTACTAAGTGAGGGAGAATCAAATGGAATAGCCAACAAAGATGAAGTGGAGAAAAATAAGAGCACGCAGTCCACAGATTCCGAGGTGACAAAGACATCTATTCCTTTCCAACTATATGTCCCAAATAGTTCTAACTATAATTATATAATATCCTGCATACGGATTATTCTTTGTAATGTTGCATACAGGAATTAACCTTCAACAAAACAAGTGAAGAAATGCAGCCAGATCAGGACGAGGAATTAGCACAAACATTCGGCACCAAGGGGACAAAAACTATAGGGGACAAGCTGGCAGATTCAACTGGAATAGCCGACAAATATGGAGTGGAGAAAAAGAAAAGCACACAGTCCACTAATTCCAAGGTGACAGAGGCGTCTTTTATTTTCCAACTATGTCCCAAATAGTTATAATTCTAATTATATCCTGCATACGGATTATTGTTTGTAATGTTGCTCTCAGGAATTAACCTTAAACGAAACAAGTAAACAAATGCAGCCAGCTCATGAAGACAAATTAGCACAAACATTCGGCACCGAAGGGGCAGAAACTATAGGGGGCAAGCTGGCAGAATCAAATGGAATAGCCAATATAGATGAAGTGGAGAATGAGAAGAGCACGCAGGACACTGATTCCGAAGTCTCCGAAGTGACACAGGCATCTTCTCCAAATATGTCCCAGATAATTCTAATTCTTAATTATATTATTAATCCTTTATTAATCCTGCATACGGATCATTCTTTTTAATGTTGCCCCCAGGAATTAACCGACAACGAAATAAGTGAACAAATGGAGGCCCCTAAGGACGAAGAATTAGAACAAACGTCCGGCAGGGAAGGGGCAGAAATTATAGTACACAAGCTGGCAATGCCTGTGCAGACAGGGAAGCCTATCCGACTGCATAACAAACCTAAGAAGGCACAAAACTACGTGGTCGCTCCAGAAGGCACGGACAAATCCTTCTATGCCCTGCTTTTGCTAAATTTATTTTTGTGGTCATCATTAATAAATTTTGTTACTTACATCATGATAGATTATGCCTATTTTTTGCTACATTTAATTTCTAGCTTTTGCTACATTTATTTTCTTTGTTTTTAATAAATGTTGTTACTTACATCATGATAGATTACGTCTGCACCGGCGATGATTGGTCTGTGACTGAAAATATCATGTCTGAACCAAACGATAAAAGAAATTTAGTGAGCATCGACGACTCACATCTCAAAAGACAACACTTAGAACGTCTATTACTCCCCGAAGAATTTATTGGCGACGAAGTAAGTATATATAGACAAGACGATGCTATTTTAACATGAGTTTTTATTCTCTCCTATAACCAAGGTGTGCACTTAATATTGCAGATCATAGACGGATACATACATTGCATAAGTGCTAAAGAGCATCTACAGATGAGGTCAGGTGAAAGTGTGTTCTTAGAAAATGCATGCATCTCTAAGATGATAAAGGAATTTAGCTCTATACGGGATGACGTGCCAAGGTGGGTATTAAACAGAGCTAAAACTTACTTAGAAAATGATATGGTGAGTCTCAGTTCCATACATATTACTATGAGTTCAATCAAGGACCAATGTTTGTATATGGGACCTAAATTAACAAAACCCCTATTTTCAGATATTCGTTCCAGTTAACATTGAACACTTCCATTGGTACCTAGCAGTTATAAATACAGGGCAGCGATGCATCCAGGTGCTCGACTCGCTGGGCCTAGGAATGAGCCGCAAAGACCTCACCGCTATGGTTAGTCATTAGTCCCACTACACCATCTTTTGATAAGACGATTTCTGGGCTTGTTCGGTTGTCATGCTAATACTTTGTCATTTATTCATTCAACAGCTCAAAGGACTGGAAAATGTATTCGAATATGCATCGCTTCAAATGGAACTAAATCTCGATAAGTGGCCTGACTTAAACATCTCAGATGGCCAAGAGAAGAGTATATTAAGAGCGAAAGCAAAGAGATGGGTATACCTTCTAACTCAAAGGATCAAAGTAATCGACATTATTTGTATTTTTGTATTTCCCCATTAGTTGCATCACAAAAGAACTTTCTGCACAACAAGAATAAAGCATGGATATGTCAAAGTATACGAGCTGAAAGTATAGACATATGCACTGATTTGACGGGGACCAGCAGGCGGTGGGGTCGGAGAGACTAACCTGGACCTGGAGGAGCGACGAGAAGCATAGGGAGGGTCCCGAGCACACAGACGCGGAGGTCATCGTGGTGATCCTAATCAAGATGGAGGTCGCCAGCAGAGAATCTGCTCCTGCTCCTGACCGAAACGGACAGGGTAATCAAGATGGGGTCGGAGAGCAGAGCATCCCGATCGAGGGGAGAAGAACAGCCGGAACCGGACCTTCATGGCGTCCCAAGCAGGGTGGAGGGGAGGAAGTTCTGCCGTGGCGAGTGCATCAGCACGAGGAACCCCAAAATGGAAACCTATGATGTCAAACTCACATTCTTCAAACAACCGAAAGCACTACTCATCCATCATGTTAACCTACAGTAGCAAACCATCACAAATTAGCAACCTGCCTAAATATAAGATGGCAGGAACAAAATCACTTTAATTGCTATGCGCATGTTTATCTTCTCTTGTTAGCATTCCAAAATTCTTATGTAGAAACATCACTGAAATCGTGGAGTCCATTTTCATTGTTGACCAACGATTAGTGCAATTGTAGATTTCAGTGGCACAATTACTACTCACAGTAAATTAGTGGTACGACTATATCGGAAAGAAAATTCATACGAGCAACAAGATCTCTTAGCAGAACTAAAGCTTGGCATGAGATACTTGTCATGGTATGTTTGTGCAAGTATAATTCATACATGCATCCATGCATCACGGGCGTATCCACCTTGGCCTCATCTTCCCTGAGCACCCCATCAACATTCATCCTGCACCTTCTTGACCTCATCTTCCATGACCATCCCATCAATGCTCTTTCCCTTATATAAAAGAGAAACTTATTAGGTTCTGCATTAGGTTGAATATTTCTTGTGAGGGTGATGAGGCTTGGTGTAGAGGATGTTCTTCTGTTGTCGTCACACTTGTCATGAGCTGCTAGACATACATAAATACATGACCAAAACGAGATTTAGTTGGCTGTGCTCGCTGCTTGCAAAGTCTGTCCTATTTGCAAAGTCTCATGTATTTACATGGATTCATGCACGGTAGTAAGATGGACTAGCCGGTATAATCATCGTCAAACTGAAATGCTGTCAAAAAACAAAACCAGAGAAAAAAAAGCACAACTGAATTACTGAACTCACTAAGGCAAAGGCGGAAATTACTGCATCATGGAACTAAATTACTGCATCAGGGAACTAGATTACTGCATCAGGCGGATGTGGAGGGGGGCGCGTGAGCTTACCAGCTGCCGGCGGCGCACGGAGCGGGAGATCTATCATCGGGAAAAGGCGAGGATGAGCGCGACGCCCGCTTCTTCGACTACTCCCCTAGGCAGGCCGACGCTCAACTGGGGGCAAGCACGGGGCAACTCGCCGGTGAAAGAGAAGCACCTGAACCATTCATCTGGTGAGGCGGCGGGACCCATGTTGCTCGGGCAACGTCGGAGCGGGATGGCCGCGACCACCGATCCGTTGGAGACGAACCCCACTCCTCCGCATCCGCCTCAGACGGCGCTTTCCGATAGAGCTCGAGCGGTTTCCGGCGACCGGATTCGAATCCCACGCCCCCGCATCCCGCTGGCAGAGATTTGGCAGCGGCGACAGCTGCAGTAGGCGCGGCGGCGGCATGCCCAGCTCTAGCGCGCCGCCGTCGCCACGAGGAGGGAGGGCACCGGCGTCGCCGGCGAGCATGCCCGGCTCGAGCGCAACGCCGTCTGTGAGGAGGAGGAGGCCCGGCGCCGCCGGGCGAGCATGCCCGCCGAGCGCCCATTGCCGCCACGAGGAGGAGGGCCATGGCACCGGATAGGAAGAAAGGGCGGCGAGCAGGGCGCTCGCGTCCGCCGGCGATGCTGACGAAGGGGGAGGGCGGGGCAAAGCAGGGGCCTGCGAGTCCGCCGGCGTTGCTGACGAAGGATAGGTGCGGCCAGCAGAGAGCTCCGGCGGCTGTGGATAGGGATAGGGAAGGGGAGGGGCGGCCAGGGTGTGGATTTGGAGGACTAGGGAAGCGATAAGCGTGAGGGGAGGGGGCGGTGGAAGGTTGACTCAGTTTTTTTTTAATCTCTATACTATACTACTATACTTAATACTAAGCCAGTGACCCATTGTAAGTGAGTGTGGCATTTTTTTCAAACAAAATAAAAATGTCTTTCGATTTCAAAGGGCATGTCCGGTTCACATGCTGTGTGGGTGAGATTTTTGTTTTCATCGCGGCTTGTTATAATCATGATCGTTTGATGATTTAAAAAAATAATATGAATCCCTTTGAAAATGACAAAAGTGGATGATAAATTTGAGTTTTGTAATCATGCAGGTCATCTTGTGGTCTGTGGATGATAAATTTTATGGAGTACTTCACAGGAAATATTTTGTCTGACATTCCAACACAAGTATTTTTCACTCTATATCATTATACTTATTCTATGTTGTATCACTATTTAACTCTTATTACTATTTTAATAGGAACATATGACAGATTTTAGAACAAAACTAGCTGTCATTTTAGTGGACTCGGAATTGAATGATGATAACGTAAGAAATCGAGACATGGAAGATGACGACAACAACTCAGATCCCACGGAATGTATGATTCTGGATAGACCTCCTGAGAATTTTAAAACATCAAATACATCAGGAGAAGTCGAGCTAATCTCGCAATCATTTATACTTTCACCGTTTGTCAATCCAACAAACGATGATTTAATAGATGAACTATGCTTGTTTATCAGCATGGTTGATGATGTCGCTCTACTAGAGTAAGCCATATTTTTTTAATTCATTTTATATTCCAATAAATTACTCTGATGTCATTATAATTGAAAGTATTTCGACTTTACAGGAGCGAATGGGTGAAAAGCTCAGATCCGTACCCTATTAGCTTAACTTTGAGACAAATAAAAAACATATTGAACAATGATAAATACATGGATATACATTGCTTTAATATGGCTGTGCGGATACTAGCGCGCCACGAAGTCCAGCTTCTCAGAGACATTCCATCTCACTATATGGATCTGAACTTTTGTGTAAGTTACTATAATCATGTATTACATTTTTTCCTCATTGCACTAATATTTTCTCATTCTTATTTTAGTCGATGTTCCACTATGCACAAGACTCAAGTCATCATGAAAATGTGGAAATTGCTACATTGAAACGGTTGTTTCATAGCTGGCCTGACAGTAATGATTATCATATCTCACAATGTAATACGGTAAGATTTTAATTTTTCATCTCTAACGGTGCTTTATTTGGTCTTAATTAATATTCCATTTATTTCTAAACTATCTCATCATTGCAGATTTTATTGCCTTGGTATATGTTTGGGCTATTTCTATTGTTTGTGTTGGATCAAAACAAAAAAGTTGTCTCAATTTTTGATCCGATACCAATACCTACTTTGGGGAATAATGTACTTAAAATTATGGTCGACAACCTAAACCTTGCGCTTGAAGTTGCAAACCCTGCATTCAAGGATGATATCTCTAAATGGGAATGCATAGTTCCTGTTGCTCCAACAAATTCACATTGGTATGAATCTTTTAAACGCATTACAATATTAATTGATTCATTCGACTCACATTATGTGTTTATTTCATACATGCAGTGCCCTGTCCGGTTATTTGGTTTTTAATTACATGCACTCATTGTGCGATGGAAAACTATATTTTCCCATACCCAACGTAAGTATTGACACTATGCTTATTTGTATACACATTGCACATGCAACTTGTTACAACAATGTTGTATAATGCATATGTAGGATGGTTTTCAGCTGAGGAAGCAATTTTTGGCGCATCTTTTAAAGTATCCCATACATTGAACGAAGCATCATTGATCGCATCTATAGATGGACCTTCATTGCTTCAAAAGGTGGACCTTCAAGACATGCTTAGTTGCGGTTTTTAAAATATATTTTTGTACCAGATTATACAATTATTATGTGACAGTGAATTTTATGCGAAAACATGTTTCTGGATCATGTGTTACACACGCGCTCATATCGTTGTGCATAAGACACATTTAAATGGCTTGGTAAAATAACTCACTAAAATAAGAATTAGCACGTGTTGGATCAGAAATATGTCACATTTTTTGAAAATAGAATTTCAAAGACAAAATAACATTTCGGATCAATCTGAAAATTTTATAAAATAGCATATAAACTTGTTTTATTTGAGACGTGCGTTGCACGTGCATGCTTACTAGTAGGTTTAAATTAGCCTGCGGACATGAACAATGATGAATACATGGATATACATTGCTTTAATATGGCTGTGCGGATACTAGCGCGCCACGAAGTCCAGCTTCTCAGAGACATTCCATCTCACTATATGGATCTGAACTTTTGTGTAAGTTACTATAATCATGTATTACATTTTTTCCTCATTGCACTAATATTTTCTCATTCTTATTTTAGTCGATGTTCCACTATGCACAAGACTCAAGTCATCATGAAAATGTGGAAATCGCTACATTGAAACGGTTGTTTCATAGCTGGCCTGACAGTAATGATTATCATATCTCACAATGTAATACGGTAAGATTTTAATTTTTCATCTCTAACGGTGCTTTATTTGGTCTTAATTAATATTCCATTTATTTCTAAACTATCTCATCATTGCAGATTTTATTGCCTTGGTATATGTTTGGGCTATTTCTATTGTTTGTGTTGGATCAAAACAAAAAGTTGTCTCAATTTTGATCCGATACCAATACCTACTTTGGGGAATAATGTACTTAAAATTATGGTCGACAACCTAAACCTTGCGCTTGAAGTTGCAAACCCTGCATTCAAGGATGATATCTCTAAATGGGAATGCATAGTTCCTGTTGCTCCAACAAATTCACATTGGTATGAATCTTTTAAACGCATTACAATATTAATTGATTCATTCGACTCACATTATGTGTTTATTTCATACATGCAGTGCCCGTCCGGTTATTTGGTTTTAATTACATGCACTCATTGTGCGATGGAAAACTATATTTTCCCATACCCAACGTAAGTATTGACACTATGCTTATTTGTATACACATTGCACATGCAACTTGTTACAACAATGTTGTATAATGCATATGTAGGATGGTTTTCAGCTGAGGAAGCAATTTTTGGCGCATCTTTTAAAGTATGATGAGAATGAAGCTCAAAACAATATCCCATACATTGAACGAAGCATCATTGATCGCATCTATAGATGGACCTTCATTGCTTCAAAAGGTGGACCTTCAAGACATGCTTAGTTGCGGTTTTTAAAATATATTTTTGTAACAGATTATACAATTATTATGTGACAGTGAATTTTATGCGAAAACATGTTTCTGGATCATGTGTTACACACGCGCTCATATCGTTGTGCATAAGACACATTTAAATGGCTTGGTAAAATAACTCACTAAAATAAGAATTAGCACGTGTTGGATCAGAAATATGTCACATTTTTTGAAAATAGAATTTCAAAGACAAAATAACATTTCGGATCAATCTAATTTTTTTGTAAAATAACATATAAACTTATTTTATTTGAGACGTGCGTTGCACGTGCATGCTTACTAGTAGGTTTAAATTAGCCTGCGGACATGTAGCCCCCCCACCCCCCACCCCCCACACACACACACAAATTTTAGAGGTACCATTTCTTACAAAAGAAAATACCAATTCTAAAAAAAAGTTATAGGTGTACGAAATGACCTAACTGCAAAAGCCGCATTCCCCTCACAAATCTCGCGCGCACCACCAATCTCCAGCGACCACCTCAACGCCGGCGATGCCGTCCTCCTACGCCGCGGCCGCCGCATCCTCTTCGCGGAAACCAGCTCCTTTCACTACTGCTACCGCCACCACCCGTAAACCAGCACCCTTACCTGCACCCGCGCCCCCGCCGTCGAACCCTAGCCACGTCTCCGATTCTGACCCCTCGTCCTACTCCTCCTCCGGGGAAGAGACCGATCTCAGCGCCTGCGACCCGGCGACTGCGTCCGTCCTCTCCACCTACCTCTCTGTCGCCGGAAATGGCGCCGACCTCTCGAAAGTCGGCATCTTTCTCAACTCCGCCGCGCGCCGCCGATCACCGCCGTGCCTGATCTGCTTGGACCCCATCCGCCCCTCGGATCCCGTCTGGTCCTGCTCCTCCTCATGCTTTGCCCTTCTCCACCTCCCCTGCATCCAGTCATGGGCACACCAGTCAGCCTCTGCCGCCCCTTCCCTCACCTGGGGCTGCCCCAAGTGCCGCGTCGCCTACCCCAAATCCCAGACCCCCACCTCCTACCACTGCTTCTGCTCCAAGACCGAAGACCCTCCCGCCGACCCCTGGATCCTCCCCCACTCCTGTGGCGACGTCTGCGGCCGCCCCCTCAATTCAAATCCCGACTCCGGCTGCGAGCACACCTGCCTCCTGCTTTGCCACCCTGGGCCATGTCCTCCATGCCCGGCTGTTGTTCCTAACGCTCGGTGCTTCTGCGGGGCGCACCGTGAGCCCCGGCGCTGTGCACATCAGCGCTATTCTTGCAAGGGTAAATGCAATAAACGTCTTAGCTGTGAACTCCACCGTTGTCCGGTGGATTGCCATGATGGGCCATGCCCACCGTGTGCTGTGCGGGGGAATCACAAATGTGAGTGTGGAGAGACAATGGTGGAGAGGTTGTGCTCTGAAAGAGTTTTCCAGTGCAAGAGGGAGTGTAGTGGGATGCTGGAGTGTGGGAAGCATAAGTGTGAGAGGGGATGCCATGGTGGGAAGTGCGGGGAATGTCCGCTTCGTGGGCAGCGGACTTGCCCTTGTGGCAAGAAGGATTATCCAAGGTTGGAGTGTGATGTGGAGGCCGCGACATGTGGATCGACTTGTGAGAAGGTGCTTGGGTGCGGACGGCACAAGTGCCCTGAGCGGTGCCATCGTGGCCCGTGTGACGTGACCTGCCGGCTTGTGATAAAAAAGTCCTGCCGCTGTGGGGTTCTGAAGAAGGAGGTACATATCTACAGAACATGTTTGTGATCATAATCTTTAAACTTGCAAGGAGTAAGCAAAACAGATATTCAAGCACTTGCAAGCAGTTAACAACACTAAACTACTTGCACCTGATTGGTAGGATGGTATCTGCAAGTAATTGCTGCATGCAAAGACCAGTTGTTTAAATCTACTTCTAGACAGTTCTTAGTAGTTTAGTGGACAAACATAGAATGCCTGAATGCTCATGTGATTCAAATTGATTTTTGAGTCCAACGTCACCCCTTGCAATGCATACTACCTAACAGAGTAACAAAAAGTAGCAATTGGTTATTTTTCTTTCTCCTTAATCTTGTCCAGTAGTAATGCTACAGCTTGTTAGGTATACTTCTACGATATTGCTTATTAGACAGCAAATGGCTAAATTCCCCAATTCTTGTGATGCATTGTATCAGCTGCCTTGCCACCAAGACTTGACCTGCGAAAGGAAATGTCAGCGTTTACGTGCCTGTGGACGCCATGCTTGTAAGCGACGTTGTTGTGTTGGGGATTGCCCACCCTGCGCAGAGGTACATCTTTTTTTTTTCTCCTTTCATGATTTTGGCTCATTTAAAGTTTCAAGCACTAAAAAGATCGATGCTTGTAGACTTGTGATAGGAGGCTCAGATGTGGAAACCATAAGTGTCTCTCTCCATGCCACAGGTATTGCCCTAATCAACTGTGCATCTTTGGCTTGTCATTTGCTATTGTTTAGTTCTACTTGCATTGCTAAAGGCATAAATGTATGTGCTCTCATTTTGAACTGCAAGACCATGTTAAAATACCAGAAGTGCCACACAACAGGTGTCAAGAACTCAAAATATGTCGTGTTGTTTTGATCTGGAATGGTCTCATTTCTTTTTTGGGTGTAAAACCCGTGTCTGTAGTTTTGAAGCTGTGATCTTGGTTCATTTGTATGAACTGAAATCCTACTTTTCTAGTAACATTTTGTTCCTTTTGTTTGCAGAGGCGCTTGTTCACCTTGTCCTTTGATGAAGACCATCTCATGCTTCTGTGGGAAAACATACTTTGAGGTTGAAATTGGTAGACTCTTAATTCTGTTGTTCATTTTGTTGTATGAGTTATACTCGGTCCTATGTTCCTTAGACGATTAGGACACATAATTAGCACGCAACAGCTGCATTGCAATCATTTTTACACGATCTTGTGCACTTCTCTAAATGTTAATTCTTGGTCCAGTTTCATTATACAGTACAAGTTCCTCATCAGTGTGTCTCCTGACCCACTAGTTGCTAAGTTTCCTTCGTAGATTTGAATGCATAATTCTCTTGTAGGTTCCTTGTGGGACCGAGAAGAATCAGAAACCTCCCAAATGCTCAAAAAGATGCAATATAGATCGTCTTTGCAGACACAAGCTTGATTGCCGGGTATGCTGTTCCGCCTCTTTTCTGTAACATTTTTATTGCTCATTATTGATAATCTCTTGATAAATTTTATTGCTGATTGCCACTGCAAGGGTATTTGTCACATTGTTGTTGTTCAAAGTTTGTTCTTGTCAATTTAGTTGCATGTCATTCCTGAGTGTTTAATTACTTTGGCTATTATAAATTGGTCCTCAGAATTTACTTGACATTTTGATCTCCTTCCTTTAGCCCCATAAATGCCACTATGGAGCCTGTCCACCTTGCAAACTGATCTGCGGGGAAGAACTTTCTTGTGGCCACAAGTGTAAAGAAAGGTTTAGTGTTTAATTTATATGCTGAGTGTGTCATTGCAGCAGTATACCACGAACTACAGTGTCCTCTGATGTCTAACAATCTTAACACTACCCAGGTGTCATGGCTCTATTCCTCCACCGAACCCTGAGTTCACAGTTAAACCAATGAAAAAGAAAATGGAAAAGCATATAGAATGTACGCCTGGAACTCCATGCCCACCATGCCAAGAAGTAGTCTTGGTGCCATGTTTTGGGGAGCATCTAGGCCAAGAACGTGCAGTAAGTTTTGAACAACATGGTCATCTTTTGGTCAATTTACCTCCTTCCTTCCCTCCCTCTCTTCCACGTTTGAGCATGCCTCACATGTGCTTGCTTCTACACCTGATTATAACATACAATTTCTTTTTTTCGTGTTTTTGCAGATACCTTGCTCCAAAAGCAGGCAATTTCCCTGTCAGAATTTATGTGGAAACCTTCTCCACTGTGGTAACCATTATTGCACAAAGGACTGCCATGTGTTAGAGATTCCATCGGATCAACGTAAGGCTGATACCATATTATCTCTCAGTAGAAAGAACACTCTTGCCGAGCCTTGCGAAAGATGCAATCTTCCTTGTCAAAGGGTCAGTTCTTTTTTTTTGTTTTGCTTTGCAATACCTTCAGTTTGGTTGTTTTGTTTACATACTTTAATGTGAAAGTTGAGCTCCACATCTTTCTTTTAAGCTTGGTGCATGATGTTTAGTTTTAATGCTTCTGCCAGGCCAGGGATCCTCCTTGTTCACATCCTTGCCCTATGCGGTGTCATCTAAGCGATTGTCTACCTTGCAAAGTCCTTGTTAAAAAATCATGCCATTGTGGTGCTATGACACATGCTTTCGAGTGTGTGTACTATAACAACTTAAATGCCAAGCAACAGCTGAAAGTAAGGACCTGCAGTGGCCCGTGTCATAGGTCAGTCACCAATTCCCGGTTTCTAATTGTTTCTGTTATGAATGCTCGCACAAAAACACGCTGCATAATTGTTACTGAGATTTCTTTAATTGAATTTATAACTTCATAGTACTGAGTTCTTGGATCTGTTGTTTTATGGCATCATGCAGGAAACTACCAAATTGCCCCCATCTGTGCTCAGAAATATGTCACCCGGGTCAATGCCCGTCAGTGGATCAGTGCATGAAAAAGGTATTGCATCGGCATATTTATCTGTAACCAGCAAGTTATCAGGTGCTCGATCTGTTTAGCTGATGAAACTTTAGTCGAGAAGCTTTTTGATATGTTGCTTCGTTAAAAAGTTAAAGCAAGTTTTAATCCTGCAATTTCAAGCTAAACCTTCTTATCTGTATTTATTCATCTGCACGTTTGATATATTTGAAGGTTAATGTACGTTGTGCATGCAACACCCTGAAAAAAGAGTGGGTATGTCAAGATGTTCTCAAGGAGTACCGAAGGTCTGGTCGTGACCCAAAAGAAGTAGCAAAAGGTCAGTTTGGAGTTGGCCTAATTGCATGTGGTGGAGATTGTGTGAAAAAGGTCAATGTTCCAGCTGCAGAGTTGCATCAACGGAAAGTTCAGGAGAACAAGGTACCAGATCCTACCATGGTAGTATGGAACACATTGTTTTTATCTGCTGAGGCTTTACCACCAAACAGTTGGATTCTGTGGTTAATTATTGAATGAGTGCTCATATCCTGAAATTCCTATGTAGAACCCTGCTGCAGAAGTCGCAAACGTGCCCAAACGGAGGAAGAAGCGTGACCGCGGAGCACAGGAACCTGTTCAGGTTTCGATGTGGCAGGTGCGTAAAATAGACAGATGTGATGCTTAAATTATTGGGTTTGCTTTGGTATCTCTGCTCCTTAGTCCTTACAATACACTTACATTTGCTTTTTCAGCAAATGAAGCGGTATCTCGTGGTGATAATTGCGTTAGCTGGATTGGTGGTGCTGGGACTAGTTATTTGGAAAGGCGTCTACCAGATTTCGGATTGGATGAACGAAATGGAAGAGCAGAAGGCCAGGGAAAGGCTTCTGAGGGCTGGAAGGCTGTAAAAAGTACTACAAAACTATAGATTGACCCTTGTTGTGCCCCCAGTTATCAGTTTTTGAGACGACCGTTTGACGCCCCAGTCCAGTTTTGGAGACATTTAAGTGAAGGTTGCCATTCTTTCGCTCCCTCGTTGTATCAAAAGGAAGATGACTGTTGTATTGTGTCTGAATTATGTTGTTGAGTTGCTGTAAATGCACAAATGATGTCTGCCTAATATATGGGTGGTCAAAACACTTAAGGAGTCCGCAATTTTGTCAACTTGACGCGTCTGTGCAAGCACATGCATGATTTTGTTGAGAATTTTTGGAAATGCACAAACGCCCTAAGCCCATTTACATCTGCATTGACCTCAGTTACTACTCGCAATGGTCCACAAGTGACAAGCCCAGCCTAACATTAGCCAACTCTCCGAGTTGCTAGAAGCCCATTTGATAAATTGCATAGCAGACAGCTGGTTAGCCATCATAAACACAGGTTCTGGAGAGTAGCCACTGGCCATAGTACCCGACATACAGTACTGCCCCAACAAAGTTTTCAGACCAGCACTAGCACAAGACCACCAAAAGCTCACACGATACAAGCAGAAGAGCTACTACCAGCGGCAAAAATCGACCTGGTGCGCTAAAACAGAAGAGAGACTACTGCTGCCGCTTGCCGCTGTGACGGATGATGTGGACCGTCATGGTAAGGCTCTCGTGGTTCTTCTCCATGGGCTGGAACAGACAAACGTCCTGCACCAGCAGCCGGTTGTCGCGGGCGAAACCACGCCAGCCATGCGCCAGCATCCGCCCGCCGCCGCGCGCGCGCATCTCGACCTCCCACGCCTTCTTCCTCCTCACGAGCGTCACAGGGACCCGCTCCCCGGCCGGAAGGTACTCAGCAGCATACGCACAGGGAATGGTCTGCCAAACCATTCGTCCAAAGGAAGTGAGCAGCAACAAAGATGTACAAGTACTACAACAGTACACCTGATCATAATGACAGCTTAGGAAGACACTTGCGACTCACTACATTGTAGATCCTGTTGCCCACGCCGACGCTGCTCCTGTTCATCACCGAGACGTAGACGGGAACCCGAGACCCCATGGCGCGGGCTGTCCGGTCCACCTCCCTCTCCTGCTCCTCAGTCAGGCGTGCGGTGGATGACAATATGTAGGGACGCGCCGGCTTTGGTAGCTGCCGTGCTCTCTGAGTCTGACGACCATGGTTGCACCCTGAACAAAACTTCAACATGACTTAGACAGAAGAGCAATTTCAAATGAACCAAGTCGCTCTAGTCTACTACTAAGGGTAGGGCATCTGGATGTACCATCATCTGGTTCCTTGTTAACACGGGATGTCCCGGCCGCCTTTGCCGAGTTCACCATTGTTGCTCTTTTCTCCGAGCCCCCGGTTCCACTTGCACCCAAGGATTCGTGAAGCAGATGGACTGTGAATTTGCTCCTGCTGCCAGTGCCCTTCACTGGTTGGAAGACGCAGAGATCTCCCTCCCGCACGCCATTGTCACGGAGGAAGCCTACCCGGCGAGACCCGGTGAGGACGTGCCCGCATTGACTCTTCCTGATGTAAAACCAGGGGTGCCACTTCTTGCTCTTGCCTGTCCGCTGCAGCGTCAGGTTCTGACTTTCACGCGGGAAGTGCTCCTCTGCAAAAAGCTTGGGGATCACCTGATTTTCCAAACGGAGGCGCGGTATCAATGGTGGATCAAACTCAAAACATATACAACTCTACAAGTTTAGCATTTCAAGATTATAACCTTGACGAAAAATAAGCCCAGATCAAAACTTACAGTAGTACGAATCCGTGTATTCATTTTCATGATGGCCACGAACACGGGAGTCTCGGCTCGAACAGCCTGGAGAAGCCTAGTTACTCTCTCCTCCTGAGCTCCAGACAGACGAGCCGTTGGAGACAAGACATAGTCGCGCCCTGCGCAAGGTGTCTGACAATCATCATCTAGCCCAAAAGACGATTCATCTTCAGAATGTTCCTCTGCCTTAGCGTCACTGTCTTCTCCTGTACAGAAGGAACTCAACAGTTAGTTAAAACCGCGGCAATAAACAAAATCTAAGATACGAAATGTGTTGTGGACACATAGTTCAGAAAGTAGTGCTAATGCACAAAACAATAACACAATGTAACCTGAATCCTGCTCAGACGAGGGGTCGTTTACTGCAGTTTTTCTAGGATGGCTTGAGTCGCCTCTTTCACACGTAGCAAATCGTTTGCTTCCTGACGATCTTGTGGTATCATCACCCGAGCTGCTTGATATATCAATATAACTCACACTGCTTGATATATCAATACAATCCACGCTCCTGCTTTCTTGAACATTACAAGAAGCAGATTTGATGCCAGCAGAAGGAAGCACTTTCTCGCAGTCATCGGAGTCGAGCACCAGGACCTCGAATCGCGACTTCTCAATGTGGCGAAACAGCAAAGAGTCATTCTCCTCGATGGAATGCGCATTGACAAACGCCTCCCAACCACGCCGCCGGAGGACCGTTTCGTTCATAAGCTTGGAGACTTCAACGGTGTACATGCTGCCGTTATGGGATTCCAGTTCGATGGTCCTTGAGATCTTTCCGCCGAAATGGTCTATGAACTTGTTCGGTATAGCCTGTAAGAGACATATTAATTGGTGTAAGTAAGCACAGCAATTTCCTAGTTGAGTTTCCTAGAACAAGGAGAGCAACAGAAAATACGATGTAGATGCAATGTAAAAATTACTAGTATGTGCTATACATAGATTATTCGGGAAATGAGTTGATAAATGAAGAACATGTACTGTATTAACCGCAACGACACATCACAAGATTGGTTTAGAAATTAGAACAGATAGCGTTAAGTGCCATCTGGAGCTTAAAATTTCTTTTGCTACAATTTCCCAGCCTTACAGGTTTACTGCTGGCCTTGAACCCCTAAGTTTAAAAACTAGTACATACTTATGACAGTAGCAATGATCTTCAGAATCTATTCACTTCTGTGTGTCTGTTTAGCACCAACTACACTAGGATCAATTTCATCTAACCAGTAAGCAACTATCCATTACCAATTCCAACAGATCCTAAAGTATAAAACATTCTAAAACAGAAGAAGAAAAAGATGTCTGGCATACTTGAGAAACTAACTTATAACGGGCTTACCATGCCATGTCTGAAATTAGCAGTCATGCGTCTGCGGAAACACTTCATCCTTCCATCCAAATGGTCAGCATATCTCTTGCAGCAGTCACAAGATCTCTTCATCTGGGAAGCTAGTCCAGCCACGTGAAGTGAAATATACAGCTTATGTCAGTTGCACATTCAAGAAAGTACTCCCTCTGATCCATATTAATTGATGTTGGTTTGGTACAAAATTCTCCGATACATATTAATTGATGCTTCTTTAGTACAAAATTGTACTAATTTTGTACTAAACCAGCATCAATTAATATGGATCGGATGGAGTAGTGATCTCTCCTTCCTAGAGAGTGCAGACCATTTTCATGTTATGGCAGTTTGTAACAGAGATAGTATGTATATGTCCCTCTTATTGCAAGTTCCTAGCTTGAAAACCAAAAACATGGACACAATCTTTCTACTGAAAGTGCAAATAACACAGAAAAGCTGCAATCGGAGGAAGAAAGAGAAGGTGTGAATCTAGTACAAAAATGGGAGACTGGGACAAATCAAAGCAAGGAAAGATGTTGTTCATGCACTCATATCCAAAACCAGAGAAATCGAAGCATTTAAGTGAACAGCTAGCTGCTCTAAAGTCTTAACCATCTCGTTCCTTTTCTGCTGGTAGTAGGACGTAGGGGAGAGGAGGAGACACCTTACCGTGGCAAAGCAGCTCCAGGAGGCAATGCTGATTCAGAGAAGAAGGCTCAGCGCTGCTGATGCATATATGTACACAAGCGGCCTTATAAAGTAGTGGTAGTTTTAGTACATTTTTGTGCACCATGAAGCATCTTTGCCGAAACAAAAGAAGACACCAAAGGTAATCATGTCTGTCCTGAAAAGGTATTGAAAGGAGCTTCATGAAGAGACAGTACAATATATGCATGCAGGTATTGGCAGTACATGGAGTTACCTTGGGCTGGCAGGGAATCTGGAGAAATCTGCCATGATATTCTCTGCTGATCATGAAGCACTGGCAAGTCTAAGATACAGCAGTAATAATATCCTGGGCTAGACTGAGATGAAAAGTCTTGAGAAAATAAAGGCAACGTTATTATTGCAAACACATGCAAACAGAGGAGCCACCTCTAGCTTTGCCAAGATGCCTCTGCACCAGTTATGTCCAGTCACTCAGTGTGTGCATACTGCATACCACTGCCGTGCGGAGAGGAAAAGGAGCGCAGGCCAACACTCGGGAAGCAACTGAGCCTCCAACTTAACTGCAACCACTTGCTCAGTAAGTTGAACAAGTTTTAATATGGTGCACAAACGCAAAAACACCCAGAAAACTCATGCACGTTTGTATAGCCCTTAACTAACATATATCTAGGACACACCAAAGTTTCAAACAATAAAATCCCACAGCCTTACTATTTTGCTGATGCTGATGTAGGAAAGACAGACATACTTGGGAGCTACTATGATCTTCCAGAAACCGTGGCATGGACGACATACTGATATTTACAAGATCGCGTCCACTAAACCTGTCATGTTACACGAGTTCAATGATAATTTGCTAAGGCCGGAGATGAAGTACTAACTAGAGCATCCATCGACTTCTATAGCTTGTGCGCTGGTGTTATGCCCAGCAGGTCCATGTACCTTTGCATCGACCTCGGTTACTACTCGCAATGGTCCGCAAGCCCAACCTAGCATTAGCAAAACTCTCTGAGTTGCTAGACGGACTCCTGATAAATTGCACAGCAGACAGCTGGTTAGCCATCATAATTCATAAACACAATTTCTGGAGAGCAGCCACTAGCCATAGTGCCAGACATGCATACTACCCCAACAAAGTTTTCAGACAAGTACTACAAGTCTACAAGACCACCAAAAGCTCGCACAATGCAAGCAGAAGAGCTACTACCAGCGGCAAATCGACCTCGTGCGCTAAAACAGAAGAGAGACTACTTCCGCTTGCCACTAACCCAACAAAGTTTTCAGACTAGCACAAGACCACCAAAAGCACACACAATACAAGCAGAAGAACTACCAGCGGCAAATCGACCTCGTGTGCTGAAAGAGAAGAGAAACTACTGCTGCCGCTTGCCGCTGTGACGGATGATGTGGACCGTCATGGTAAGGCTCTCGTGGTTCTTCTCCATGGGCTGGAACAGGCACACGTCCTGCACCCGCAGCCGGTTGTCGCGGGCAAAACCGCACCATCCCTGCGCCAGTGTCCGCCCGCCGTTGCGCGCGCGCATCTCGACCTCCCACACCTTCTTCCTCCTCACGAGCGTCACGGCGACCCGCTCCCCGGCCGGAAGGTAATCGGCAGCATACGCCCCAGAAATGGTCTGCCAAACCATTCATTCAAAGGAAGTGAGCAACAACAAAGATGTAGTAGTACTACACCTGATTATAATGACAGCTTAGGAAAACAGTTGCGACTTACTACGTTGTAGATCCCGTTGTCCACGCCGACGCTGCTCCTGTTCATCACCGAGACGTAGACGGGGACCTGAGACCCGATGGCGCGGGCTGTCCGGTCCACCTCCCTCTCCTGCTCCTCAGTCAGGCGTGCGGCGGATGATATCACATAAGGAGGCGCCAGCTTTGGTAGCTGCCGTGCTCTCTGAGTCTGACGACCATGGTTGCAGCCTGAACAAAATTTCAACATGACTTGGACAGAAGAGGAATTTCAAATGAACCAAATCGCTCTAGTCTACTAATATGGGCAGGGCATCTGGATGTGCTACCATCATCTTGCTGCTTGTTGACACGGAGGGTGGTCGGGGTGGGTGGCGCCGCCTTTGCCATTGTTGTTGCACCATGACCATGAGCAGTGGTCGCTCTTTCAGGGGCAGCCGAGTTCACCCTTGTGTTACCATGAGTAGTAGTGCATCCTACTCTTTTCTTCGGAATGGGACCAGTACTTCTACTTGCACCCAAGGACTCGTGTAGCAGATGGACTCTGAGTTTGCTCCTGGTGCCAGTGCCCTGCACTGGTTGGAAGACGCAAAGATCTCCCTCCTGCACACCATTGTCACGGAGGAAGCCTACCCAGCGACACCCGGTGAGGACCTGCCCACATCGATCCTTCCTGATGGAAAACCACGGGTGCCACTTCTTGCTCTTGCCCGCGCGCTGCAGCGTCAGGTTCTGGCTCTCACGCGGGAAGTGCTCCTCTGCAAACAGCTTGGGGATCACCTGGTTTTCCAGACGGAGGCGCGGTATCAGTGGTGGATCAAACATTACAAGTTCAGCATTTCAAGACTACAAGCTTGAAGAAAAAAAGGCAGATCAAAACTTACAATAGTGCGATTCTGTGTGCTCATTTTCATGATGGCCACGAACACGGGAGTCTCAGCTTGAACATCCTGGAGAAGCCTAGTTACTCTCTCCTCCTGAGCTCCAGACAGACGACCACGCCGAGACAAGACATATTCGCGCCCTGCAGAAGGTGTCTGACGTACATCATCTAGCTCAAAAGATGATTTATGTTCAGAATGTTCCTCAGCAGCGTCAGTGTCTTCTCCTGTACAGAAGTAACTCAACAGTTAGTTAAAACCACGGCAATAAACAAAATCTAAGATACGAAATGTGTTGTGGATACATAGTTCAGAAAGTAGTGCTAACGCACAAAACAATAACACAACGTAACCTGAATCCTCCTCAGGCGAGGAGTCGTTTATTACAGCAGTTTTTCTAGGATGGCTCGAGTCGCCTCTTTCACACGTAGCAAATCGTTGGCTCCCTGGCGACCTTGTGGTATCATCACCCGAGCTGCTTGATATATCAATATAATCCACGCTGCCGCTTTCTTGAGCATTACAAGAAGCAACTTTGATGCCAGCAGAGGGAAGCACTTTCTCACAGTCATCGGAGTCGAGCACCAGGACCTCGAAACGCGACTTCTCAATGTGGCGAAACAGCAACGAGTCGTTCTCCTCGACGCCATGCGCATCGACAAATGTCTGCCATCCACGCCGCCGGAGGACTGTTTCGTTCATAAGCTTGGAGACTTCAACGGTGTACATGCTGCCGTTACGGGATTCCAGTATGATGGTCCTTGAGATATTTCCTCCGAAATGGTCGATGAACTTGTTCGGTATAACCTGTAAGAAACATATTAATTGGTGTAGGCAAGCACAGCAATTTCCTAGTTGAGTTTCCTACAACAAGGAGAGCAACAGAAAACACGATGTATATGCAATGTAAAAATTACTAGTACTCCCTCCGTCCAAAAAAGCTTGTCCCAAACTTGTCTTTTAAATGGATGTATCTAGCACTAACTTGGTGCTAGATACATCCATTTGAGGGACAAGCTTTTTCGGACAGAGGGAGTATGTGATATATATGGATTGTCAGGAAATGGGTTGATAAACGGAGGAACATGTAGGGGTATTAACCAGAATGACACATGACATGATTGGTTTAGAAATTAGAACAGATAGTGTTAAGTGCTATCTGGAGTTTATAATTTCTTTTGCTACAATTTCCCAGCCTTACAGGATTTACTGCTGGCCTTGAACCCTGAAGTTTAAACCACATATTTTGCTCACTAGCAGCGATGTTCAGAACCTATTCACTTGTGTGTCTGTTTAACACCAACCGAATTAGGATCATTTTTGTCTAACCTGTAAGCAACTATCCATTACAAATTCCAACCAATCCTACATGCAAAACATTCTAAAGAAGGAGAAGATGTCTGGGCACACTTGAGAAACTGCTCCAAATTATAATGGGCTTACCATGCCATGTCTAAAATTAGCAGTCATGCGCCCGCGGAAACACCTCATCTTTCCATCCAAATGGCCTGCATATCTCTTGTAGCAGTCACAGTATCTCTTCACCTGGGAAGCTAGTCCAGCCATATGAACTGAAATGTGCAGCTTATGTCAGTTGCACATTCAACAAAGAAGTAAATCAAACTCTACACATCAGCATAACGGCAATCTCTCCTTCATAGAGAGTGCAGATCATTTTCTTGTTATGACAGTTTGTAATAAAGATAGTATGTGCCCCTCTTTAGTGCAAGTTCCTACCTTCAAAACTAAAAACATGGACAGAGTCTTTCTACTGAAAGTGCAAATGACACAGGAAAGCTGCAACCGAAGGAAGAAGAAAAGGCCCGAATCCAGCAGAGCAACCCAGTGCAAAGATGGGAGCGTCGAACAAAAATCAAAACAAGCAAAGATGTTCATGCACTCCTATCCCAAACCAGAGAAATCTCAAAATTAAAGTGAATAGCTAGCTACTCTGAAGTCTTAAGTCTTAACCCTCTCGCTCCTTTCCTGCTGGTAGGACATAGGGGAGAGGAGGAGACACCTTACCTTGGCAAAGCAGCTCCAGGAGGAAATGGTGATTCAGTGAAAAAGACTCAGCGCTGCCGATACATATATGTACACAAGCGGCCTGATAAAGTAGTGATAGTTTTAGTACATTTTTGTGCAACCATGAAGCAACTTTGCCGAACCAAGAGAAGACACCAAAAAGAGAGATGCCGGTAATCATGTCTGCCCTGAAAAGGTATTGAAATGAGCTTCATGAAGAGACAGTACAATATATGCGGGTATTGGTAGTACATGAAGTTACCTTGGGCTGACAGGGAATCTGCAGAAATCTGTCATGATATTCTCTGCTGATCATTAAGCACTGGCAAGTCTAAAATACAGCAGGAATAATATCCAGTGCTAGACTGAGATGAAAAGTCTTGACAAAATAAATCAACGTTATTATTATTGCAACACATGCAAACAGAGGATCCACCTCTAGCTTTGCCAAGATGCCTCTGCACCAGGGGCGCTGCTGCAGAGCCAGAGTTATGTCCTGTCACTCAGTGGGTGCATACGGCATAGCACTGCCGTTCGGAGAGGAAAAGGAGGCCGGGCCAACACTCGGGAAGCAACTGAGCCTCCAACTTAACTGCAACCACTTGCTCAGTAAGTTGAACAAGTTTTAATATGGTGCACAAACGCAAAAACGCCCAGAAAACTCATGCACGTTTGTATTGCCCTTAACTAACATATATCCAGAACACACCAAAGTTTCAAACAATAAAATCCCACAGCCTTGCTATTATGATGATGCTGATGTAGGAAAGACAGACATGCTTGCGAGCTATTATGATCTCCCAGAAACTGTGGCATGGACGACATACTGATATTTACAACTAACATTTACAAGATCCCGTCCAGTAAAACTGTCATGTTACAAGAGTTCAGTAAGGATTTGCTAAGCCCGAAGATGAGGTACTAACTAAAGCATCGATCGACTTCTATAGCTTGTGCACTGGTGTTATGCCCAGCAGGTGGAAGCACTGCCGCATGACAATGGCCGTCGCTTGGCACAGCAGCAGGCGGCTCGTTTCCTCCGGTGACCCGACTACCTGCCAGAATCATGGTACAAGGAGAAAGGCAGTTAAGCATGACACGATCAGATAGAGAAATATTTGGTTTGGCAAGCAGATTAGTACCGTACCTGGCAGTTGGTGTAAAATTGTGAGAATCTTTCAGATAGGGTGTACAGGTAGTCACACAGACGATGGGGCGACAGGTCCTCGCAGATCTGCTCGACAACCTTAAACATTGCAGTATAGCCAGAGTTAACGACACAATATATTACATATATGTACACATAAAAGGATGGTGCTCTACTGAAGCGGTAGGTCTTGTTTATCAAAGGCACCCCGTGGAGATTTCATCCCGGGTATTTTTCAGGCTAAAAATTCTTTGCTGCTGAAGGCAGAATTTTCAATTACAATCAAGCAAGTGGATCTAAGACCTTGTTAAACAGCTTCAATGAATAATCAAAAGCATGTACCTCTGCAAATTGGATGAGATGCAATCCTAAGGAACGCTCGTCAGGATGGCCGAGAGTAATAAATTCAGTCTGAATCCAAAGGAAGGAAAGTAACAACCATCAGCAATCATGCGATGCTACAGACGGTGCATGGGTTACAAGTATGACAAGATGCTCACCATTTTCAACTTTTTGACATCCTTGTTGGATTTCTGGATGATGGAACAGATACGGGCGTGTGCATACTGAAGGTACACAGCGGTATTTCCCTGCTCATTGCATCACAGTTAGATCTTCATAATACACTCTACTTGGGTAGCTTAAAAAAAGTACTTCGGGACCAAAATACACCGAGAAAAAATAATCATACATAACTAGTTAGTACATGGATGCTAGAGTACCTTGTCACTTAGCATTTGTTCGTAGCTGAATTTGTAGTCCGTCAGCCGGTTGTTTTTAAGATCTGCATACCTGAATTAAAGAAATTGTAGAAAATGAAGCATCATCAGAACGGTTGAACTATGAGCAGTTAAACATCCACCATAAGGAAAAGTAAATAAGTCTTTATAAGTAGTAAATTTCACGCATGCATCCAAGTTCTAATACATGCAGGTGCACGTAAAACAGGCACGAGCAGTCATATAATACTCCCTCCGTTCTCAAATATAAGTCTTTTTAGAGATTCCAAGAAGTGACTACATACGGAGCAAAATAAGTGAATCTACACTCTAAAATATGTCTACATACATCCGTATGTTGTAGTCCATTTGAAATGTCTAAAAAGACTTGTATTTAGGAACGGAGGGAGTAGAATAGAACTCTAATGCTTAGACGCACAGGCTATTGAGTACAAGCAGTCATACGACAGAATAGAACTTTAATGCTTTGAAAGTTTGATTCATGGAACAGAATATATAAAGTGTTTCTCTCCAATAAAGATGACAGAAAGAGAATGTAAACTCACTTAACAGCACCATATCCTATAGCCTCTGAAGTTTTATCCAGCTCCTCATCCGTCCATTTAGCAATTTGACCTGAAAGAAAATCGTCACAATTGCAGGCATGGTGAGAGTTCATTTTTATGAACAATGGGACCGCCCCCACCCCACCAAAAAAAATAAATAAAAAAATCAAAACATCAATTACCATTTTCAGTGAGACGTTTGATAAGTTGTGCCAGGCTCTGGGATTTAGCCTCATCAAGTAGATCTACCAGTCGAACAGCTCCATCAGAGGAACGGGTCCGGAAACGTGAGCCGTCTGCACCAAGAACAAAGCCAAAACCAACATGGATCGCCTTTGGGTACTTCTCTTCTTTTTGATCTGGGAGCCAGCCAGCCATCCTAGCAGCCTATGATCAGTTTCACAAAATGTATTGTGACACACAAAATCTCAGTTGGTCCTCTTCATATGATAAGAACCGACTAGTATACCAAGACTGCATTTGAAATATTGTTTCTAGATCCTACAAAGAAAATGGATATGGTACTCACACTGAAAACCGAATGAAAGTGTTGCTGCTGACCTACATCCGTTACATATATTATCCATTCTGCTATCTCCACATTAAGCCGGTACCTTCATAAAGATAAGAACCACATATGAGTTTAAAAGCTATGCAGTTCAATAGGGATCCTACATCTCATATATTATACACTACTTGTTTCATATTCTCTGACAAATACGTGAAAAGAATTTATGTCTTAGGGCGAGAAGTTACAAAAGGAATAATGTGTTAATTGATTTGATGTTTTAGTAACTGACCAAAGAGCAGCCAAGTCTGTAGAAGCATAGTTGAAGCCTCCATCTCTCTTGACCACTATCAGAGGAGGCTTTCGGCCTTCTATAACTCGAGCGCCTTTATTTTCTGTAATCAAGCCTTTGCCAGTCAATTCCTCCAAAACACGTGGAATGTAAGGATTGTAAAAGCTCTCGCCCTGAGAAAATTAACAATTTAGCTAGCTTGATTTCGCATAAAAAGTACATAAAACTATGAATAATCATTTGCTTCTTGTTGGTGAAGTTTGGTTGGAGATCAAGGCCATTGGTAGTTTCAGTAAGGCAAAAAAATTCAAACAAAGGTAAAAAATGTAGATAATCAATATAAATTCTGAAAATCCACTTCAAAACATGTTTGAACAGTATATTTATCAGTAGTAACTGAACATAACATTCTAGCACTAGTAAACACAATGCACATTGCAACAAAAACACAATTCTTATATTTTTGGGAAACCACACTTAGTTCATACGCCAGAATGATTCAGCTTCCAATAGTATGTCAAAATTTCAGGAGTTCTCTCCCAATATTTGTTGGTAGGCAAACAGGGAACAGTAGTAATACCTTTTCTTCAAGTTCCACATTAAGGCGTTTGTACACCAAGTCAAACTCATTCCGGCTAATTTGACAAATACTTTTCCAGGCAGCTAGGTATCTATCTTCCCCTCTCTACAATTCAGTCATTGTTTGGTGGTGAGAATAAGTCATGCCATAAGTCATAAATTGAGCAAACAGCAAGGATTGAAAGAAAAACAACACCTGCAGGCGAACTACTGCTTGCTGAGCCCTGCCTTTAAAATCAGGATTCTCGTCAAATTTTTTCTTGGCATCTCTGTAAAAACTCTGTAGCATATATGCATAACATAACAAGATGTTGTTGGATCAGGAAGATGATAGCAAAAACATTCACTTTCATTCAATGAGAGTTTTGTCAGAATCGTAAATTTAGTAAGACAAGAAAATTACTTGAAAGAAATAGGTACAACCATTGTGATAAATATCAGTAGCATGCTCTATATACATATGCAGAACAGACCATAATCATTATTTTCTATTGCTCAGAGCAAGATTTGTATGCACCGATTCAGTCTTTAGGGGTTACAGAAAATGGCATATATCAACCAGTGCTACCACTAACAGTGCAATTGTGATTTGGAGAAAGGAAGCAGGTTAACCACTCCATGTTAGAGTAAGATGCTAGAGGTAAATCATCATCCTAGGTCAGATACATAACCTTGTGAAAAATCTTGGCATACTTAGATTAAGTTTCACCGGTTAAAGTATTAGATAACCACTAAGCTCTGGTACTATTAACATGTACCTGAAGATCCCCAATGGCCTGGTTGGCAGCTTCCTCCCCATTTGGGAATTTCTCAAACAGAAATTGTATCAGCATTCCAAACTGAAAAATGATAAAAAAATATTAGTAAAATAAAGAGTTCCTGTCAATCTTTAAGACCTCAGTACATGTGAATTTGGTACCTGTGTACCCCAGTCTCCCACATGGTTACGACGAAGAACTTCAATATTCGCAAACTCAAATACGCGAGCTAGTGTATCTCCAATTATGGTTGATCTTATATGCCCAACATGCATCTCCTTTGCAATATTAGGAGATGAAAAATCAAGCACCGCCCTCTTAACTGGTAAGATTGGTGACCATGACCCGATCCCATGGATAAGCATGTCTTGTATCCTCTGCAATTGTGAGGCTCATTAGTATGGTGGGCTTGTGTTAGCACTTACCAGTAACATTAAGTTAATAACGAAGGCTATTTATAGAACATCTCAACCAGACCTGTGCGATCCAATCACTGGATAGAACTATGTTAACATATCCAGGTCCAACAACAGAGGTGGATTCAACCATTCTGGAAGGAGGAAGGTTGTTTGCAATTGCCTGCAAATATGTTTAGTTTGGATATTAGGAACGAAAATGAAACAATATTTCCTTCAAGAAAACATTCAGTTATGAAAGCTTTACCTGTCCAACTGCATTGGGGTTCCCGAGGTTTGTTGCAGATTCTCTTATACATGGAAATAAGCTCATTGCGTTGTTGCTGCACATGATTGACAGATGATTTCTTGTTCAGTAGAGACTCATCTCATTAACCAAACACTCAGATAGTAAAATTATAGACTAGACGTAGCACAACGACATACCACTGGTAGTCACCAAATCCTGATTTCGAGACTTCGAGCATTGGCTCCACATCAAAATCAGCTGCCACTGCACAGAGAGATTTCACAACCAATCTGGATAGGTGTCGTTTAACACTCTCCACTCTAGATTGGGTCTAGCAAAGCAAGCGAAGAAGCATGTCAGCACCAACGACTACCTAAGGACAGAAAATACATACAGTAACTCTACAATTAGCAACCACATAATAATTTTTAATGACGACTATAGAGATCGAAGATATGGTATCTATGATTTAGGCA
The DNA here is from genome assembly GCA_021605205.1 of Aegilops longissima. NCBI lineage: Eukaryota > Viridiplantae > Streptophyta > Magnoliopsida > Poales > Poaceae > Aegilops > Aegilops longissima. The sequence goes on along the minus strand of CM038678.1, from coordinate 139,487,187 downwards.
ATAACAGAAGATGTAAGAAAATTTTATAACATGAATCGAGGGAAAAAATAACACATAGGGATAAGACAAAAACAAGGCAAACACTTACTTATCACCTATAGGCTAGTTTTCCTCATAAACATAAGCTTTATATGCTTACGGAACTGAAGCTGACAACACACAAAAGAAACCTATAAGACCACGTCTTATGCATTTGGGCCAGACCCCACTCATGATATGCTTCATTTTATTTATTTATAAATAAAATGCTCATAAACTATTAAACACATCCACGATTGCTGATGCCACATATCACAGAAGTATGACTCGTTAATTAAATATCCAGTGACAAGTTAGGCAAATTGGTGGCTGAACTCTAGACACGCATGGAACACAGCATGCAGTTAAGGCTTAGCAACACTTACAGCTTCAGGTTCCCGAGGTTGTGAATGGGGAGTAGAAGAGGGAGAGGATGCCGCCTCGCCACCCATGGTCATAGCTCTAGTTAATCACACGAGATCTGCAGAATCCGTCCGCACAGTTAGGCAAATAGATACAAAATATACATCAATCAATACTCATACATCTCACCAACCCCCGTTAATTCTGCAACGTCGGCAGAGTAGAGGATCAAAGTGCAACGGGCGATACAAGCTGCATCTCTAACGCGCAGGAACCGAACGACCAAAACCACGCTGAACAACGCGAGGCGGAGCAAATCGACAAACACATGGCGGGCCATGGCCATGGACTCCGCCTCGCCGGCCGCGAAACTCCTCATGCCGCCGTACCACGACTCTCCTGGGGCGGCGGATGACGCCACGACGTCGCGACCCGGCGACCGAAGCCGGCGGGGCGGCCAGAGGTCGTCTCCTGTCCCCAGCCCCGAGAACCCTCCCCGCCCCCGCCGTGCACCGACCACCGAGCAACACCAATCCCCGCCCACCCAACAGGCCCGAATGCGAATGCGATCCTACCACCCCACAACAATAAAACCAGGTAAAAGCACAAATTCGAGCGCGCATGCTCTCCCGGCCGCACTAAATTGGTTCAGGCAATCACGCGTGCGAGTCGAGTTCGAATGCCGCACGCCACGAACTCGAACGGAAATTTGCTGAGCTGAGATTCAGAAGGGAGGCTGACCGATTCGCGGAGATCGGAGGAGGAGACGCGAGACAGGGCGTCGACGATCGATGAGGCCACGTGCTGCGGCGGCCGGCGGCGAGCGCGATGTGCCGGCGTCGGCGTGAGGTGTTCCGGTTCCACGGCCGCGGAGGGGTTTTGGTTTGACTAGTCAGCGTAGACGCAGGGGGGCGGTATATACTGTAGAAGATTAGGCGTGCTTCGTGCCAACCCCGTCCGATGGAAAGTCGACGGTCAGGATCCAACATGAGACCGGATGATGAACGAGTTGTATTGTTGTCTACGGCCACTCGTTCTTGACTTAACTGAACTTGACCGCCAAGTTGTGTTTTTAAATAAAAACTTGAGCGCCAAGCCGAAAGTCAGGTGAAACTTCACCTTGACTGTCCCGGAGAAAAAACGGACGCTATGCTTCGATATAGATCATACTCCCTCCGTTCCGATTTACTCGTCGTGGTTTTTGAACTAAAACCACGACGAGTAAATTGGAACGGAGGGAGTACATGTGCTCGTTGAAAGGAAGTGGTGCTGGATCATTGAAGGATGTTGCGACCTCTAAGAAATTGTACGGTGATGATGCTTTCGATGCTGCGTATGACTTTGTCGCGAGACAACTAGTGCATGTCACATTTGGACACAACCACACAATTGTATCGATGTAGTTAGGAATGAGGTTAATGATAATAGTGGTGATAACTTTATGTATCTTAATTAGAGTTGAAGTAGTTCAATTGTTTTTATTAGTTTTGTCGCTAGTTGTGTCATGCTATTCAATTTTACCACTATGAAATTCAGTGATTTTGCCACTATTTTGTTAGTACCCACCTTAATTTTTAAAATTTAGACCTACGAGAACAACTTATGGACCCCCATCTCTCACTAACCCCCCTTGATTTTCACTGCAGGTCCTACCTCCCGCCGATTTTCAGTCATACACCTCACCCCGTAACCTTAAATCATGTATGTGTTTGTAGATGTAGGGTCTCTCCCTTAATTTTGCCATTCCTTCTTGTTAGTTGCCAGTCAACATCAGTTAACTTCTTTGGCAGGTCACATTTAAATAAGACCGGACTAGGCTTGGAATGGTGTGGCCGTGGATAGGTAGGCAGGAGCTGCGACCAGGCTTGCTGGGCGCCTGATGTTGCTATCCAAATCAATTGTTGGTTGATACAGTTTTCTCAGGTAGCGCCTCGTCAACTTGGCAAGCTATTGAGCGTAGACTGGAATTGTTGAAGAAAGGCATCATCTAGTGGATTGGGGGTGGATCTAGTGCTCATATATGGCATGACCCTTGGATCCCATGGGAACAACCGCATCGTCCCATTGAAGCAAGACATCGATGTCGCTTAAAGTGGGAGCCGAAACTGCTAAACACAGATGGAACACGGGAGATGGACATGCTCCGGGAACACTTTTTATCAACTTGACATAGACGAGATTGTAAAGACCAAAGCTTCACGGGGTCTATACATTACTTTATTGCTTGGTATCCTATCAAGCTAGGCACATTCTCTGTCAGAATCTCATACTACTTCGGTTCGCAAGATAAGCTCGGTGCACAGAACATGGGGGCATGTAGTGCATGACCGGCTCGACTCTGACCAACCTAGACTTGATTTGGAGGAGCTAAGCACTGATGTAAGTTCATACCTTACATTAAAGGCGACACATGAAGCCTTCCTTGGCCACCAAAAAGAACAAGCACCACAAACACATGACCAATTCTCTCACTTGCACGAGTTGTGGCAATGGAGCCAAGGATGTTCACCGTGCCCTCATCCGATGCCCCAATTGTTGCACTCCGGCATGCCATGCGAGAGGTATGGGACATTCCTGATGATGATGATCTCCAAGACTCAATGCCAGGATGAATTTGTAGTCTGCTCGAGAAACTCTCGGACAACCAACGTCCCATGTACCAAATGATCATGGTGGAGGGGCATGGAACGTCTGCCATGAGGTGATGCATCAGAAACAGTTCATTCCAATCAAAGCTTCCAGGCTTCCTTTGCAACTACATCACCCCCTCTTAGCACTGCAACAACACACCCATGCCTACCAGTTGAAAAGCAAGTGTGTGGTAGAGTTCACTTGTGGGGCTAGTACTTATAAGAAACCTATATTGCATGCGGAGAAATGGAGACCTCCAGACTTAATGTTGATGGTGCGATCATCACCAAGAACGGATCAACGATCCATGCGGGGATGACTCTCATAGACCATATAAGAGCGATATTGCAATAATATTCACGGTGATCAGAGTACTTCAAAATTGCACAGATGCGCGCGAAGCTGAACTCACTGCAATCCAGGAAGGGATTCAATTGGCCCCGAACTGGATAGACATAAATGTTCAAGTAGAGCCAGACTGCGTTGAAGCTCATGAGGGTGATGATTCACAACATGGAAATAATAGTTCTGTTGAACCAGCTGTTCGTTTGTGCGCGTCGATGCTACGTCTCGAGCTTGCGTTGGTTTTCCCCGAAGAGGAGGGGGTGATGCAGCACAGTAGCGTAAGTATTTCCCTCAGTTTTTGAGAACCAAGGTATCAATCCAGTAGGAGGTCACGCGCAAGTCCCTCGTACCTGCACAAAAGCGATAGCAACTCGCAACCAACGCTTAGGGGTTGTCAATCCCTTCACGGTCACTTACGAGTGAGATCGATAGAGATAATATTTTGGTATTTTTGGTATAAAGATGCAAAGTAAAAAGTAAAAGGCAAAGCAAGTAAATAAAGTGATGGAGATTGATATGATGAGAATAGACCCAGGGGCCATAGGTTTCACTAGTGGCTTCTCTCAAGAGCATAAGTATTCTACGGTGGGTGAACAAATTACTGTTGAGCAATTGATAGAATTGAGCATAGTTATGAGGTTATCTAGGTATGATCATATATATAGGCATCACATCCGTGACAAGTAGATCGAAACGATTCTGCATCTACTACTATTACTCCACTCATCGACCGCTATCCAGCATGCATCTAGAGTATTAAGTTAAAAACAGAGTAACGCCTTAAGCAAGATGACATGATGTAGAGGAATAAATTCATGCAATATGATAAATACCCCATCTTGTTATCCTTGATGGCAACAATACAATACGTGCCTTGCAACTCTTTCTGTCACTGAGTAAGGACACCGCAAGATTGAACCCAAAGCCATGCACTTCTCCCATTGCAACAACTACCAATCTAGTTGGCCAAACCAAACGGATAATTCGAAGAGACTTGCAAAGATAACTCAATCATACATAAAAGAATTCAGAAAAGATTCAAATATTATTCATAGATAAGCTGGATCATAAACCCACAATTCATCGGTCTCAACAAACACACCGCAAGAAGAAGATTACATCGAATAGATCTCCACGAGAGAGGGGGAGAACATTGTATTAAGATCCAAAAAGAGAGAAGAAGCCATCTAGCTACTAGCTATGGACCCGAAGGTCTGAAGTAAACTACTCACACTTCATCGGAGGGGCTATGGTGTTGATGTAGAAGCCCTCCGTGATGGATGCCCTCTCGTGAGCTCTCGAACAGGCCCCAAGATGGGATCTCGTGGATCTGGAAGTTGCGGTGGTGGAATTAGGTTTTGGCCGTCTACGGTCTAATGGGGGTGCGTAGGTATATATAGGAGGAAGGAATGCGTTGGTGGAGCTCGAGGGGCCCACGAGGAGGGGCGCGCCCGGGGCGCCTCCACCTCGTGACCTCCCGAAACTTCTTGGAGTAGGGTCCAAGTCTCCTGGATCACGTTCGGTGAGAAGATCACGTTCTCGAAGGTTTCATTCCGTTTGTACTCCGTTTGATATTCTGTTTCCTCGAAATACTGAAATAGGCAAAAAAAACAGCAATTCTGGGCTGGGCCTCCAGTTAATAGGTTAGTCCCAAAAATAATATAAAAGTGGAAAATAAAGCCCAATATAGTCCAAAACAGTAGATAAAGTAGCATGGAGCAATAAAAAATTATAGATACGTTGGAGACGTATCAGGCATCACCAAGCTTAATTCCTGCTCATCCTCGAGTAGGTAAATGATAAAAAAAGAATTTTTGATGCGGAGTGATACTTTGGCATAATTTCAATGTAAATCTCTTTAATTGTGATATGAATATTCAGATCCGAAAGATTCAAGACAAAAGTTCATATTGACATAAAAATAATAATACTTCAAGCATACTAATCAAAGCAATCATGTCTTCTCAAAATAACATGGCAAAAGAAAGTTCATCCCTACAAAATCATATAGTTAGGCTATGCTTCATTTTCGTCACACAAAGATGTTCCCAACTTCTATACCCCCGATGACAAGCCAAGCAATTGTTTCATACTTAAATAATCTCAAACTTTTTCAACTTTCATGCAATACATGAGCGTGAGCCATGGATATAGCACTATGGGTGGAATAGAATATGATGTTGGGGATTGTGTGGAGAAGATAAAAAAAGGAGAAAGTCTCACATCAACGAGGCTAATCGATGAGCTATGGAGATGCCCATCGATTGATGTTAATGCAAGGAGTAGGGATTGCCATGCAACGGGATGCACCAGAGCTAAGAATGCTCAACAAAAGAAAACTAGTGGGTGTGCATCCAACTTGCTTGCTCATGAAGACCTAGGGCATTTTGAGGAAGCCCATCGTTGGAATATACAAGCCAAGTTCTATAATGAAAAATTCCCACTAGTATGAACAAGACAACTCACTATATGAAAAACATGGTGCTATTTTGAAGCTCAATAAATGAGACCCACTACATGAAGAACAAGGTGCTACTTTGAAGCACAGTATATGAGACTCACTACATGAAGAACAAGGTGCTACTTTGAAGCACAAGTGTGGAAAAGAGATAGTAGCATTGCCCTTTTTATTTATTTTCTTTTTTTTGGGGCCTTTCTTTTTTTGGCCTTTCTCTTTTTTTTCATTGGGCAATCTAATAATGATGATCATCACACTTCTATTGATTACAACATAAGGAATACAACTTGATACTAGAACATGATATGACTCTATATGAATGCCTCCGGCGGTGTACCGGGATGGTGCAATGAATCAAGAGTGACATGTGCGAAAAATAATGCATGGTGGCTTTGCCACAAATACGATGTCAACTACATGATCATGCAATGGCAATATGACAAAAGTAAAGCATGTTATGATGATGATGATGGTGGAAGTTGCATGGCAATATATCTCGGAATGGCTATGGAAATGCCATAATAGGTAGGTATGGTGGCTGTTTTGAGGAAGATATAAGGAGGTTTATGTGTGAAAGAGCGTATCGTATCACGGGGTTTGGATGCACCGGCAAAGTTTGCTCCAACTCTCAATGTGAGAAAGCGCAATGCATGGTACCGAAGAGGCTAGCAAATGGCAGAAAGGTAAAAGTGTTGGAAATATGCCCTAGAGGCAATAATAAATTAGTTATTATTATATTTCCTTGTTCATGATAATCTTTTATTATCCATGCTATAATTGTATTGATAGGAAACTCAGATACATGTGTGGGTACATAGACAACACCATGTCCCTAGTAAGCCTCTAGTTGACTAGCTCGTTGATCAATAGATGGTTACAATTTCCTGACCATGGACATTGGATGTCGTTGATAACGGCATCACATCATTAGCAGAATGATGTGATGGACAAGACCCAATCCTAAGCCTAGCACAAAGATCGTGTAGTTCGTATGCTAAAGCTTTTCTAATGTCAAGTATCTTTTCCTTAGACCATGAGATTGTGCAACTCCCGGATACCGTAGGAATGCTTTGGGTGTACCAAACGTCCTGGCGTGAATCGGGTGGCTATAAAGGTGCACTACGGTATCTCCGAAAGTGTCATTGGGTTGGCACAAATCGAGACTGGATTTGTCACTCCATGTGATGGAGAGGTATCTCTGGGCCCACTCGGTAGGACATCATCATAATGTGCACAATGTGACCAAGGGGTTGATCACGGGATGATGTGTTACGGAACGAGTAAAGAGACTTGCCGGTAACGAGATTGAACAAGGTATCGACATACCGACGATCGAATCTCGGGCAAGTACAATACCGCTAGACAAAGGGAATTGTATACGGGATTGATTGAGTCCTTGACATCGTGGTTCATCCGATGAGATCATTGTGGAACATGTGGGAGCCAACATGGGTATCCAGATCCCGCTGTTGGTTATTGACCGGAGAACGTCTCGGTCATGTCTGCATGGTTCCCGAACCCGTAGGGTCTACACACTTAAGGTTCGATGACGCTAGGGTTATAAAGGAAGTTTGTATGTGGTTACCGAATGATTGTTCGGAGTCCCGGATGAGATCTCGGACGTCACAGGAGTTCCGGAATGGTCCGGAGGTAAAGATTTATATATGGGAAGTCCTATTTTGGCCACCGGAAAATGTTCGGGATTTTTTGGTATTGTACCGGGAAGGTTCTAGAAGGTTCCGGGGTGTGGCCCACCTGCATGGGGGACCCACATGAACGTGGGTAGTGGGGGCAAGGCCCCACACCCCTGGTCAAGGTGCACCAAGATCCCCCCTTAGAAGGAATAAGATCATATCCCAAAGGGATAAGATCAAGATCCCTAAAAAGGGGGGATAACAATCGGTGGGGAAGGAAATGATGGGATTTCTTTCCTCCCACCTTTGCCAACGCCCAATGGACTTGGAGGAAAGAAACCAGCCCCTCCACCCCTATATATAGTGGGAGGCGCATGAGAGCTTCACACGAAGTTCTTCTCCTGTTGGCGCAACCCTACCTCTCTTTCTCCTCCTCTCCGCGGTGCTTGGCGAAGCCTGCAGGATTGCCTCGCTCCTCCACCACCACCACGCCGTTGTGCTGCTGCTGGATGGAGTCTTCCCCAACCTCTCCTCTCTCCTTGCTGGATCAAGGCATGGGAGACGCCACGGGCTGTCACGTGTGTTGAACGCGGAGGTGCCGTCGTTCGGCACTAGGATCTCCGGTGATTTGGATTCTGACAGCACGACTCCTTCAACCCCGTTCTCTTGAGCGCTTCCGCTTAGCGATCTACAAGGGTATGTAGATGCACTCTCCTTCCCCTCGTTGCTGGTTTCTCCTTAGATAGATCTTGGTGACACGTAGGAAAATTTTGGATTTATGCTACGTTCCCCAACAAAAAGTGCGTATGGACTCAACATTAGTCAAAAGAACTCATATAATTATTGCAAAAATTTAGAAGTCATCAAAAATCAAGTACTACGCGCATGCTCCTAGGGGGATAGATTGGTAGGAAAAGACCATCGCTCGTCCCCGACCGCCACTCATAAGGATGCACAAGCCAGGTACACTTCATATTTCAAATTTGTTACACAACTTTAACCATACGTGCATGCTACGGGACTTGCTAACTTCAACACAAGTATTTCTCAAATTCACAACTACTCAACTAGCACGACTTTGATATTATTACCTCCATATCTCAAAACAATTATCAAGCATCAAACTTATCTTAGTATTCAACGCACTCAAAAGAAAGTTTCACATATCTTGAATACCAAGTATATTAATTTTAAGCAAATTACCATGCTATTAACGACTCTCAAAATAATCTAAGTGAAGCATGAGAGATCAAGTTTCTTTAAAACAATCCACAACCATGCTCTAAAAGATCTAAGTGAAGCACTAGAACAAAAATTATCACGCTCAAAAAGATATAAGTGAAGCACTATGAGCAAAACTATCAAGCTCAAAAGATATAAGTGAAGCACATAGAGTATTCTAACAAATTCCTAATCATATTTGGCTCTCTCAAAAGATGTCTACAGCAAGGATGATTGTAGTAGACTAACAAGCAAAGACACAAATAATACAAGACGCTCCAAGCAAAACACATATCATATGGTGAATAAAAATATAGCTCCAAGTAAATTACCGATAGAAGTGGACGAAAGAGGGGATGCCTTCCGGGGCATCCCAAGCTTTGACTTTTTGGTGTCCTTGGATTATCTTGTGGGTGCCATGGGCATCCCCAAGCTTAGGCTCTTGCCACTCCTTGTTCCATAATCCATCAAAAGAATTCACCCAAAACTTGAAAACTTCACAACACAAAACTCAATAGAAATCTCGTGAGCTCCGTTAGAAAAGAAAACAAAAGACTACTTTAAGGTACTGTAATGAACTCATTCTTTATTTGTATTGGTGTTAAACCTACTGTATTCCAACTTCTCTATGGATCATAAACTATTTTACTAGCCATAGATTCATCAAAATAAGCAAACAACACACGCAAAACAGAATCTGTCAAAAACAGAACAGTCTGTAGTAATCTGTAACTAACGCAAACTTCTGGAACCCAAAAAATTCTACCAAAATTAGACGACCTGGGCAATTTGTTTATTGATCCGAAGCAATTGGAATCACTATTTTATCACGTTCTGTTGATTTTTAACAATTCGGGCACTGAGCGCAAAGATTCTGGAAATTACAGCAAGATCAAATAACTATCTTCCAAGAAGATCTAATAGGTTTAACTTGGCACAAACACTAATTAAAAGATAAAACCACATCTAAACATAATCTATATGGATTATTTATTACTAAGCAGCAAGGAAAAATATTGGGTTGTCTCCCAACAAGCGCTTTTCTTTAAAGCCTTTTTAGCTAGGCATTGAGATTTCAAAGATGCTCACATGAAAGACAAGAATTGAAGCACAAATAGAGCATCATATAGCATGTGACAAACACATCTAAGTCTAACATACTTCCTATGCATAGGCATATTATAGGCAAACAAATTTGCAAGGCAAGCAAAAACTAGCATATGCAAGGAAGAAGAAGGTGACGATAGCAATCTCAACATGAAGAGAGGTAATTTAGTAACATGAAAACTTCTACAACCATATTTTCCTCTCTCATAATAATTACATGTAGGATCATAAGCAAATTCAACAAAATAGCTATCACATAACATATTCTTAACATGATCCTCATGTATGCGAAGTTGACACTCTTCCAAAATAGTGGGATTAACATTAACTAAAGTCATGACCTCTTCAAACCCACTTTTATCAAAAATACCATAAGATTGAACATTCTCCAAATATGTGGGATCTAAAGTTGACACTCTTCCAAAACCACTTTCAATATTATTGCAAACAATATTATCAATCTCATATTCATCATGGGACTTAAATAAATTTACAAGATCAAAAGAAGAATCACCCCAATCATGATCATTGCAACAAGTAGTAGACATAGCAAAACTAGCATCCCCAAGCTTAGGGTTTTGAATATTATTAGCACAATTGTCATCAAGAGAATTTATAGTAAAATCATTGCAATCATGCTTTTCATCTAAGGAACTATCAAGTATGGGTGCAATAGCAACGATCTCATGTTTAACATAAGGAACTATAGCAAAATCTTCTTCATAAATATTGGCATCATGGCCACAAGGATAGCAAGCATCATGTTCATCAAGGGATATTTCAATCAAATCATCGGAATCATCATTATCTATGGATTCATGCATATCATTATTTTCTTCCAAAACAACGGTCATTCTTTCAATAAACTCTTGGACATAGACATTATGAGCAAGGTTTTCATTGCAATACTTAAGTATGACGAAATTTTCAGATTTGTTGAGAGTAAAATCATACTTTTCAATCAAAGAAGCAACTTCATGAGCACCCTTAAACACGACAAATTCTTCAATTTGTTCGATATCATAGTAACTATAAACACCCTTTGCATAAGAAGATAAGATTTCATTATCATTGAACTCACATAGGTAGGGAAGGTGTTTATTAGGGCTCTTAGAGCAACAAGTAAAATCACACACTTCACAAAGATTCAAAGCATATCATATCAAACTATTTATATGATACAGTAAGAGTCTCCCCTTTTCAGACAAACGATAATGCACAAAATAAAAGTGCTCATCTAAAGATTTCCCATCAACTAGGCTAGTTGGGGTTTCAGCACGAGCACATAAGGATCGAAGATGATCCAAGTAGAATACTTTAAGTGGATCCATATCAATAGATTTTCAGCAAGCGAAGATGCAAGCATATAGAAGGCACAAGGAAACACAAACAAAGATACATATGGGAAGAAGGCAAACGGGAAAGAGAGGAGGAGATTGGGAAAGAGAGGGTGAATAAAACGGCAAGGGTGAAGTGGGGGAGAGGAAAACGAGAGGCAAATGGCAAATAATGTAATGCGAGAGATAGGGATTGTGATGGGTACTTGGTATGTTGACTTTTTTGCGTAAGCCTCCCCGGCAACGGCGCCAGAAATCCTTCTTGCTACGTCTCGAGCTTGCGTTGTTTTCCCCGAAGAGGAGGGGGTGATGCAGCACAGTAGCGTAAGTATTTCCCTCAGTTTTTGAGACCAAGATATCAATCCAGTAGGAGGTCACATGCAAGTCCCTCGTACCTGCACAAAATGATAGCAACTCGCAACCAACGCTTAGGGGCTGTCAATCCCTTCACGGTCACTTACGAGAGTGAGATTTGATAGAGATAATATTTTTGGTATTTTTGGTATAAAGATGCAAAGTAAAAAGTAAAAGGCAAAGCAAGTAAATAAAGTGATGGAGATTGATATGATGAGAATAGACCCAGGGGCCATAGGTTTCACTAGTGGCTTCTCTCAAGAGCATAAGTATTCTACGGTGGGTGAACAAATTACTGTTGAGCAATTGAAGAATTGAGCATAGTTATGAGGTTATCTAGGTATGATCATGTATATAGGCATCACGTCCGTGACAAGTAGATCGAAATGATTCTGCATCTACTACTATTACTCCACTCATCGACCGCTATCCAGCATGCATCTAGAGTATTAAGTTAAAAACAGCGCCTTAAGCAAGATGACATGATGTAGAGGAATAAATTCATGCAATATGATAAATACCCCATCTTGTTATCCTTGATGGCAACAATACAATACGTGCCTTGCAACTCTTTCTGTCACTGAGTAAGGACACCGCAAGATTGAACCCAAAGCCATGCACTTCTCCCATTGCAACAACTACCAATCTAGTTGGCCAAACCAAACAGATAATTCGAAGAGACTTGCAAAGATAACTCAATTATACATAAAAGAATTCAGAAAAGATTCAAATATTATTCATAGATAAGCTGGATCATAAACCCACAATTCATCGGTCTCAACAAACACACCGCAAGAAGAAGATTACATCGAATAGATCTCCACGAGAGATGGGGAGAACATTGTATTGAGATCCAAAAAGAGAGAAGAAGCCATCTAGCTACTAGCTATGGACCCGAAGGTCTGAAGTAAACTACTCACACTTCATCGGAGGGGCTATGGTGTTGATGTAGAAGCCCTCCGTGATGGATGCCCTCTCCGGTGAAGCTCCGGAACAGGCCCCAAGATGGGATCTCGTGGATACAGGAAGTTGCGGCGGTGGAATTAGGTTTTTGGCTCCGTCTCTGGTCTAATGGGGGTACGTAGGTATATATAGGAGGAAGGAGTGCGTCGGTGGAGCTCGAGGGCCCCGAGGAGGGGCGCGCCTGGGGGCGCCTCCACCCTCGTGACCTCCCGGAAACTTCTTGGAGTAGGGTCCAAGTCTCCTGGATCACGTTCGGTGAGAAGATCACGTTCCCGAAGGTTTCATTCCGTTTGGACTCCGTTTGATATTCTGTTTCCTCGAAATACTGAAATAGGCAAAAAACAACAATTTTGGGCTGGGCCTCCGGTTAATAGGTTAGTCCCAAAAATAATATAAAAATGGAAAATAAAGCCCAATATAGTCCAAAACAGTAGATAAAGTAGCATGGAGCAATAAAAAATTATAGATACGTTGGAAACGTATCAGTTGACTGCCTATGTGACCGTTCGATCAGTGCTTGATCGTACAACGCACAACACTCTCCCCACTACACATGTGTTTGCAATATTGGTTGTGTTTGAAACAGCCAAGCGCAACATAGAGTGTGTTGCGGACTGACCAGACGAGTGTCACACATCCCATGAACCCGTCACACACGTAAATCACTTAACTAAAACTCATCATCATCGTCCGCCTCCCCAAGAAAACACGTGTCCCCTATGGTGCCCACACCCACCACCTCTCCCCTCTCAACCTTATCTCTTCACCAACCTCTCTCCTTCCCTTGTTTCTTTTTCACCATCAACCTTGGTCTCTTTGTCACGCTGGTTAAGTAATAGGAGGGCAACGACCTCCCATGGCAACCACCATCCACCAGCCCAAGACACGTCGTCAGGTCCCGCTGCTTCGAACCATGTCGCTATTGCAAGTGCAAGTAGACTGCCCAAGGACAGCCACCGCTGGGAAGAGGCAGTTGCATGGATCTGTAAAGGAGGCTCCACAACATCCACCGTGTTGCAAGCCGGCGCTGCAACATGTACCGTGTTGCAATAGCTAGAGATGCAGCAAGCCGCCGTTTCTGAAACATTACTAATTTTGCGGAGATGCGAGTCTCGAGCTTACCGAATTGCAACTTCACCGATGTTTATGAAACATGGTCAACATTGAGATGTTTTTGCGAAGGGAGGATGCGTGAGGCGAATGGCAACTTTGCTGATGTTTCTGAAACACGACCAATGTTGTGAAGCTGTTTTTTGTGAAGGATGAGAGAGAGAGAGAACATGAGACGTTTGATCGTGGCTGATCTGACGGTGGAGGCGGTGGCGAATAATTGGAAGTATCACCCGACCGATACGTAGCACGGCCCAAAAAAAGTGATGTATAGGGACCTCGCCAGTGGCGGAGCCAGCAAAGTCAATGAGGGAGGCCAAGTGTAGTTAAACCTGGTTTGGGAGGGCCGGTGCATCAAAATTCATCATTTTAGCAGCAATTTAGCACCTCTTAACATGCATATTAGGCTTAAATGAATGACGTTAGGGGGGCAGGGCCCCTACTGGCCCCCTGCCTCCGCCACTGGACCTCACCTAGAGGGCCAACCGATAACATTACAATTGCAAGAAGAGGTTGGCATTTACAATGTATGGAGATGGTGGTTAAGGAAACATGATGACCGCGGAGAAGAAAAGGGAATCTGCATTTGTCGAAAATATGAATAGAAATCAAGTACATGCTCGAAACATATTTCTGAGTTAGAATAATTGTCACATGTTTTTTTATAGGTACATGTCTGTGTTTTTTTTGGAATTCCTTGGTAATGTTCCTCGGTAATAATAATAAAATAAATTAGAGCATCTACAGTCGGGCACCCCAAATCACCCCAAACGCCCGGTGGGACACCCCGGTCACTGACAGATCGTAAAAAACTGACCCAGGCGAGTGCCTTAAACCGGCTTCAAACGCTTGTGCTGTCAGGCGCCCACATATCCAGCCCAAATGTAGGGTGGATATAGGGCGGCCCAGACGCGTCCGCCACTTTGGCTTGGCCTAGCCTGGCCCACCCGTGCCTCACAAATATCCCCATCTAGAAAACCCTAGACAACGGTCATACGAACTCTACTTCACTCCCCTCTCCGTTCACTCCACTTTCGATCCCCTCTGATCAGATTCGATGGCCGGCAACGGAAGCAACACTGGCTCCGGTGGGGAATCCGATGACTGGGTGAGTCTGCTACACGAAGCGGAGCCCGACGATGTGGAGGAGATCGCCCTCTGTATCGCTTTGAGGCGGTCGCGACTCAATCAATACACCGTCGGATCATCTTCGTCAGCGCCCGTCGCCTGTCGACGTCGCTGGCCTGTCCCATCCGACGTGCAGCTCCGGCCGCTCCGCTCCTTCACGTACGTACACCGCCCACCACCACCGTACCCCCTGCTTCAGGTACCGCCCACCGCTGGGTCCTCGTGCCCGCGCCGGCGCGCACGAGGGCGCCCGAGTCCGAGGCACGAGCAGCCCGACACGAGCGGCAGCGGGCGAGGAGAGGGCATGGACGGGGGAGGCGCCGACCGCATGCCGGTCATGCGCGAGCGCGTTAGTCAATCCCGAGCCGCGCTCCTTACGTCCGTCCTCCGCCGCTCTCTTGTGACAGCGGAGATGGATGCGTGACGCCTTTGCCGCAACAATGTCAAGGTGCTCCGACTCGCCATCGAGTTTTTGGAGCGCGAGGCAAACAAGAAGGCGACGACGAAGGCGAAGGCGGCCCGCCTGCTCCGCAGGCTGTCGGGTCAAAGGTGCAGCTCTGACTCCAACCTGATGGATGGCTCCAGCTTCGACGATGATGCACCTCCACACGTCGACGCCTACATGGAGGTGCACAGTCGAGCCGACGGCTGGAAGGGGAAGGGGCTGGCGAGGAAATGGTGATTTCCTCCATCCTTCCTTGTTTTATTTATGTTTTAATTATTTGTAGTATGCATTTGCACTGTCCGCCGATGAACTTTGATGAATTATGGTACTTTTGTGTGGTGATGCAATGGTGACCCGGCATGTTGATTGTGTTTATAGGTAGCGCCGCATGGGCTGCATGGGTTTGGGGTTTAATGCAAGATTTGGACTCGCGATTTCAACAAGTAGTTCGTGCTTCGTCGGCAAGGGAGACTAGCTGCATTCATTGGT
>CM038678.1:139305562-139471352 GCA_021605205.1 Aegilops longissima | reverse complement strand
GATATGAAGGGTTTGAATGTGGAAGCAAACATATGAGGCATGCCCGTTCAGTGTCCGTGGTCCCGTCCGTGGTCCCGTCCGAACACGTCCTCTAGTATTTGAGGGCCGGATTTGTTAAGTCCGGCTATAGATGCTCTTACTACTTGGTCAATGAAAGTTTCTTTTTCCCTGAAAAAAAGAAAGAAAGAAAGAAAGTTCCTTAGATGGAAAGGGAGGCGTGTACGTGAGTTGTAACCGACCGTATGGCACGACGCGCCGCGTATATATATGCATGCGGCCACGCCATCCCCTGATTTAACCTAACCCACGATCCCACGACGATACAACGCACTCCTCGTACTACAGTAAAGAGAGACCGGCGATCGATGGCCGCGGCGGCGCTAGGGTTCGCGGCGAGGAAGCTGGGCGGCCATGCGCTCCGGCAGACGCAGGAGACGGTAGTATCGCGGCTCTCGCCGGCCGTCGAGCTGGGGCAGCGGCAGCTCGTGCCAAGGTTCATCCACACCGAGGTACGCACCTTCACGCCCCGATCAATCGATTGCTTTTGCCCATTGGCATGCACGTACGGCTCCCTGATCGACGGCCTTACTATGCTGGCTCTGGCTGCTAAGGCCGTGGAGACCTGAACGCCCTCCAAAATTGTTGTCATGTTTAGTGCCGCTTGTTCGCCTTCCGTGTGGTGGCGCTCCGGTCCTAGTCTAGTCTAGCTAGGTAGTGGAGTTCACGATTTTCGCTTGGTTTTCTCCCTATAATCATCGCACTATCAAATCAGTCAGGAACTAGTCTGTCAAGGTTAAGAAGAAGTAAAAAGTAAGCAAGTTGTCATCTAGTGAGGGCTAAAAGACCGGTTTGTTTTTGAGGGTGGGGCAATAAGCTTGCTTCTTCACAAGCTTATCCCCGCCCCCTTTCCTGTCCTTCCCGACCGGCAGCAGTTGGGAGATACAAACAGGGGGCATTGCCACGCATAATAGCGAAAAAGATAGGACGGGGACCCTTCGGAAGAAGATTAACCAAAACCATGTGGTTTTTGGATCGATTTTCCTCTTCTTGATTCACAGTTTTTCTTTCCTTTTCTTCTTAATGCAATGTGGGAACTTCCCCATTTGTGGTCGTCCAAAGAAAAAAAATAACTGACGACATTGCTCATGCCGCCAGCAGCAGCAGCAGCAAACTCACAGTCATGGGGCCGAGAAAGAGCGCGTCCTGAAGCGGATCCAGAGGATGAAGGAGGAGTTGTACGACGAGATGGCGGAAGCGGACGAGATGTACGGCAGAGACAAGGACCCTGAGTGCCGGATGAACAAGCAGCTGCTCCGCGAGCTCACCGACCACGTCTTCAGGCGTAATTCCGGCGACACCGTCTGGTAAGATCAAGCAGCAGCGATGTATCTATATATACCCTCATCTGTTCTCCATGTTGTCTTTGTGCCATAGTTTCAGTCGATGTTGTTCATGTGGTGCATGCAGGGACGCGGCTCGGTCGGCGAAGCTACGGGATGATCTAGTTGGTTTCATGGGCATTGTAGCCCTGTACACCGGGGCGAGCTGCCTGCTCGAGGAAGCGGCGAAGCGGTTGTGGGCGGCCTTCTTCTCTAAGCGATGAAGCCAATGATTAATCTTGACCGTCTATCAAAAATTTCGAGTTTGTATCTTCTGGTAACTAGAAAAAAGACTCAAGATTTTGAGTTGGCTATGATTCTGCCTATTATCCAAACTATAGTTCTTTTTGCGGGGAGAATGTTTAGTTTTGTGCCTGAATTAGTGTATATCAAAAGTCTATAAAAATATTTGTAAATCCACCTGTGCATGATATAGCACAATCTATTCCACAAATGATTTTGGAAGTCCTAGATTCTGGGAGGGATACATTTAGGTTTCTAAGTTTGTGCCTGAATTATACACCGCCTAGCGATACAAACTATAGTCTACGTTGTGCATCTAGAAATTAATTAACAGAGTATTGATGTGTTCTATAATCTTGGACTAGACAGATTTCGTGGTAGTTTAACTTTAGAGAATGTGGTATTTACAATGGTTACTTACATAACATCAATATTTACCGTTTGAATGTAACATGTTGTCTAGATGTATTTCATCAGAAAGCACTATGCATAGATGTTTTAGAGACTTCTCTAGATTCTACTACATGTCCAAAGATCACTCCTTTTTGAAACTAATGAGCAAAGTCAATGTGGGGGATGAGATGGAAGAGTACGACGGTTTGAGAAAACAGATTTCACTCATTTTACAAAATTCATTTCGCCCAGTTCAAAAAATATATTTAATTTATTTGAGAAAACTGATTTCACTCATTTTAAAAACTATCAACTAAAAAAATCATTTCACCCGTTCTAAAAAGTAGATTTCATTTATTTGAGAAAACATATTACACTTATTTATAAATGATAGATTTCATTCATATCAAAAACACATTACCGTCACTCAATTGAAATACTATATTTCACTCGTTCAAAAAACACTCGTTTCAAAAACTGATTTCTCATTACAAAATACTCCCTCCGTTCCTAAATATTTATCTTTAAAGAGATTTCAACAAATGACTACATACGAAGCAAAATGAGTAAATCTACACTTTAAAGTATGTTTCATCCGTATGTGATAGTTCATTTGAAATATCTAAAAGACAAATATTTAAAAATGAAGGAGTATGTATCTTATATTTCACTCGCATGTACTAATATATTACAACGTATTTCATTGATCACAAATATCAGTTTCAAATATTGAAATAAGCAGTTTCACAAAAATTAGACGTATTTCACTTTCTTTTTTCAAATAAATTATTTCACTAACTCCAGCTAGTTTTAGATTTTTGAAATAATAAGTTGTCGCTGCTTTATTACAATATGCTCCCTTCAAACAAAATGAATTTCACTGCTCCAAATGAATTATCATTGCTTTAGTACAACTTTAATACAAACAGTACTAAATCAATAATAATTCGGTTACACCGTTGCTTCAAGCAACAATTTTGATGCATCACCAAATATTTTTAGAAACAAAGTCACACAAACAACGCCGAGAGTGAACGAAGGCAAAGTGAAAAAAGAGTCTGGAAGATAAACCCAGCTAAAGATAAATCAGTCTGGCCCAACTTCCAATACAGTTAGCGGTCTGGCCCAACTTTCACAACCCACGCCGAGCCATGGCAACGAAACAACTTTAATGTGAATCAATCTATAGTTGAATTGTTAGAGACACGGATATCCCCAGCCCATCCTATAGTTAAATTGTTAGAGAGACATTCCAGCCCATCAGGATTTGTTCATATTATTCTTGGATATATTTCATGATTTCCACTGATATATTTTAGGATTTCCAACTAAGCGAATTCACGAATTCAGTAGGAGGACACGTTTTCGTGACTTTATAAATTTCAATATGATATACTGGCTCAGTCTCTTGAAAGTGCTCGTAGCGATAAGGTGTTCGTGTATACATTCGTAGAGATAAATGTATACGCGTATGTATGAACGCTTGCGTTTGTATTGTGTTAAAAAAACAACTCACACATTCATAGAAATAAATGTATGTGTGTATGTGTGAGCGCTTGCGTCTGTATTGTGTTAAAGAAAACAACTTCAACTTTAACGATGAGTATCACAATTGATAAGGGAAATATGCAGGGTTCAGAGCACGCGAGCCCTCCGCAATCGATCCAATGTCATTGTCACTACCTCTACCTGGACTTGCCCAACCGCATTCCGATTTTGCAACAACAAAGCAAACCGCGTAAAAGCACATCAAACACGCTAAATCCGGCTATCGAAGCCGAGGGAACCTCGACCCCAACTCCTCCTGACGCCATCAACGTCGCCAAAAGAAGCCAACACCTCAGCAAAGCACGCGGGCAAGAGGCCGCCATCCGCCAGCCTCTTGATCGTAGGCTGCTTCGAGACGATGCGCCTAAGAGGAGAAAGACGTGAAGACGTGTCCACCACCTGATTCAACGGATCTAAGTTCCCCTCCGAAGCTATGGCGGCCATGGGAGAGGGAAGGAGCACAACTTCCGAAGCCATGGCCGTGAGGAGAGGGAAGGAGCACAGCTCCCTGTCGATGCTTCAAGGAAAGAGTGCGACGCCCGCGCGCGTTGCCGTCGCTGGATCCGGCCGAACAACCATTGCGGAGACACAACCGTCGCTAGCTGGAGCAGAGGTAGAGGAGAGGCGCGAGGTAGAGGTGAAGGGTCAGGAAGAAGACGCCGGCGACGGCCACGAACGCCACCCCGTACACCAGCCGCCCCAGATCACCCATCGAGCATACGTGGATCTCTTGATTTGGTTGGAGGTAATACCTATTTATAGCGACGGTGCATCGTCGTCGCCGCCGTTTGCTGCTGGCTGGTTCCGATAAGATCGATCGGCCGGACAACACGGCAGCCTCGCTGAGCTGTGAGCGCGATGCAGCCGCGTCCCGACACGTGCCGGCAACGTGTCGCCATACCAGTGGCCGCATGCATGCATGCACGCCGGCTGGACGAGAGGTGAGGACTGAGGAGAGACGTGGACGTCACTGCCCGCCACCACTCCAGCCCGTATATATTTACCTCACGTATATCTGGCCATGGGCCGGGCCTAAAAAAGCCCACTGCAGAAAATTGAGGCCCAGGCCCTCCCAAGCCCTATCACTGGGCCTACTTTTCAAGCCAAGCCCGGCCTATCTGGTAAAAAGTCCTAAAAGGCCCTTAGGGCTTAGGGCCGTGGGCCGGGCCTCTTCCTTAAAATGCTAATATGTCAAGCCCAAGCCCGTCCAGGCCCTACTAGTGGGCTCAAAACTCAGGCCCAAGCCTGGCCCATGGGCAAGCCCATCGGGCCTAGGCCCTGGATTTTAGGGCCGGGCCTGGGTGGGCTGACAGGGCCGGGCCTAAGATGGCCAGGACTAACCTCACGTGAGGCTGAGAGCCAGCTTTGACTTGCCAAAAAAAATCTATTCCCTTTGTCCAGCATTTGGGTTGTAAAAAAATACAAGGCCTTTTTTATATTCCCTTGTATCAAAAGAGTATTATCCCTTCGTTTTATAATGTATATGTACAGATTGTTAAAATCTCAAACCTTATAAATTTTGATTAAGTTCATGATCAAATATATTTTACATCTAGAATTTGAAACATATATCATTAGATTCTCATAAGATGTAGTTTCATATTTTATGTATTTGGTATGTACATATAAATATATTTTTGTCACTCTCTCATGCTTAATCTATAGGAAGATCATTTTTTTTGCCTTATCGTGGGATATGATCTCACTATGGAGTAGTGTGGTTTTATGGGGTTTTTGGGCATGTCCATTGCGATTGAGAATTTGGACAACAATGTGTGCCTCCCCATTTAAGAAAAGCTCGAGGAGAGGTGGCTATGTTGCACGGGTAAAGAGTAGTGATCTTCGTCTCCTCAGCTTCAGCCTGATACTCCAAGGCGCGCCATGAAAAACCGCGTGGAGCTATCAGAGGAGATCCCGACAAACACATTTGTCCAAGGCCCAAACTTTGACTAGGTTTGCGTCGGCGCAGACGTGTGTGACGCCCGCCTTTGTCCTTCCCCTGGACCGCCCGTCGGTGGCACATCGGCCATCTCTCTCTCTCTCTCTCTCTCTCTCTCTCTCTCTCTCTCTCTCCATACCCGACACCTCCAACCACGCTACCCTCACTGCTGCCGCTTGCTTCCGGGCGGTTGAACGCTGCCCATGATGTTGCCCCGCATCCACACACTTCCACTGCCTCCACGCCACATCCGATGCTAGCTCTTGCCTGCGTTGGTGGTCTCTTTTCCCCGCCGTTGTAGCACGTCCACGGCCACGCCACCGCGTCGCCTCCATGACTGCTTTCTTTTTGATAGACCTACTGCATGTAGCCCTGTATGGCGGAGAGGCGTGGGGCTCCTCACCGGCCACACCCCCGCAAGGTGTTTGACGTTTTGCCTGCAAGGTACCATGGATAGTGGGGACCCACGAACACCTATGGGGGCCGGCGGACCGGACCCCTTTCGGTTCGGTGGGAGGCGGAGATTGCACGAAGAGCGGATCGAGGAGAAGCACGAGCGGTTACCCGGCTTGGAGCTCTCCGGAGATAATACTCCTCTGCTGCTTGGTTGATTGTATTGTGTTTTTGCTAGGGAGCAATGAGAGCTACAAAACCTAGCTTGAGTGTCTCTGGTTTCGAGCGAGTTATTCAACAACTTCATGTGTTCATCGGTCAAATCATCATCGCACGATGAGATTTTTTGGGTTGCGATTATGGTAGTCAATGTCCACATTGCTAGGCAGCGGACGAGGTTGAAGTGATCGATCCCGGGCCATGCTCTGGCGTTGTGCCTAAGCATGAACCGGCAACGTTTGCAGTTTATCCAAATTCATCATGAAATGCGTGATTGCGCAACTCACATGCAACTCCAAAATCATTTGGTCGAGCATATGCGAACTCATATATTGGCAACTAATAGATGTGTCGGCTATTTTTCTTTCAATATATTTGCGATTATTTAAATTTTATTTGGTTTGTAATCTATAATATTTTTATTTGATTATAAACCATTTAACATTGTGATGTAATAACTGTGTGACTTATTTTTTCGCGAATACGCAAAGCTTGCGTATCATTCATTGATAGGTAGAAGCGAAATTACAGACATACAAGAGGAAAAGAGAGAAACACCACACAAGGTGTGGGAAAGACACAAGAAGGGATACAACACAGCATAGACTCTCCTAGCTCGAACTCCAGCCTGCGGCAAAGAGACGAGATACAAAGGTATATGGGCCGCGTCGCGACCAATGCCGGGCACCATCACCGCACGGCCACGCCTCCAGGATGAACCAAATCAACGTACCTCCCACCTAAGTGCCTAGAGGATCGGCAAGTGGGGTGCAGGATCTGGCCGAACTAAGAGGAGAAGCCACGGAGAGAGCGTCATCGAGGCCGTACATAGCGCCCCGGATGCCCACGCCAAGAGGAGCAGCCCGGACCAGCAAAGCATCCGAAGTCTTCAAATCCAACACCAAACACACTACGAGCAACAAGACAGAGCCTTCATGAAGGATACAACGCCGAGCCGCCGTCGCTGTCCGATCTAGCCGACTAGATCTAGGGTTTCCCCTGATACTCGCGTAGGGGCGCAGAGAAGAGGCCATGGTGGCACCTCCAAGAAGGAAACGGCACCCGCAGGTGTCGCTGCCACCAGCATCGGCCAGCCGAGCAAGGCTTTCGCCCAGCCAAATTCCGCACAATCCCAAAGGTTGGTGGATCAAGATTCAGAGACAAGGAAACCAAAGCAGGCCGAGACCACAACCACCGGAAGGAGAGCCGCACCAATCACCGGGAAGATGACATTGGGCACTGCTGGACACACCACCACACACAGCCACCACGGGGCTCGATCCACCGCTCACGCCACACCACAACCAGCACAAGGGAGATGCATGGTTGGGAGCCTAGGATGAGGCTCCGCCATCGGGAAGACGCCGGCGGCCGGAGGCAGAGAATCACCCCACCCCTGCCACCAGAGAGGAGGCACGGCCGGACAAGGTCCTCTTCTGGGAGGACGCCGGACATCCAAGGATAGGGTGGGTGGCGGGCGAGTGGTGCGTAGGGAGAGGCGGGGAGGAGGGACACGCGCGCCAGGCACCGGAGACGACGGTGGGAGGAAGTGGTGGCGGCGCCAGATCTCGACGCCGGAGGGCGCCACGGGGGCCAACCAGAGGCGCGAGGAGGAGGATCACCGATCCACCACCAAGAGGCGTCGCCGGCCGCCAAAGCCGCCGGAAGGCGCCGACGAGCCACCCAGCGGGCCGCCAGCCATGCGGGCCCCGCGGAGAGAGAGAGAGCGCCCACGGGAGAGAGCCCGCCGCCGCCACGACGCAGGCTTCGCCGATGGTGGCCTCCGGCGACGGCGAGGGATTATTGGAGAAGGGGGGGCCGGCGGCGGCGCGGTTGGGGGCTGCCGCCTGTGTCGCCAAGGGTAGGCGACGCGGGGGCCGAGCGGGTGTCGCTGTGTGATTTAAACTTTAGACAATGCTTAGATTTCTATGCAAAAACTATGTAATATGACCGCATATAGGCCGCACGAATGAAATGTTAATTGGTTGGACGCTGGCCAATAAAATAAGAAAAGGGCCAGACGCCGTCCCTACGGCTGACCCAAACGAATAATAAAAATAGACTAAAAACCGGTTCATCGCAATATCTATCTAGCACCCATTCACCACAAAATAAAAAGGTACCAAGCGCATCCGTGAAGTTTCTGTGTACACTGAAAACGAAATGGGTACAGGTATACCTGGCCAAACCTCGGGCCGGGCCGGGCTTCGGGCCGAGCCTAGCCAAGCCCGACACAAAAAACCCAGGCCCGGGCCCGGCCCGGCCCGGCCATCAGCCCTGTGTTTCTGGGCCCGAGCCTGGCCCGAACACCTAAAAGCCCATCGGGCTTCGGGCCGGCCCGGCCCAACCTTCAGTAAACTGTAAAAATGACGGGCCCGGGCCCGGCCCGGCCCGGCCATCGGGCTCAAAAACTAGGCCCGAGCCCGGCCCGGGGGTAGCGTCGGGCCGGGCTTTTTCGGGCTGGGCTTCCCATGGCCAGGACTAGGTACAGGTTTACGTCCTTGGAGCAACTCCAATCATGTATTCAATCAGGACATAGTTGGTTCTACACAATACCCTCGACCGAAGCATCAATGCTACGGCAGCATGCATGCTATCCTTACCCGCGAAAAAGAAGGTGGATTCTTCCGTGCGTGGCAGAAGCTTCATCCCCTGGATCATGGAATCAGATGCCGAGCTCAGCTCAAATGCGGAACCAGCGAATCAGATGCGGGAGGAAAAGGCAAGGTTTACGGAATCTGATGTTCTCCGCAGCATTTTCTTGGCCGCCGTTATTCCGATGCCATCTTCTTTCCCAACATTATCATCTGGACAGTTCTCGCATGCCGACCAGCGCACGACCGTAGGCGCGAAAAGGTCATCAAATTCCGTCTTCATTCCTTTACCACGACGAAGCCATAATGCTTCTAGTCTTCTAGCCATCCTGCAGCTACATATATGCCACCACCTGCTTGAACTGTTGTTGCACCCAACGAGAAGTTCAGACTTCAGAGAAACCGAGCAAACCATGGGGGCGGCGCCGTCGAGACAGGAGGCGTCCACCGCCTCGTCGCCCACCGGTAATGGCCGTGTCGAGCCGACAGCGCTCAGCGCTTCTACTCCTTCCGACACCGCCAACCAGGCCCAGTCCAAGAGGGCGCCGGCTCCTCACGTGTTCCGGGAGATCGTCGCCGGGGAGAATGTCGCCGACGTAGCCGCGCTGGAAGATCAGGTCTCCAAGGGGATCTTCTTGGCCGGGAAAACAAAGGTACACTTCTTCTCAACATTGAACTGATATATGGTGTACAATATCATAAGATTTTGCTTTCTGAACACGCTTCAAACTTTTTGCGATGGTGCAGAAGTACTGGGTAGATGAGAGGACCAGGCACAACTGCTTCATGCTGTTCCCCAGAGGCCTACACGTCACCTGGAGCGAAGACCCCAAATACTGGACTTGGCACCCCCTGAAAGAAGGAAGGTTAGTTAGTAAGAATCATAAACATGTGTTATGTATACATACTTAACCTGATGTTCTGAACCTGAAATGTTACCACCAGCGACGCCGAAGCCGGAATCGAGACGGTGGCGCTGCAGAACGTCTGCTGGCTGGAGGTCCAAGGGAAGCTCGAGCTGTCCCATCTCACACCGGGAGTCACCTACGAAGTTTTCTTTGAGGTGAGGCTCGACGACCCGGCTGACGGATGGTCGACGCCGGTGAACCTCCGGCTCAAGTTCCCTGACGGAACGATCCAGCAGCACAAGGAAAACTTGGAGGAGAAGCCCAGGGGGAAGTGGCTGCTGGTCAAGGTTGGGGAGGTTAAGCCGCACAAGGGGCAGAATGGAGAGGCAGAGATCTCCATGTTTGAGTATGATGGTGGGCAGTGGAAGAGGGGCCTCCTCATCAAGGGCATCAAGATCACCCCAAAAGAATGAACGGTTTGGTTGTGTTTTGTTACTAACCATCGTTGGCTATTGTTTGTCGACTATGATAAGATCGGTTTGATGCATGGGAATAATATTTTCACTGTTACAAAATGTCAAGAGTTCTGAATGAATTTTATGTCTTGAAGAAAAAGTTGCACTAGAATGATTGTGATATCACTTTCCTTGGTTTCCAGAAACCTCTGAGTAACAGTGAAAATATTATTGTTATGATTTATTGGTTAGCTGACTAAAAAAAATATTATTCCTTGGTTATCTGACTAAAAAAATACTACTGCCCACCATCTGACAAAAAAAAAATACATTTCCGAGTATCACTTTCTTTGGTTATCTGACTAAAAGAATACTACTCCCTCCGATCGTAAAAAAGTGTACATCAGAGGGAGTATGATTTATTCAATGCTACACTATTTTTTGTTTTTCTGTAACATATGCCAAGCTTACCAAAAATTACTCGAGCATAACATCAAAATACGAATCGCTACAGAGGACAACTTAGAGAAGGCACAAAGCTTATAAATCACCACCTAGCTAGGTTAACAAGCATCGGGCAGGCAATGGATCATGTTTGTTGATTGGATCATGTCAGCAACAAGGTCAGGGAGAATTCAAGCCTGCAACAGTTTTATTACTCCCTGTATCATTACCGGGGAGGCAAAGGTATGGGGTCTTGAGATGGCTGGAGATGGTAGTGCGCATGTAGACGTTGGGTTTCTGCATGTCGAAATCTGCCACCCTCAGCAGCTCATTCTTCTTGATGTCAATAGCAATCACCTTCGACGTCCTGCAGTCTTGGCTGCTGACATTGGTCAGGAGGTACAGGACGCCGTCCTTGTGGGAGCTGAGGATGGGCTTGCAAACAAAGAGGGACTGGGGCAAGGAATACTTGGAGATTTCACGAGAACTGAGCTGGTACTCCTCCTTGAAACGCATGTTACCCAATTCCAGACACCCATCGAGCCCCTCCAAGGTCCATGTGACCACCGTCCAGCCACTAGGGGTCTGCGAGCACCGGCCGGGCTCGGCGTGGACCTGGAGGTCGACGAACCTGACGATGCCGGAGTCTTTCACTGACACGATGTCCCGGAAATGGTACGCCATGTCGGTGCCCAGAGGGAGACGATTTCGCGGCTGTCTCGGCTTGGGAAGGGGGAGATAACGAAGCGGAAGCGGGGTGCAGGGGGTGTCTTCGTTTCCGTCGAGCACGTCGCAGAGGAGCATGCCCCTCCACAGGTTGACCCAGCCCATGAGGCCACCGCTGGAGCCACCAATGGCGATGACCATGTCGCAGCTGTAGTCCTCCGGCGGCGGCGGCTGCGGAGAAGCAGCGGGCCTGCGGCTCCAGAAACCGGCCTCGGAGTCGTACGTGCACAGGTAGTATCCGGAATGGTCAGGGCAGAAATAGTCGTAGGCGAGCGTGGCGATCCTGTAGGCATCAGCACCATCCTCGTCGTTGCCGCGGCGGTAACGCACGATGCCGATATCACTGGCACAGAAGCAGAAGGTTCCCATTGTTGGCAGCATGCCGTCGCTGAGCTGCGGGAGCCGGGTGAGCCGCGGCCTCCCCGGCGGCGAGGGTGCCGCGTCGTAGACGAAGTAGTCGTGGTTGCCTATGCGGGTGCGGGAGCAACGGTCGTCGCCGTGGCAGAGGGTGAAGAGGGCGAGCTTGCCGTCCGTGGCGATCATCCATGGCTCGCCGACGAACAGGCGGGGGCTGCCTTCTTCTTCTTCTTTGCCGTGGTCGGCGGGGCAGTGGGCGAGGCAGCAAAAGTGGGAGACGCGGGGCGGCTGGGCGAGGCAAAGGGTGACCTGCAGATTGATCTGCTTGCCGTCCAGGTCCCGGGTGAACTGACAGTCGGCGGAGGTGTGGTTCTCCTTGTCGGCCATGTAGGCGGCCTTGTCCAGGAGGACCTCCCCCCAGTCCCAGTCAGAGTCACTCGCCGCCGGCGGACGCAGCGAGGCTTCGTCATAGCCTTTGAGCGACATGGTGGATCTGGATCTCACACAGGCAGGCTTTGATGATTGTCCTCCTAGCTAGGACAATTGAGTATTTATTCAGAGGGACAGGGAAAGTCAGGTTCTAGTCAGGACCGGATTCATGCACGAACACGAGACGGAGAGGAAGAGTTCTCCGCCGGGTAGATAGATGGCATGGCGGAAGGAGCGCAAATGCATAGAAGGATGAAACAATTGGATAATGCAGAGCAGGACAGCAAATGGTATTCTAATTAATCTTAGTAACCAAGAAAGCCCTGAGCATGATTGACATGAGTTCAAATACCTTCAGAATCTTCTCACATTATTTGGTTTTCTGTTGGTGCATGCTCTCAACATTGGTGACATGAGTTTGAATACCTCAAAGTTGTCGGATCCTTTGGCATGCATTTTGAAGAGCCCTGCAACTCTACAAGTACATATAGTTCAATGTTGGATGAGATCAAACACCTCCGTATATTTCAGAACACTAGAACACTACATACTGACACCGCCAACCAGGCCCAGTCCAAGCTCACATGTTCCCGGAAAGTGTCGCCGGGGAGAAGGTTGCCGGTGTAACCACGCTCGAAGATCAGGTCTCCACGGGGATCTCTTGGCCGGGAAAGCAAAGGTTTGCTTTCTGAACATGAAGTGATATATGCTGTGAAATCTCATAAGATTTTGCTTTCTGAACATGAAAATTGATATATGCTGTAAAATACCATAAGATTTTGCTTTTTGGACATGCTTCAAACTTTCTGCAATGGTGCAGAAGTACTGGGTGGACGAGAGGACCTTCATGCTGTTCCCCAGAGGCCTGGCCATCACATGGAACAAAGACTCCAAATACTGGAGTTGGCAACCCCTGAAAGAAGGAAGGTAGTTAAGACTCAAGAATAGCAACATAGCTATTTTCAGTTGTCCAAGCATCTTCCTCGGGAATTATATGTACTAACCGAAATCGAGACGGTGGTGCTGCAAAACGTCTGCTAGCTCGAGGTCCAAGGGAAGCTGGAACTGTCCCATCTCACACCAGGAGTCACCTATGAGGTTTTCTTCAAGGAGATGCTCAACACACCCGGCCCACGGATGGTCGACGCCGGTGAGCCTCCAGCTCAAGTTCCTCGACGGCACAACCCAGCAGCACAAGGAGAACCTGCAGGAGAAGCCCAGGGGGAAGTGGCTGCAGCTCAAGGATGGGAGGTTAAAGCCACACAAGGGGCAGAATGGAGAAGCTGAGATCTCCATGTGTGAGTATGATGGTGGGCAGTGGAAGAGGGGGCTCCTCATCAAGGGCATCAAGATCACCCCAAAAGAATGAATGATTTGGTTGTGTTCTGTTACCAACCATCGTTGGCTGTTGTTTGTCAACTGCCCTGGCCCCCCTAAGATCAGTTTAATGCATGGGAATAATATTTTCACTGTTATAAAAATTCAAGAGTTCTGAATGAATTTTATGTGTTCAATTTTATTTATTTTTTTGCAAATTATGTCTTCAAGAAGTTGCACTAGAAAGAATCTGAGATCACTTTCCTTGGTTGCTATAAACCTCTAAGTACTGGTTATCTGACTACAAAAAGACTATTTATTCAGTGCCGCACTAACTTTTGTTTTTTTTTCTGTAACATATGCCAAGCTTACCAAAAATTACTTGAACATTTATCTAAATAATACGAGGACAACTTAGAGAAGGCACAAAGCTTATAAATCACCACTCAGCTAGGTTAACACGTTACAAGCTTAACATGTTTATTGATTGGATCATGTCAGCAACAGAGTCAGGGAGAATTCAAGCCTAACTTGATCAAGGGTGGTACAGTTGTTTAACAGATAACAATGACATGGTCACATTTTATTGTGTCAAATAAGCAAGTATGATTCAAATTACATTGCCACCCCAGAGCTCATGAAAACAAAAACCAAAGCTCTAATTGTCCACTTTAATGGGATTCTGTTTCCATTTCTCAATCTGACATCAAATGAACAGAGGAAATCTGCTCAACTGAAAATCTGGTAACCAGACTTGAAATTGTACAGCATGGCTTCATGGGATGATCTTCCATTTTAAGTGGAAGAAAATTCTAAAACGACTGAATGCTAGGTACAGGCCGAGGCATGGGCTTATCTTGCAAGAAATGCTCAAAAAGCTTCAAGGCTTGCCGTGGACGATGGAGGGGAACCTCATGTCCTGCGCCTCGGATTGTCACCAACGTCAAGCCTTTGTACACTTGGCACCAACCAGCAACCTAAGCAAGATACACACCATTAGAGTTTGATGAGCATAGATGTAGCAAAGTGAAAAGGGGAATAAAACTGTTAGTGTTGTTTTAGCTATGTTTCTGACTAACCTCTTCCTCGTCATACCACGGATACCAATTAGTGACAGTCGGAAGATATAGTGCATCAATGGAGTATCTTGTAGCAGTGAGGGGTACTACGGAATCGGCATCACCACTGTCACCAATTTAAGCAATTAAAACCTCAGAAGAACAGAAGGACTACTTAATACTGTAAGCCATACAGTCAATGATGAACATATATCAACATTGGCACCATTCTTAAAGATTTATGAACCAGCGCAAATCATGTGTTTCAACATAAATTTGGTGTACCTGAAGACCCATATTCTTATGCCAGCTGCAATCAGTTCACGGTAAATAGGAAGCATGGACCTCGGCGAATCTTTCCAATATTCAAACAAGACATCACTGTGAAATATGGATAAGTTTAGTGCAAAATTTCATTAACAAGCAGGCTTTATGGTCAGGCACAGTGAACTAGTTGTGAGTAAAACAAGATGAAACCAGTTGAACAGACCTGCAGCCGGTCCAGGCATACGGTATTCCAGTGACATTAGCACGAAAAGCTTTCTGCACTTCTGGTAGATTATAGTACTTCGTGGAGTACTGTTCGGTGCAGGGATCATATCCTCTTGGCAACCAGGGCTACATTGAAAACAAAAAATATTGTTAGGAGGCACCATATGAAATGTCATTATGTTTCACAGGAACCTCAGATGAGTCTAAACAGTACTTTAAACAGCTGCATAGTAATTATTTCAAAGGTACCAACATATCATACTGCTACCCTTATCAGCAGAATATAGTTTCTGTAGTTGATAAGCTCACCCTGCGGCCCTTGATTTGCCTTCGCCTATGAAGTGAGGTCTTCTTACAGGTAGGTGTGTAGATGCTGTATGCGTCGATCGGGCCTTCCTCAGCTTCGGCGACATCATAAATCTTGTTGCATGCCTCGGAAGCGTGCTCAGATGAATCGAATTCACAAGCCAACTGCAGCTTCTGATAGGTGTCATCAGAGATCAGCCCGTGCGTCCACCAGTACTCGAACGTTCCGACGAAATCATGGTAATCGTCAATGACCGCATTTCCGACCTAGATATCAGACCATATGTAAGAACAAGATGACCAGACAGTTTAAGAGAGCACCAAAAGAAGAGCTCAAGAAGTTCTGACCATGAAGCCTTTGAAGTTCAGGATGGGCTTCCTCACTCCCTTGTTGTTTCTGTACACCAGTTGAGACAACTGAGGGACATAGTGCCCTGAAAAGCAGCCATGGCAGCAAGGGTAAACTATGCAGGCACTGTGGCACATAAACCATATACAGTACATATGATTCCTGCTAAATTCAGAACTGAGCCTCCATCCTAGAATGAACCAATTTTGGTTGCAGTTTACCTCCATAGCTCTCTCCGGCGATGTAGAAATCGCGGTACTTGTACTGCGGAAACCTCTCCAGCCAATTCACCAGGAAAGTGTACGAATCATGAGCTGCACAACAACGTTGGTGTTCATTCAGCAGAAGTGCAGAACACATATCCACGAGAGCAAGTACAGTACCAGCATCAGGCAAGTAGGTAGCCTGCTCCCAACTCACCAGTCTTGTTGTCGCCGGGGCTGAGCAGATCGGAGCTGGTGTTGGAGTAGGAGTAACCGACGCCGGCGGGGGCGTCCAGGAACAGCACGTTCGCCACTGCGACACAACGAACCGATCCACCCCGTGTCAGAGTCAGGGCGCAACACATTTGCCGATCGAACGGGGCGATCGAACGGCGAAAAGGGAGAGGAATCTACTTTTGTTCCAGGAGTAGGGGTTGACGGAGAGCGTCCTGCCGTCGGCGTTGATCCGGAAGGCGCCGAGCTCCTCGGAGGCGCCGTAGCCGACGGAGGAGCAGCCGGGCCCGCCGTTGAGCCAGAGCACGAGCGGGGCGGACTCGGGCTTCGCGACGGCGGCCTCGATGAGCCAGTAGAAGAGGGCGCGGCCCGCGGCGGCGTCGACGGTGACGTAGCCCGAGTACATGGAGAAGTTGACCGGCGGCTGGCCCGGCAGGCGCGTGATGCGGTTGGCCGCCGCCGCCGCGGAGGGAGACGCGAGGGAAAGGGGGAGCGGGGACAGCGCCAGGATGGCGGCCAGCAGCACGGCCACCGCCATTGGCGCTCGCGGTGGCTCGACGGAGACCAGGACTGTGTGCGCTGCGAGGAGTGAGCCAATGGCGACTCGTGAGAGGGGTGGAGGAAGCGTGCAAGGCGTGGTTTGGTTTAATTGGACATTTCCTGTTTGGATCGTGTGGCGTAGACAACTGCATCGTCATTCGTCGGCTCATCATTGTCCATGGGCCACCTGAATTTATTTTTTCCACCAACAATAGAGCTTAAAGAAAAACATTTGTATCTACTCATCATCAATCATGGCAGTACAACGAATACTATATTTTTTAACATCAGTACAGACACAAGCGCTCATATACACGCGCATACACTCACCTCTATGAACGCACACACGCGCACCCTACCCCTATGAGCACCTCTGAAAGACTGAGCTAGCATATCACAGTCCCTCTAACCATCCAACCACAGGTTGGTTCGACAGTACAACGAATACTAGAAATAATAAAATTACATTCACATCCGTAGTCTACCTAGCGATGGCTACAAGCACTGAAGCGAGCCAAAGGTACACCGCCGTCATCACCCCTCCATCGCTGGAGCCAGACAAAAATTGTTATAATAAACAGTCGGGAAGTCGTCGTGCCAAGGCCCCATAAGACTAGCAGAACAGAACAGTAACAACCGTCGATGAACAAAAGCATAGATCGGAAGGATTCAACTTGAAGACACACTAACGTAGATGAAGAAAGGCCGGATCCATTAAAGACAATCACCTACTGAATCCTGTGAGATCCACCGAATACACACGTCCACACGCCCTCCGATGTTGTCAGATGCATCAGCGGAATGGAGGCTATGCAGGGATGTATAAAAATGAAGCCCTCCTACGGCCGGGATCCACCTCACCACCATGACCCTAAGGCTATAGGAGAATAGGCGGCGCCGACGGGAGATAGAAGTGTTAGAAATAATTCTTCAGGATTAACATAATAGGATCTTGATCTCTATATTAGAACACCTCTTATATAGAAGATTATGAACTAACCGTGATTGCCTTGATCCATTAGCAGGTCCACCTTAAAGTCTCCACTTGTTGGGAAACGTAGCATGCAATTTCAAAAAAAATCCTACGCTCACGCAAGATCTATCTAGGAGATGCATAGCAACGAGAGGAGGAGAGTGTGTCCACGTACCCTCGTAGACCGAAAGCAGAAGCGTTAGTTTAACGCGGTTTATGTAGTCGAACGTCTTCACGATCCAACCGATCTTAGTACTGAATGTACGACACCTCCGTATTCAGCACACGTTCAGCTTGATGATGTCCCTTGAACTCTTGATCCAGTAGAGGGTCGAGGGAGAGTTCCGTCAGCACGACGGCGTGGTGACGGTGTTGGTGATGTGATCCGCGCAGGGCTTCGCCTAAGCACCACGACGCTATGACCGGAGGAGTAAAGCGTGGAGGGGCACCGCACACGCCTAAGAGATCATTGTTGTGTCTTTGGGGTGCCCCCCCACCAGATATAAAGGAGAGGGGAGGAGGTGTCCGCCATGAGGCTAGCGTCATGGGGGAGTCCTACTAGGAGTAGGATTGCCCTCCATTTTCCTTTCCAGACTTTGGAGGAAAGGAAGGAGAGGGAGAGAGAGAAGGGGGTCGCGCCTCCTACTTGTCCTATTCGGACTCCCTAGGAGGCGCGCACCCCGCTGGCTTCCTCTCTCTCCCTTAGGGCCCATGTAGGCCCAATACTTCCCCTGGGGGGTTCCGGTAACCCCTCGGTACTCCGGTAAAATACCTGAACCACTCGAAACCATTCCGATGTCCGAATACTACCTTCCAATATATGAATCTTTACCTCTCGACCATTTCGAGACTCCTTGTCATGTCTGTGATCTCATCCGGGACTCTGAACAAACTTCGGTCACTAAAACACATAACTCATAATACAAATCGTCATCGAACGTTAAGCGTGCGGACCCTACGGGTTCGAGAACTATGTAGACATGACTGAGACACATCTCCGGTCAATAACCAATAGCGGAACCTGGATGCTCATATTGGTCCCTACATATTCTACGAAGATCTTTATCGGTCAAACTGCAATAACAATATACGTTATTCCCTTTGTCATCGGTATGTTACTTGCCCGAGATTCGATTGTCGGTATCATCATACCTAGTTCAATCTCGTTATTGGCAAATCTCTTTACTCGTTCTGTAATGCATCATCCCTCAACTAACTCATTAGTCACATTGCTTGCAAGGCTTATAGTGATGTGCATTACCGAGAGGGCCCATAGATACCTCTCCAATACTCTGAGTGATAAATCCTAATCTCGATCTATGCCAACCCAATAAACACCTTCGGAGACACCTGTAGAGCATATTTATAATCACCCAGTTACGTTGTGACATTTGATAGCACACAAAGTGTTCCTTCGGTATTCGGGAGTTGCATAATCTCATAGTCAGAGGAATATGTATAAGTCATGTAGAAAGCAAGAACAATAAAACTTAATGATCATTATGCTAAGCTAACGGATGGGTCTTGTCCATCACATCATTCTCTAATGATGTGATCCCGTTCATCAAATGTCTATGAGTTATGTCTAGGAAACTTAACCATCTTTGATTAACGAGCTAGTCAAGTAGAGGCATACTAGGGACACTCTGTTTTGTCTATGTATTCACACATGTACTAAGTTTCCGGTTAATACAATTCTAGCATGAATAATAAACATTTATCATGATATAAGGAAATATAAATAACAACTTTATTATTGCCTCTAGCGCATATTTCCTTCAGTCTCCCAGTTGCACTAGAGTCAATAATCTAGATTACATAGTAACGATTCTAACACCCATGGAGTCTTGGTGTTGATCATGTTTTGCTCGTGGAAGAGGCTTAGTCAATGGGTCTGCAACATTCAGATCCGTATGTATCTTGCAAATCTCTATGTCTCCCTCCTTGACTTGATCGTGGATGGAGTTGAAGCGTCTCTTGATGTGTTTGGTTCTCTTGTGAAATCTGGATTCCTTCGTAAGGCAATTGCTCCAGTATTGTCACAAAAGATTTTCATTGGACCCGATGCACTAGGTATTACACCTAGATTGGATACGAACTCCTTCATCCAGACTCCTTCATTTGCTGCTTCCGAAGCAGCTATGTACTCCGCTTCACACGTAGATCCCGCCACGACGCTCTGCTTAGAACTGCACCAACTTACAGCTCCACCATTCAATATAAATACGTATCCGGGGTTTGTGACTTAGAGTCATCAGGATCAGTGTCAAAGCTTGCATCGACGTAACCATTTACGACAAGCTCTTTGTCACCTACATAAGCAAGAAACATATCCTTAGTCCTTTTCAGATATTTCAGGATGTTCTTGACTGCTGTCAAGTGATCCACTCCTGGATTACTTTGGTACCTCCCTGCTAAACTTATAGCAAGGCACAGCAGGTCTGGTACACAACATTGCATACATGATAGAACCTATGGCTGAGGCATAGGGAATGACTTTCATTTTCTCTCTATCTTCTGCAGTGGTCGGGCATTGAGTCTGACTCAACTTCACACCTTGTAGCAGAGGCAAGAACCCTTTCTTTGATGGATCCATTTTGAACTTCTTCAAAACTTTATCAAGGTATGTGCTTTGTGAAAGTCCAATTAAGCGTCTTGATCTATCTCTATAGATCTTGATGCCCAATATATAAGCAGCTTCACCGAGGTCTTTCATTGAAAAATTCTTATTCAAATATCCTTTTATGCTATCCAGAAATTATGTATTATTACCAATCAGTAATATGTCATCCACATATAATATTAGAAATGCTACAGAGCTCCCACTCACTTTCTTGTAAATACATGCTTCTCCAAAAGTCTGTATAAAACCATATGCTTTGATCACACTATCGAAGCGTATATTCCAACTCTGAGATGCTTGCACCAGTCCATAAATGGATCGCTGGAGCTTGCACACCTTGTTAGCACCTTTAGGATCGACAAAACCTTCTGGTTGCATCATATACAACTCTTCTTTAAGATATCCATTAAGGAATGCAGTTTTCACATCCATTTGCCAAATTTCATAATCATAAAATGCGGCAATTGCTAACATGATTTGGACAGACTTAAGCATCGCTACGGGTGAGAAGGTCTCATCATAGTCAACTCCTGGAACTTGTCGAAAACCTTTCGCAACAAATCAAGCTTTCTAGACAGTAACATTACCGTCTGTCGGTCTTCTTCTTGAAGATCAATAACAATATCGTTATTCCCTTTGTCATCGGTATGTTACTTGCAGAGATTAGATTATCGGTATCATCATACCTAGTTCAATCTCGTTATTGGCAAATCTCTTTACTCGATTACGTAATGCATCATCCCTCAACTAACTCATTAGTCACATTGCTTGCAAGGCTTATAGTGATGTGCATTACCGAGAGGGCCCATAGATACCTCTCCAATACTCACGGTGATAAATCCTAATCTCGATCTATGCCAACCCAATAAACACCTTCGGAGACACTCAGAGAGCATATTTATAATCACCCGATTACGTTGTGACATTTGATAGCACACAAAGTGTTCCTTGGTGATTCGGGAGTTGCATAATCTCATAGTCGAGGAATATGTATAAGTCATGTAGAAAGCAAGAACAATAAAACTTAATGATCATTATGCTAAGCTAACGGATGGGTCTTGTCCATCACATCATTCTCTAATGATGTGATCCCGTTCATCAAATGTCTATGAGTTATGTCTAGGAAACTTAACCATCTTTGATTAACGAGCTAGTCAAGTAGAGGCATACTAGGGACACTCTGTTTTGTCTATGTATTCACACATGTACTAAGTTTCCGGTTAATACAATTCTAGCATGAATAATAAACATTTATCATGATATAAGGAAATATAAATAACAACTTTATTATTGCCTCTAGCGCATATTTCCTTGATCTCGGTTGCACTAGAGTCAATAATCTAGATTACATAATGTGATTCTAACACCCATGGAGTCTTGGTGTTGATCATGTTTTGCTCGTGGAAGAGGCTTAGTCAATGGGTCTGCAACATTCAGATCCGTATGTATCTTGCAAATCTCTATGTCTCCCTCCTTGACTTGATCGTGGATGGAGTTGAAGCGTCTCTTGATGTGTTTGGTTCTCTTGTGAAATCTGGATTCCTTCGTAAGGCAATTGCTCCAGTATTGTCACAAAAGATTTTCATTGGACCCGATGCACTAGGTATTACACCTAGATTGGATCTGAACTCCTTCATCCAGACTCCTTCATTTCTTTGCTTAGGAAGCAGCTATGTACTCCGCTTCACCGTAGATCCATACGGACTTTCTGCTTAGAACTGCACCAACTTACAGCTCCACCATTCAATATAAATCGTATCGGGGTTTGTGACTTAGAGTCATCGGGATCGGTGTCAAAGCTTGCATCGGCGTAACCATTTACGACAAGCTCTTTGTCACCTACATAAGCAAGAAACATATCCTTAGTCCTTTTCGGATATTTCGGGATGTTCTTGGCTCTTTGTCAAGTGATCCACTCTGGATTACTTTGGTACCTCCTGCTAAACTTATAGCAAGGCACTGGCAGTGCGGTACACAACATTGCATACATGATAGAACCTATGGCTGAGGCATAGGGAATGACTTTCATTTTCTCTCTATCTTACTGCGGTGGTCGGGCATTGAGTCGACTCAACTTCACACCTTGTAGCGAGGCAAGAACCCTTTCTTTGATGGATCCATTTTGAACTTCTTCAAAACTTTATCAAGGTATGTGCTTTGTGAAAGTCAATTAAGCGTCTTGATCTATCTCTATAGATCTTGATGCCCAATATATAAGCAACTTCACGAGGTCTTTCATTGAAAAATTCTTATTCAAATATCCTTTTATGCTATCCAGAAATTATGTATTATTACCAATCGTAATATGTCATCCACATATAATATTAGAAATGCTCTGAGCTCCCACTCACTTTCTTGTAAATACATGCTTCTCCAAAAGTGCATGTAAAACCATATGCTTTGATCACACTATCGAGCGTATATTCCAACTCGAGATGCTTGCACCAGTCCATAAATGGATCATTGGAGCTTGCACACCTTATTAGCACCTTTAGGATCGACAAAACCTTACGGTTGCATCATATACAACTCTTCTTTAAGATATCCATTAAGGAATGCAGTTTTCACATCCATTTGCCAAATTTCATAATCATAAAATGCGGCAATTGCTAACATGATTTGGACAGACTTAAGCATCGCTACGGGTGAGAAGGTCTCATCATAGTCAACTCCTGGAACTTGTCGAAAACCTTTCGCAACAAATCAAGCTTTCTAGACAGTAACATTACCGTCAGTGTCAGTCTTCTTCTTGAAGATCCATTTATTCTCTATGGCTTGCCGATCATCGGGCAGGTCAACCAAAGTCCATATTTTGTTCTCATACATGGATCCCATCTCAGATTTCATGGCCTTGAGCCATTTCGTGGAATCTGGGCTCATCATCGCTTCCTCATAGTTCGTAGGTTCATCTGAAGGAAATATGCCCTAGAGGCAATAATAAAGTTATTATTTATTTCCTTATACCATGATAAATGTTTATTATTCATGCTAGAATTGTATTAACCGGAAACATAATACATGTGTGAATACATAGACAAGCAGATAGTCACTAGTATGCCTCTCTTGGACTAGCTCATTAATCAAAGATGGTTGTGTTTCTAACCATAGACATGTGTTGTCATTTGATTAATGGGATCACCTCATTAGGAGAATGATGTGATTGACATGACCCATTCCGTTAGCTTAGCACTTGATCGTTTAGTATATTGCTAATGCTTTCTTCATGACCTATACATGTTCACTGTAACTATGAGATTATGCAACTCCGTTTACGGAGGAACACTTTAGGTACTACCAAGCGTCCACAACGTAAGCTGGGTGATTATAAAGGAGTACTACAGGTGTCTCCAAAGGTACTTGTTGGGTTGGCGTATTTGAGATTAGGTTTTGTCACTCCGATTGTCGGAGAGGTATCTCTAGGCCTTCTCGGTAATACACATCACTTAAGCCTTGCAAGCATTACAACTAATGAGTTAGTTGTGAGATGATGTATTCTGAGCGAGTAAAGAGACTTACCGTAGCGAGATTGAACTAGGTATTGGATACCGCGATCGAATCTCGGGTAAGTAACATACCGATGACAAAGGAACAACGTATGTCGTTATGCGGTTTGACCGATAAAGATCTTCGTAGAATATGTAGGAACCAATATGAGCATCGAGGTTCCGCTATTGGTTATTGACCGAGAATGGTTCTAGGTCATGTCTACATAGTTCTCGAACCCGTAGGGTCCACGCAACAACGTTTCGATGTGAGTTCATTATGAGTTTATAAGTATTGATGTACGAAGGTTGTTGAGTCCGGATATGATCACGGACATGACGAGGAGTCTCGAAATGGTCGAGACATAAAGATTGATATATTGGAAGCCTATGTTTGGACTTGGAAGGGTTCGAATGAAAGCAGGAAGTTCTGGGAACAGGGGTTACGGAACCCCGGGGTATATGGGCCTTAATGGGCCACAAGGGAGAAGAGGAAGGGCGGCCAGGGGCAGGCCACTCCCCCTCCCCTCTAGTCCGAATAGGACAAGGAGAGGGGGCGCCCTTCCCTCTTCCCCTCCCAATCCTACTCCAACTAGGAGAGGGAGTCCTACTCCCGGTGGGAGTAGGACTCCTCGGCCAGCGCCTCCTAGGGCGGCCGCCCCCCTTTGCTCCTTTATATCTGAGGCGGGGGCACCCCATGACACACAAGTTGATCTCGGATCGTTCCTTAGCCATGTCGGTGCCCCCTCCACCATATTCCACTTGGTCATATCGTCGTAGAGCTTAAGCGAAGCCTGCGCGGAGAAGTCATATCGTCGCGGAGCTTAAGCGAAGCCCTGCGTCGGTGGAGCATCAACATCGTCACCACGCCGTCGTCTTGTGGAACTCATCCCGACACTTTCTTTGGATCGGTCAGGGGATCGTCATCGAGCTGAGCGTGTGCAGAACTTCGGAGGTGCCGTCGTTCGGTGCTTGGATCGGTCGGATCGTGAAGGCGTCGACTACATCAACAGCGTTGTTATAGCGCTTCCGCTTTCGGTCTCACGAGTGCGTGGGCGGACACTCTTCCCCTCGTTGCTATGCCATCACCATGGTCTTGCGTGTTCGTAGGAAATTTTTGAAATTACTCGTTCCCCATGATGGCATCGAGCCTGGTTTTATGCGTTGATGTCATATGCGAGTAGAACACAAGTGAGTTGTGGGCGATATAAGTCATCTGCTTACCAGCATGTCATACTTTGGTTCAGCGGTATTGTGAGATGAAGCGGCCGGACCGACATTACAGCGTGCGCTTCGCGAGACTGGTTTCACCGCTCCGAGCACTCGTTGCTTAAAGGTGACCGGCGGGTGTCTGTCTCTCTCACTTTAGTTGAACCGAGTGTGGCTCGCCCGGTCCTTGCGAAGGTTAAAACAGCACCAACTTGACAAACTATCGTTGTGGTTTTGATGCGTAGGTAAACGGTTCTTGCTCAGCCCGTAGCAGCCACGTAAAACTTGCAACAACAAAGTAGAGGGCGTCTAACTTGTTTTTGCAGGGCATGTTGTGATGTGATGTGGTCAAGGCGTGATGCTATATTTTATTGTATGAGATGATCATGTTTTGTAACGAGTTATCGGCAATTGGCGGAGCCATATGGTTGTCGCTTTATTGTATGAAATGCAAATGCCATGTAATTGCTTTACTTTATCACTAAGCGATAGCGATAGTCGTAGAAGCAATAGTTGGCGAGGCGACAACGATGCTACGATGGAGATCAAGGTGTCGCGCCGGTGGCGATGGTGATCATGGCGATTGCTTGGCGATGGAATCACAAGCACAAGATGATGATGACCATATCATATCACTTATATTGATTGCATGTGATGTTTATCCTTTATGCATCTTATCTTGCTTTGATTGGCGGTAGCATTATAAGATGATCTCTCACTAAAATTATCAAGAAGTGTTCTCCTGAGTATGCACCGTTGCCAAAGTTCGTAGTACCCGGACACCACGTGATGATCGGGTGTGATAAGTTCTCGTCCATCTACAGCGGTGCAAAACAGTTGCTGCGCGGAATACTCGGGTTAAACTTGCGAGCCTTGCATATAACAGATATGGCCTCGGAACACGGAGACCGAAAGGTCGAGCGTGAATCATATAGTAGATATGATCAACATAGTGATGTTCACCATTGAAACTACTCCATCTCACGTGATGATCGGACATGGTTTAGTTGATTTGGATCACGTAATCACTTAGATAACTAGAGATGTCTATCTAAGTGGGAGTTTTAATATGATTAATTAAACTTAAATTTATCATGAGCTTAGTACGATAGTATTTTGCTTGTCTATGTTTCTTTGTAGATAGATGGCTCGTCTTTGTTGTTCCGTTGAATTTTAATGCATTCCTTGAAAGCAAAGTTGAAAGATGATGGTAGCAATTACGGACTGGGTCCGTAACTTGAGGATTATCCTCATTGCTGCACGAGAAAAATTACGTCTGGAAGCACCATTGGGTGAGCGAACTGCTGTAGGAGCTGAGCGAAGTTGTGAGCGTCGGCAAAGCAAAGTGATGACTACTCAATAGTTCGATGTGCCATGCTTTACGGCTTAGAACCGGGTCTTCAACGACGTTTTGAGCGTCATGGAGCATATGAGATGTTCCAGAGTTGAAGTTAATATTTCAAGCAAATGCCCGGATTGAGAGATATGAAGTCTCCAATAAGTTCTATAGCTGCAAGATGGAGGAGAATAGTTACATCGGTGAACATATACTCAAAATGTCTGGGTATAATAATCACTTGATTCAAGCTGGGAGTTACTCTTTCGGATGATAGTGTCATTGATGAAATTCTCCAATCACGCCACCAAGCTACAAGAGCTTCGTGATGAACTATAATATGCAAGGAATGACTAAGACAATTCTGAGCTCTTCGCAATGCTAAAAGCCACGGAGGTAGAAATCAAGAAAGAGCATCAAGTGTTGATGGTCAACAAGACCACTAGTTTCAAGAAAAGGGCAAAGGGAAGAAGAAGGAAACTTCAAAAGAACAGCAAGAAAGTTGCTGATCAAGAGAAGAAACCCAAGTCTGGACCTAAACCTGAAAGCGAGTGTTTTCTTGCAAGCGATGGACCTTTGAAGCGGAACTGCCCCAAGTATTTGGCGGATAAGAAGGATGGCAAGGTGAACAAAGGTATATGTGATATACATGTTATTGATGTGTACCTTACTAGAGCTCGTAGTAGCACTGGGTATTTGATCTTGGTTACATTGCTAATATTTGCAACTCGAAGCAGGGGACTACGGAATAGGCGAGCAGCGGCAAAGGGCGAGGTGACGATGGCGTGGGAAATGGTTCCAAAGTCAATGTGATCGCGATCGACACGCTACCTCTACATCTACCTTGGGATTAGTTTTAGACCTAAATAATTGTTATTTGGTGCCGCGTTGAGCATGAACATTATATCTGGATCTTGTTTGATGCGAGGCGGTTATTCATTAAATCGAGAGAATAATGGTTGTTCTATTTATATGAGTAATATCTTTTATGGTCATGCACCCTTGAAGAATGGTCTATTCTTGTTGAATCTCGGCAGTAGTGATACACATATTCATAATGTTGAAACCAAAAGATGCAGAGTTGATAATGATAATGCAACTTATTTGTGGCTTTGCCGTTTAGGTCATATCGATTGTAAAACGCATGAAGAAACTCCATCTTGATGGGCTTCTAGAATCACTTGATTATGAATCACTTGGTACTTTGAACCGTGCCTCATGGGCAAGATGACCAAAACGCCGTTCTCCGGAACTATGGGCGAGCAACTGATTTGTTGGAAATCATACATCTTGATGTTTGTGGTCCAATGAATGTTGAGGCACGTGGCGGGTATCGTTATTTTCTCACCTTCACAGATGATTTGAGTAGATATGGGTATATCTACTTAATGAAACACAAATCTGAAACATTTGAAAAGTTCAAAGAATTTGAGTGAAGTGGAAAATCATCGTAACAAGAAAATAAAGTTTCTCGATCGATCGTGGAGGAGAATATTTGAGTTCTGAGTTTGGTTTACATTTGAAACAATGTGGAATAGTTTAGCAACTCACGCCACCGGAACACCACGGAGAAATGGTGTGTCGAGCGTCGTGTCGTACTTTACTTGATATGGTGCGATCTATGATGTCTCTTCTTGATTTACCGCTATCGTTTTGGGGATATGCTTTAGAGGCGGCGCATTCACGTTAAATAGGGCACCATCTAAATCCGTTGAGGCGACACCGTATGAACTGTGGTTTGGCAAGAAACCAAAGTTGTCGTTTCTTAAAGTTTGGGGCTGCGATCCTTATGTGAAGAAACTTCAACCGGATAAGCTCGAACCCAAATCGGAAAAATGTGTCTTCATAGGATACCCAAAGGAGGCTGTTGGGTACACCTTCTATCACAGATCTGAAGGCAAGATTTTCGTTGCTAAATTCGGATCCTTTCTAGAGAAGGAGTTTCTCTCGAAAGAAGTGAGTGGGAGGAAAGTAGAACTTGATGAGATAAGCATGTATCTGCTCCCTTATTGGAAAGTAGTTCATCACAAGAAATGGTTCTGTGACAACTACACCAATTAGTGAGGAAACTAATGATGATGATCATGAAGCTTGAGATCAAGTTACTCTTGAACTCGTGAGGTCAACGAGTAAAATCGCACAGAGTGGTACGGTAATCCTATTCGAAGTCATGTTACTTGACCATGGCGAACCTACAAACTATGAAGAAGCGATGGTGAGCCCAGATTCGCAAAATGGCTGGAAGCCATGAAATCTGAGATGGGATCCATGTATGAGAACAAAGTATGGACTTTGGTTGACTTGCCGATGATCGGCAAGCCATTGAGAATAAATGGATCTTTAAGAAGAAGACCGGCGCCGATGGTAATATAAGCTGTCTACAAAGCTCGACTTGTTGCGAAAGGTTTTCGACAAGTTCAAGGGGTTGACTACGATGAGACTTTCTCACCGTAGCGATGCTTAAGTCTGTCCGAATCATGTTAGCAATTGCCGCATTTTATGATTATGAAATTTGGCAAATGGATGTAAAACTGCATTCTTGAATGGATTTCTAGAAGAAGAGTTGTATATGATGCAACCAGAAGGTTTTGTCGATCCAAAGGGTACTAACAAGGTGTGCAAGCTCGAGAGATCAATTTATGGTGCAGTGCAAGCCTCTCGGAGTTGGAATAAGCGCTTTGATAGTGTGATCAAAGCATATGGGTTTATCTGAGACTTTTGGAGAAGCTTGTATTTACAAGAAAGTGAGTGGGAGCTCTGTAGCATTTCTAATATTATATGTGGACGACATATTATTGATTGGAAATGATATAGAATTCTGGATAGCATAAAAGGATACTTGAATAAAAGTTTTCAATGAAAGACCTCGGTGAAGCTGCTTACATATTGGGCATCAAGATCTATAGAGATAGATCAAGGCGCTTAATTGGACTTTCACAAAGCACATACCTTGAT
This sequence comes from Aegilops longissima, assembly GCA_021605205.1. NCBI lineage: Eukaryota > Viridiplantae > Streptophyta > Magnoliopsida > Poales > Poaceae > Aegilops > Aegilops longissima. The sequence continues at coordinate 139,442,308 of CM038678.1, read as the reverse complement.
AAAGTTTTGAAGAAGTTCAAAATGGATCGAGCAAAGAAAGGTTTTTACTGTATTACAAGGTGTAAGATTGAGTCGGACTCAATGCCCGACCACAATGAGAAGATAGAGAAAATGAAAGATGTTCCTATGCTTCACCATAGGCTCTATCATGTATGCAATCTTGTGTACCGGACACGACGTATGCTTAGCTGTAAGCTTGGCGGGAAGGTACCAAAGTAATCCGGGAGTGGATCTTTGGACAGCGGTCAAGAACATCTGAAATACGAAAAAGACTAAGGATATGTTTCTCGTATATGGAGGTGACAAAGAGCTAGTAGTAAATGGTTACGTCGATGCAAGCTTTGACACCGATCCGGACGATTCTAAATCGCAAACCGGATCGTGTTTTTATTAAGCGGTGGAGCTGTCGGTTGGTGCAGTTCTAAACAAAGCGTCGTGGCGGGATCTACATGTGAAGCGGAGTACATAGCTGCTTCGAAGCAGCAAATGAAGGAGTCGGATGAAAGAGTTCATTTCGATCTAGGTGTCATACCTAGTGCATCGGGACCGATGAAGATCTTACGTGACAATCTTGGTGCAATTGCCTTGGCAAAGGAATCCAGATTTCACAAGAGGACCAAACATATCAAGAGGCGCTTCAATTCCATTGGGACCAAGTCCAAGTGGGAGACATAGAGATTTGCAAAATACATACGGATCTGAATGTTGCGAGACCGTTGACTAAGCCTCTTCCACGAGCAAAACATGATCAGCACCAAAACTCCATGGGTGTTAGAATCATTACTATGTAATCTAGATTATTGACTCTAGTGCAAGTGGGATATGAAGGAAATATGCCCTAGAGGCAATAATAAAGTTATTATTTATTTCCTTATACCATGATAAATGTTTATTATTCATGCTAGAATTGTATTAACCGGAAACATAATACATGTGTGAATACATAGACAAGCAGATAGTCACTAGTATGCCTCTCTTGGACTAGCTCATTAATCAAAGATGGTTGTGTTTCCTAACCATAGACATGTGTTGTCATTTGATTAATGGGATCACCTCATTAGGAGAATGATGTGATTGACATGACCCATTCCGTTAGCTTAGCACTTGATCGTTTAGTATATTGCTAATGCTTTCTTCATGACCTATACATGTTCACGTAACTATGAGATTATGCAACTCCGTTTACGGAGGAACACTTTGGTACTACCAAGCGCCACTGGCGTAATCGGGTGATTATAAAGGAGTACTACGGTGTCTCCAAAGGTACTTGTTGGGTTGGCGTATTTGAGATTAGGTTTTGTCACTCCGATTGTCGGAGAGGTATCTCTAGGCCTTCTCGGTAATACACATCACTTAAGCCTTGCAAGCATTACAACTAATGAGTTAGTTGTGAGATGATGTATTACTGAGCGAGTAAAGAGACTTACCGTAGCGAGATTGAACTAGGTATTGGATACCGACGATCGAATCTCGGGTAAGTAACATACCGATGACAAAGGAACAACATTATGTCGTTATGCGGTTTGACCGATAAAGATCTTCGTAGAATATGTAGGAACCAATATGAGCATCCAGGTTCCGCTATTGGTTATTGACCGAGAATGGTTCTAGGTCATGTCTACATAGTTCTCGAACCCGTAGGGTCCGCACGCTTAACGTTTGATGTGAGTTCATTATGAGTTTATAAGTATTGATGTACGAAGGTTGTTCGAGTCCGGATATGATCACGGACATGACGAGGAGTCTCGAAATGGTCGAGACATAAACATTGATATATTGGAAGCCTATGTTTGGACTTGGAAGGGTTCGAATGAAAGCAGAAGTTACGGAACCCCGGGGTATATGGGCCTTAATGGGCCACAAGGAGAAGAGGAAGGGCGGCGGGGCAGGCGCGCCCCCTCCCCTCTAGTCCGAATAGGACAAGGAGAGGCGGCGCCTTCCCTCTTCCCTCCCCAATCCTACTCCAACTAGGAGAAGGGGGAGTCCTACTCGGTGGGAGTAGGACTCCTCAGCAGCGCCTCCCTAGGGCCGGCCGCACCCCCCTTTGCTCCTTTATATCTGAGGCGGGGGGCACCCCATGACACACAAGTTGATCTACGGATCGTTCCTTAGCCGTGTCGGTGCCCCCTCCACCATATTCCACTTGGTCATATCGTCGTAGAGCTTAGGCGAAGCCTGCGCGGAGAAGTCATATCGTCGCGGAGCTTAGCGAAGCCCTGCGTCGGTGGAGCATCAACATCGTCACCACGCCATCGTCTTGTGGAACTCATCCCGACACTTTCTTTGGATCGAGTCCGGGATCGTCATCGAGCTGAGCGTGTGCGAGAACTCGGAGGTGCCGACGTTCGGTGCTTGGATCGGTCGGATCGTGAAGATGTCGACTACATCAACCGCGTTGTTATAACGCTTCGCTTTCGGTCTCGAGAGTGCGTGAGCGGACACTCTTCCCTCTCGTTGCTATGCCATCACCATGGTCTTGCGTGTTCGTAGGAAAATTTTTGAAATTACTACGTTCCCCAACATCATCATGGTGTAGTAACATGACTTCTAGAACAGGATTACCGTACCACCCTGGTGCGGAACGTACTCTGGTTGACCTACGAGGTTCGGTAGAAACTTGATCTGAAGTTTCATGATCATCATCATTAACTTCCTCACAAATTGGTGTAGGAATCACTGGAACTGATTTCTGTGATGAACTACTTTCCAATTCGGGAGAAGGTACAATTACCTCATCAAGTTCTACTTTCCTCCCACTCACTTCTTTCGAGAGAAACTCCTTCTCTAGAAAGGATTCATTCTTAGCAACGAATATCTTGCCTTTGGATCTGTGATAGAATGTGTACCTGCGGGAGTCCTGGATTATGGGGTCCCCGGGCGTCCGGGCTATGTGACATGGGCCGGACTGATGGGCCGTGAAGATACAAGATAGAAGGCCTTCCCCCATGTCTGGATGGGACTCTCCTTTGCGTGGATGGCAAGCTTGGCGTCCGGATGTGTAGTTTCTTTTCTCTGTAAACCTACTCTGTACAACCCTAGGTCCCCCCGGTGTCTATATAAACTGGAGGGTTTAGTTCGTAGAGGCGATCATAATCATAAAGGCTAGACATCTAGGGTTTAGCCATTATGATCTCGAGGTAGATCAACTCTTGTAACCCCTATACTCATCGAAGTCAATCAAGCAGGAAGTAGGTTATTACCTCCATCAAGAGGGCCCGAACCTGGGTAAACATCGTGTCCCCTTTGTCTCCTATTACCTTCAATCCTTAGACGCACAGTTCGGGACCCCCTACCCGAGATCGGCCGGTTTTGATACCGACATTGGTGCTTTCATTGAGAGTTCCGCTGTGCTGTCGACAGAAGGTTCGATGGCTCGTTCTATCATCAACAACGATGTTGTTTCCGGGGAAACTTCCCTCAGCCAGATTTTTGTGTTCGGCGGCTTCGCTCTGCATCCCAACTCGATTGGTCACCTCAAATAGATCGACAACTACGCCCCTGGTCATCAGATTAGTTTTGGGAACCTAAATTATGTCGTCGATATCCGAGGAGACTTGATCTTCGAATGGTTCGCAGCCCCGACCACCGCTCTGGCCTTAGATCCGGAGCGAACCGCCATGTCCGAAGTGAAGGAAATATGCCCTAGAGGCAATAATAAAGTTATTATTTATCTCCTTATATCATGGTAAATGTTTATTATTCATGCTAGAATTGTATTAACCGGAAATATACTACATGTGTGAATACATAGACAAACAGAGTGTCACTAGTATGCCTCTACTTGACTAGCTCGTTGATCAAAGATGGTTAAGTTTCCTAGCCATTGACATGGGTTATCATTTGATTAACGGGATCACATCATTAGGAGAATGATGTGATTGACTTGACCCATTCCGTTAGCTTAGCACTCGATCGTTTAGTATGTTGCTATTGCTTTCTTCATGACTTATACATATGTTCCTATGACTATGAGATTATGTAACTCCCGTTTACCGGAGGAACACTTTGTGTGCTACCAAAGCGTCTACAACGAATCGGGTGATTATAAAGGTGCTCTACATGTGTCTCCAAAGGTACTTGTTGGGTTGGCGTATTTGAGATTAGGATTTTTCACTTGATTGTCGGAGAGGTATCTCAGGCCCTCTCGGTAATGCACTTCACTTAAGCCTTGCAAGCATTGCAACTAATGAGTTAGTTGCGAGAATGATGTATTACTGAACGAGTAAAGAGACTTGCTTAGGAAGCGAGATTGAACTAGGTATTGAGATACCGACGATCGAATCTCGGGCAAGTAACATACCGATGACAAAGGGAACAACGTATGTTGTTATGCGGTCTGACCGATAAAGATCATCGTAGAATATGTGGGAGCCAATATGAGCATCCAGGTTCCGCTATTGGTTATTGACCGGAGACGTGTCTCGGTCATGTCTACATAGTTCTCGAACCCGTAGGGTCCGCACGCTTAACGTTTCGATGACAGTTATATTATGAGTTTATATGTTTTGATGTACCGAAGGTTGTTAGGAGTCCCGGATGCAATCACGGACATGACGAGGAGTCTCGAAATGGCCGAGACATGAAGATTGATATATTGGAAGCCTATGTTTGGATATCGGAAGTGTTAGGGTGAAATCGATTTTTTAGAGTACGGAGGTTCGGAACCCCGGAGACTTAATGGGCCATAGTGGGCCTTGTGGATAAGAGGAGGCGGCGAGGCAGGGCCATGGCGCCCCCCCCTAGTCCGAATAGGACAAGGAAGAGGCGGCGCCCCTTTCCTTCCTCCCTCCACCTCTTTCCCCCCTCTCCTAGTCCAACAAGGAAAGGGGGAGTCCTACTCCCGGTGGGAGTAGGACTCCTCCTGGCGCGCCCCCTCTCTAGGCTGGCCGCACCCCCCCTTGCTCCTTTATATACGGGGGCAGGGGGGCACCCTAGAGACACAACAATTGATCGTTTGATCTTTTAGCCGTGTGCGGTGCCCCCCTCCACCATAGTCCACCTCGATAAGGCATCAGAGCGGTGCTTAGGCGAAGCTGTAGCGACTGACCCAAAATCGGTCAAATCTACGTGTGCATACCATCCCAAGATCATCTTTGGTACTCACAAGACATCGATGAAGTAATCAAAGTTCAATCACACCTGAATATTATTACACGATTCTCATATAGAGTCTTTATTACAAGAGAATAAATTCGGCTCAAGGCCAACTCATGAGAAAAAACTACTAATGATGCGAAGCGAGAAGTAAAGCGAGTCCATCCGACTCCAAAGGGCAATCGCCAAGCGCGAGCGTAGCCTCACTCTGATCGGAATATACCTCGCAACATAAGACGTTGCAGCCGTGTAGGTCACTTTTGAATAAGCGGCAAGTCATGAAGAGAATAACAATAATAAAATTACTAACACTATATGCATTTTGGCTGTGGAGCTCTAAGTTTCATCATTTTGCTAAAAGCAAATTTTTCCCTACTACGGTGGACTTGCTTGCAAATTACTACAAATTGTTGGTAGTTATTGAGATGGTTCCGCCAACCAATATCTCATTCCCAAATTATTAAGTCATAAAACCCTCAAATTAATTCATTAGTTTTAGTGTTGAGATTTCGAATACTTCCAAGTTCCAGAGGCTCAATTTGTCCCGAATCGGGACACGGCTAATCGATTAGATCTTTAACTCTGCAGAGGTTTATGACTTTTCCGCAAGAATCATTCCTCCTTTTAAGTCTTCGCACTTCATGGTGTTTGAAGGCGGGACGAATAAACAGGGTCTTCCAAAGAGTTCTTCGGCTACTGCGTACCCATCCAATCCTACCGTTCTTCTACATCTCGTAGTACCGTCCAGCCAGCGTCACTACTAGGGTTAACCCAGCCGAGCCCATAATGGCTTGCGGCTGCATGTAAGCTTCGGTCATGGGGCATCCATCCGTCTCTTCGTGGCTGGGTGAAGCTTTCCGCAAGATGTCATGGCACTTCTCCATGCATCCCGGCCAACCACCGGGTTCTCCAGGTGCCCGTCAACAATCCTCCACCCAAGAGTGAATTCAAGTCCATCTTGATCATTGTAGTTCATGGGGTTGTCATCATCATTGACTCTCACATCTTGCCTATGAATTTCACTCAACCAAAACCCGTCTACGAGCATAGCAAAGTAAACTACTTAGTCCGGGGTCATGGTAACAAGGGATTGGTTCATCCTACCACATGATACTACTCAAGATTAATAACTTCAAAATTTCAACTACTGCATGCATGGTGGGGTGGTGATAATTTCTAATGCACAAAAACATAGGTATAGAAAATAACATGATCAAGACTTGCCTTGCTGATGATCCTCGTAAGCTAAAGATTCGTAGTAGCAAGCTTCGCACTCCGGAAACTCTACCGAGACAAACAATGATCACAATAAGCATATAGCATAGGATCACATAATACAATAGCATAACAATAGCAACATAACACATCAAAACAACCAAATCAAAACCCAAGGGAAAACTCAAAGCAAAATCCAATGCAAAGTTTTCCTACTTCAAACAACAACTAGAAAATAGTTTTATATAATAAAATTTTCTCAACATAACCTAATCATGGTTTTATGTTAACCTAACAGAAAAGATTTCATTATGCAACTAGGAGCAAAAATAATTAATTTAAAATCTATTATGAAACTCCTATTAGGCCTAATTCAAATTCTATTGAGAAAATAAAATAATTCTTTTATTTATTATAAATAAAAGTCCATCCATTAGAGTGACAGAAACTATCCTAGAATAATCAATCACATGTTAAAAATAAATTTATTTACTAATTAAAATAATAGGAAAACAGTAGCTAGCTAATTAATTAGGATTAACAAGATTCTACTTAAAACTATTTTTTATTAATCCTAAAATACCCAAATTAATTTCTATGGTTTGGCAATGTCAAAATAAAGTTGGGACAAAAGAATCATCCAAAATAATTTTTCTAACTCATGTTATAACAGATTTACTATTCTGACTAAAACTAAAATAAAGCAATTTTAATTAATTTTAACATAGCTAAATATATATTCTACAGAAACTATAGAAAATTTGCAAACCAACAAAAAAAGAATCACCTAAAAATATTAAACAGAATAAAAGATATGAATTTTTCAAAACAGGAACTATTCTGTTAAAATAGAAAATGAAAATAAATAGAAAACGGCCTAATGGGCCTAAACTACGCACTGAGCGTAAAATAAACTAAACGGGCTAGGGTTAAACGAGTCGGGCCGGGCTAATAAAAATAAAACCCTAACTAAATTTAAACCGTAACGAACCGGCCGGTTTTTTTATTAAAAAAAATACCCCTTCGGGGTGTTCTAATCCTAGCCGTTGATAGCGCATCGGACGGGGGAGGGGATCTCCGGCGACTTACCGGAGCTCGGCGGCGGCGACGAGTGCGTTGGCCTCTCCGGTCGTCGGGGAGGTCGGCGGAGAGCTCCCGGTGGTCTTGGGGCGACGGGGGGCTCTTGGTGGAGTCGGTGGGGGTCGGGGAGGCTAGGGGCGACGGTGATGAAAATGGTGGCGGCGGTGACTCGGGTCTCCCGGCGTGGAGAGAGAGAGGGGGTTCCGGCGAGGGGCGAGGGGGGAATGGGGTCTGAGGCCCGGCTTATATAGGCGGGGCCTCGGCGTTAGCAACGGGGCGTCGGGAGGATCGGATCACGGCGATCGTGGGCAATGGCGTGGCGTGGGGCGGGGTTGAAGACAGGGGTGGGGCCTGCACTGTCGGTGAGAGAGAGAGGGCGGCAGTGCGGCGGGCGACCGCGAAGGGGCTTGGTGCGGGGTGAGGTGAGGCGGTCTTTGGGCGGCTCGGCTTGTGAGTGGGTCACTGGGGCTGCGCTGGCTGCATGTGGGTTCGGTCTTTGGTGGGCAGGGGGGCTGGTGGCGCTGGGGGTTTTTTTTTTGAAATTTATTTTTTAATAAAACAAAACAGAGATAACTTAATAAATATAAATATTTTATATAGGGTATATATATAACAAAATGATCGGGGAATATTCCCTATCATTTGAACATTTTTCCAAAGGCAAAATCCAAACTTTATAAAATTTCATTTTTTCCAATATTCAAATAAAACCCAAATTTGAATTAAAAATTTTGGCATTGTTTCCTCTGATATTTTTGGAGTGTCATGTTTACTCCTCTCATACTTTTGATCAAGTATTCATCAGGCATAGTTTTTGAAATGATTCCCACTTGCCAAGTTTGAATTCAAATATGAAAATTCAAAACTCTCTGAAACTTCAAATGGCATTCAAATTCAAACAGGATGCATTAGATGCTTAGCTATAATTGTAAAACATTCCAAATAGGAAATTTGGGATGTTACAAATCTACCACCTTAAGATGAATCTCGCCCTCGAGATTGGGTTGGCTAGCAAATAGGTGCGGGTGGTCTCGAAGAAGGTCTTCTTGGCGCCCTGTGTGGCTTCTTCCTCGGTGTGGTGACTCCACAAAGACCTTGCAAAATTTGATGACCTTTTGCGGGTGACCCTGCTCATGATCTCGAGAATTCGGACGGGTTTCTCCTTATAGGTCGAGATCCGCTGTCAAGCTGTATGGCCTCTAGGGCACCTTGTGTCTCTCAACGGAACATCGGCCATGTTGGCATGACACTTCTTCAGCTGAGAAACATGGAAGACATCATGAACTCCGGACAATCCTTCCGGCAGTTTCAACTTGTAAGCAACTTCTCCACGACGTTCGAGGATTTTGTAGGGGCCAATGAATCGGGGTGCTAACTTTCCTTTGACACCAAACCTCTTGATTCCACGAAGTGGAGGCACACGAAGATATGCTCGGTCCCCCACTTCGTATGTTACTTCCTTGCGCTTACTGTCTGCATAACTCTTCTGTCTCGACTGTGCTATCTTGAGCCTGTCTCGAATTAGCTTGACTTTCTCTTCGAATCCACGATAAGATCGGAACCGAAAAGTGATCGATCTCCAACACTATCCCACAAACAATGGTGTTCTCGCACCTCCTTCCGTATAGAGCTTGAAAGGGCCATCTTCGATGGATTGATAAGCTGTTGTTGTATGAGAACTCTGCGACGGCAAATTATCATCCCAGCTAGACCCATAGTCTAGCACACAAGCTCTCAACATGTCCTCCGTAATCTGGTTGACTCTCTCGGTCATCCATCTGCTGCGGATGAAAAGCTGTCTTGAATTCCAGCCTTGTACCCAAAGTTTCATGCAATCGCTTCCAAAACTTTGAGGTAAACTGCGTTCCTCTATCGACACGATACTCCTCGGAACTCCATGCGGACATCGATCCTGGTCATGTATATCTTGGCCAACTTAGCACTGGTATAGGTAGTCTTCACGGAATGAAATGAGCTACCTTGGTCAAACGATCAACCACTACCCAGATAGAATCATAACCTGAGCGGGTCTGGGTAATCACGTGATGAAATCCATTCCAAGTTTCTCCCATTTCCAATCGGGGAATCGGCAAAGGTTGAAGTAACCCTGCTGCTTCGATGTTACGCCTTTACTCGTTGACAAACATCGCATACGACTACGCACTCGGCAATATCCTTCTTCATACCATCCACCGAAACTTTCCTTCAAATCCGGTACATCTTGGTGTTGCCGGGGTGAATCGAGTACGGTGAATCACGAGCCTCCAAGAATTAGCTTCCCGAGTTCGGGATCATTGGGCACATAAATCGATCCTCGAACCATATAGTTCCGTGTTCATCCTTACGAAATCCTTTAGCTTTTCCTTCATTCATCTTTTGCTTTATCTCATCAATTTCCTTGTCCGACTTACGGGCTTCACGAATCCTTTCGCCAAAGTGGACTGAACTTCGAGTTGCAACATATCCTCTCGGAACTATCTCCGATCGGAGATCTCCGAGGTCATCGACTAACTCTCGGGTAATCCTCCCGCTTAAGAGTATTCACATAACTCTTACGGCTCAAAGCATCTGCTACAACATTAGCTTTACAGGTGGTAATGCAATCTCATGTCATAGTCCTTTATCAACTCTAGCCATCTCCTCTCGCTCGAGGTTCAATTCTTCTGCGTGAAAATATACTTCAAGCTCTTGTGATCGTGTAAACATCACAGCGGTTTCGGCGAGGAAATGTCTCCAGTCTTGAGTGCATGCACTACGGCCGCTAACTCCAAATCATGTGTGGCATAATTCATCTCATGAGGTCGTAGCTGTGCGGAGGCATAAGCTACAACTTTTCCTTCCTGCATTAGTACTCCTCCGAGTCCTTGACGAGAAGCGTCACAATAAACCTGGTATTCCTTGTGTATGTCCGCAAAATCAACTTTGGGCTGTGACCAACCGTTTCTTCAATTCAAAACTGGCTTCACATTCCTCGGTCCAAACATACTTGGCTTCCTTCTTCAACAGCTCGGTCATGGGCTTGGCAATCTTCGAGAAGTTCTCAATAAACCTCCGATAATATCCTGCGAGTCCGAGAAAAGCTGCGGATCTCCTTGGTCGAGGTGGGTGATCGCCAATCGGTGGTGATTCAACCTTGGCGGGATCAACTGCTATTCCTTCTCCTGAAATAACATGTCCGAGGAATCCAACTTCCTTCACCAAAATTCACATTTGCTGAACTTGGCATACAACCGATGTTCTCGAAGTTTCTCGAACTAGGCGCAAATGTTCCTTATGCTCTTCCTCGCTCTTGGAGAAAATCAGTATATCATCGATGAACACCACGACAAACTTGTCCAGATATTCCATAAATACCTTGTTCATCAAATTCATGAAGTATGCAGGAGCATTAGTCAATCCAAATGGCATGACGGTATACTCATATAAACCATACCTGGTAGTGAATGCTGTTTTGGGTATATCCTTTTCACGGATCTTCAACTGATGATACCCTGATCGAAGATCGATCTTAGAGAATACCTTGGCTCCAACTAGCTGATCAAACAGATCATTAATCATCGGCAGAGGGTACTTGTTCTTGATGGTTACTTCGTTCAACGCACGATAATCCACAACCATCCTCAAGCTTCCATCCTTCTTCTCTACCAAAAGAACTGGGGCTCCCCAAGGTGATGAGCTTGGTCGAATATATCCTTTCTCCAATAACTCATTTATTTGATCCTTGATCTCTTTCAACTCATTCGGTGGCATCCGATAAGGTCTCTTGGATATTGGGGCTGTGCCGGGCAATAACTCGATCAGAAATTCAATGTCCCCTGTCTGTGGCATTCTGGTAATTCCTCCGGAAACACGTCGGGAAAATCTTGCACCTCTTGGCACTTCCTCTGAACAACTCCGTGAGGGAATGCACTGATTCTTCATCTGGCTGTGCTGGCTACATACTTGATCCTCTTACGCCGGGGTGGTGAGCAGAATAGACTTCTTGGCACGATCTATGTTTCCTTCAAACTTCGTCAACCAATCCATGCCTAGGATTACATCCAAGGTCCGGGTTTCCAACACTATGAGGTCTGCGGAAATTTATGGTTCCCGATGTTGAGGGTTGCATGACAGCCTAAACTCGCCATCATTTCTCCTCCTGCGGGCCCGACGCGAAGGGGCTTCTAAGGGTTTTAGTGGGCAACCCGTACTTTTCCACAACTACCCTTGATATGAATGAATCGTTGCACCGTAATCAAAGAGTACCAATACTGAGCGGAATTCAATAAAACTTACCAACCACGATTGTTCGGCTGATCATAGACGTCCTCCACGTCAATGTGGTTCACACGAGCACGAGGAAAGGGTTGGGCTTCTTCGCTGAGCTTCCATTGCCGTTTCCATTCTCTGCTTGGCCTCCGGGCAGTCGGTGGCATAGTGCCCTATTTTACGGCACTTGAAGCGGTGATGAGACTCAGATCCTTCTGAGCGGGCGGGGCGATGCTGGTTTCCATTACCGTGTCCATTGCCATTGCCATTGCTCGACTTGTTGTCCTGGTTGCGGTTGTTCCCATTTCCTCCATGGTTATGTCCTCCATGGTTGTGATGGGTATGTCCTCCGAGTATGGTGCATAACAGGGCTTCTGCTTGAGCTCCGAGTTGTACTTCCCTGGCTGTACTTCCGCTATGCTATCAATCTGCTGCTGCTTGCCTTCAAGTATGGTGGCCTTGTCTACCAGCTCACGGTAGTTGTTGAAGGTAGCCACAATAAGCTGCATACTCAGCTCGTCATTGAGTCCCTCAAGGAACTTCTCCTGCTTATGCATCTGTGGCCACATCATCCGGGGCATAGCGAGCTAACTTGCTGAACTCATCCACGCATCTTGCCACAAGATGGTTCCCTTGGCGTAAGTTGCGGAACTCACGCTTCTTGGACTCATGGCTCCAACTAAAACATGAGCGGTGCGGAAGGCTGCTGGAACTGATCCCATGTGATGGTGCCGATGGGATAAGTGGCGGTGTAGTTCTCCCACCAAGAAGCTGCAGGTCCATCAAGTTGATGTGCGCAAAGCGCACCTTCTACTGCATCGATGCATCCAACGGTGATTAACTCTCTTCCGACCTTGCGGAGCCAATCATCGGCCACAATCGGCTCGGTGCTGCTAGAGAACATGGCGGATTCAGCCTCGAGAATCGAGTCAAGTTGTCCACGAGGGGTGGTGGCGGTGGATTGTTGGTGTTGTTGTTACGATTACGGATGAGTAGCTGCATAAGAGCATTCTCTCTTTGGAGCGGTGGGTGAGCTCTGGCGGAAAACCGGTGTCACGTCTCGGAGGCATATGGTGTTTTGGAGTGGATGAGAAAATTAGAATAGAACAATGGTCTATGAGAAATAACACTACCCATATGAATGCACAATCATAAAACACACCAATCATTTATTCATTCCACTCAAACATGGTTCAATCTCGATTACAAAAGCTCATGACTAATCAAAAATATCGGCCTAACTGATCGATGAAAAGGTAAAAAAATAACATGGTGGTCGACTAAAAGGTCTTCATCAATAATCCTTGCGTCCTCTGGTGTGATGTCCTCTGTTGTGGCGCCTCCTCTTGCGGCTTCCTTCAGTGGAACTCCCTTCAAAATCCTGATCATTGCTCACGAGGGGTCCGTCATCTCCACTCGGAAAAAGGTCCTCTCCCAAGTCCATCTTTTCCTCTATCGCGGCAAGCTTCATCTTCAGGTCGTCGACTGTCTCCATGAAGTCCGCGACTTCTTCCTCATGGTTAAGGAAGTCTGCGTGTGCCTTCTCCTCCAGTTCAGTTCACGAAACAAAAGCCTCCTATGTGCCTTGAGTTCGGTGAGTCCGAATCTCCGTTTCGAGGAGACACTCCAAGTCCTGGATGTAAGAGAGAGTGGAGTCGTCCTCCACAGTGCGGATGATATCTCCATTCCTTGCTCTGCGAGAAACCATGGCGAGTGCGAGGGATCGAGCTCGCCTCAGATCCTCTCGGAGATGTCCAAGTGCTCGATAGATCACCATGTCCCTTCCGATGATCCAGTTGAAGTCGGTGAATTCAAAGTCAATAGGCTCCGTGTGTCCTCCGAAGGTTCTCCCTGGGATATGCACTTCAATCCTGTAGCGGGTGTCCGTCGGAAGTGCATTGGTTGGATTCCCGGTGATCGAGGGTAGAGCAATTTTCAGCTTCTTCACCATCTGGACCAGCTTCCTTCCGAAGGGCATCGTCTCGTCGGGCTGGCAAAACTCCGGTAGCAAAACTGGGGTGAACTCGACGGCCATCTAGAATGTTGAAAATCGGAGAGGAGTTAGAAATGAACAGGGGAGAATTATGAAATGATAAGGATAAAAAGTAAATGGTCTCTTCCTATGGCTTTCCGATCCTAGGGGTTACGATCCTACGGTCGTGCGTGTGCTCGATACCATCTCTCAGAGCGACTGACCCAAAATCGGTCAAATATCTCGTATGCATACCATCCCAAGATCATGCGGTACTCACAATACATCGATGAAGTAATCAAAGTTCAATCACACCTGAATATTATTACACGATTCTCATATAGAGTCTTTATTACAAGAGAATAAATTCGGCTCAAGGCCAACTCATGAGAAAAAAACTACTAATGCTGCGGAAGCGTAGAAGTAAAGCGAGTCCATCCGACTCCAAAGGGCAATCGCCAAGCGCGGAGCGTAGCCTCACTCCTGATCGGAATATACCTCTGCAACATAAGACGTTGCAGCCGTGTAGGTCAGCTTTTTGAATAAGCTGGCAAGTCATGAAGAGAATAACAATAATAAAATTACTAACACTATATGCATTTTGGCTGTGGAGCTCTAAGTTTCATCATTTTGCGAAAAGCAAATTTTTCCCTACTACAGTGGACTTGCTTGCAAATTACTACAAATTGTTGGTAGTTATTGAGATGGTTCCGCCAACCAATATCTCATTCCCAAATTATTAAGTCATAAAACCCTCAAATTAATTCATTAGTTTTAGTGTTGAGATTTCCGAATACTTCCAAGTTCCAGAGGCTCAATTTGTCCGTAAATCGGGACACGGCTAATCGATTAGATCTTTAACTCGCAGAGGTTTGCGACTTTTCCCGCAAGAATCATTCCCTCCTTTTAAGTCTTCGCACTTCATGGTGTTTGAAGGCGGACAGAATGAAACAGGGACTTCCAAAGAGTTCTTCAGCTACTGCGGTACCCATCCAATCCTACCGTTCTTCTACATCTCGTAGTACAGTCCAGCCAGCGTCACTACTAGGGTTAACCCAGCCAGAGCCCATAATGGCTTGCGGCTGCACAGTAAATTCGGTCATGGGGCATCCATCCGTCTCTTCGTGGCTGGGTGAAGCTTTCCGCAAGATGTCATGGCACTTCTCCATGCATCCCGCCAACCACTGGGTTCTCCATGGTGCCCGTCAACCGTCCTCCACCCAAAGAGTGAATTCAAGTCCATCTTGATCATTGTAGTTCATGGGGTTGTCATCATCATTGACTCTCACATCTTGCTTATGAATTTCACTCAACCAAAACCCGTCTCACGAGCATAGCAAAGTAAACTACTTCGTCCGGGGTCATGGTAACAAGGGATTGGTTCATCCTACCACATGATACTACTCAAGATTAATAACTTCAAAATTTCAACTCTGCATGCATGGTGGGGTGGTGATAATTTCTAATGCACAAAAACATAGGTATAGAAAATAACATGATCAAGACTTGCCTTGCTGATGATCCTCGTAAGGTAAAGATTCGTAGTAGCAAGCTTCGCACTCCAGAAACTCTACCGAGACAAACAATGATCACAATAAGCATATAGCATAGGATCACATAATACAATAGCATAACAATAGCAACATAACACACCAAAGCAACCAAATCAAAACCCAAGGGAAAACTCAAAGCAAAATCCAATGCAAAGTTTTCCTACTTCAAACAACAACTAGAAAATAGTTTTATATAATAAAAATTTCTCAACATTACCTAATCATGGTTTTATGTTAACCTAACATAAAAGATTTCATTATGCAACTAGGAGCAAAAATAATTAATTTAAAATCTATTATGAAACTCCTATTAGGCCTAATTCAAATTCTATTGAGAAAAATAAAATAATTCTTTTATTTATTATAAATAAAAGTTCATCCATTAGAGTGACAGAAACTATCCTAGAATAATCAATCACATGTTAAAATAAATTTATTTACTAATTAAAATAATAGGTAAACAATAACTAGCTAATTAATTAGGATTAACAAGATTCCGCTTAAAACTATTTTTTATTAATCCTAAAATACCCAAATTAATTTCTATGGTTTGGCAATGTCAAAATAAAGTTGGGACAAAAGAATCATCCAAAAATAATTTTTCTAACTCATGTTATAACAGATTTACTATTCTGACTAAAACTAAAATAAAGCAATTTTAATTAATTTTAACATAGCTAAATATATATTCTACAGAAACTATAGAAAATTTGCAAACCAACAAAAAAAGAATCACCTAAAAATATTAAACAGAATAAAAGATATGAATTTTTCAAAAGAGGAACTATTCTGTTAAAACAGAAAATGAAAATAAATAGAAAACGGCCTAATGGGCCTAAACTACGCACTGAGCGTAAAATAAACTAAACGGGCTAGGGTTAAACGAGTCGGGCCGGGCTAATAAAAATAAAACCCTAACTAAATTTAAACCGTAACGAACCGGCCGGTTTTTTTATTAAAAAAAATACCCCTTCGGGGTGTTCTAATCCTAGCCGTTGATAGCGATCAGACGGGGGGGATCTCCGCGACTTACGGAGCTCGGCGGCGGCGGCGACGACGAGTCGTTGGCCTCTCCGGTCATCGGGAGGTCGGCGGAGAGCTCCGGTGGTCTTGAGGGCGACGAGGGGGCTCTTGGTGGAGTCGGTGGGGGTCGGGGAGGGCTAGGGCGGCGACGGTGATGAAAATGGCGGCGGCGGTGACTCGGGTCTCCCATGAGGCCAAGAGAGAGAGAGGGTTCCATGCGGGGCGAGGGGAATGGGGTGCGGGGCCCGGCTTATATAGGCGGGGCCTCGGCGTTGTGGGGCGATCGGGAGGGGATCGGATCCGGATCTCATGGATCCCGCGATCGCGCGGCGCAGCGTGGCATGGGGTGGGGTTGAAGACAGTGGGGCTGCCTGTCGGTGAGAGAGAGAGGCGCAGTGCGGTCAGGCGACCGACGCCAAGGGGCTTGGTCTTGGGGTGAGGTGAGGCCGGTCTTTGGGCGGCTCGGGCTTTGCCAGTGGGCACTGGGCTGCCTGGCATGCTATGGTGGCTTGGCGCTGGCTGGGCAGGGGCTGGCGCTGGCGCTTGGGGGTTTTTTTTTTGAAATTTATTTTTAATAAAAACAAAAACAGAGATAACTTAATAAATATAAATATTTTATATAGGGTATATATATACCAAAATGATCAGGGAATATTCCTATCATTTGAACATTTTTCCAAAGGCAAAATCCAAACTTTATAAAATTTCATTTTTCCAATATTCAAATAAAACCCAAATTTGAATTCAAAACTTTTGGCATTGTTTCCTCTGATATTTTTGGAGTGTCATGTTTACTCCTCTCATACTTTTGATCAAGTATTCATCAGGCATAGTTTTTGAAATGATTCCCACTTGCCAAGTTTGAATTCAAATATGAAAACTCAAAACTCTCCTGAAACTTCAAATGGCATTCAAATTCAAACAGGATGCATTAGATGCTTAGCTATAATTGTAAAACATTCCAAATAGGAAATTTGGGATGTTACAGAAGCCCTGCATCGGTAGAACATCATCATCGTCACCACGCCGTCGTGCTGACAAAACTCTCCCTCAACACTCGGCTGGATCGGAGTTCGAGGGACGTCATAGGGCTGAACGTGTGCTGAACTCGGAGGTGCCGTGCGTTCAGTATTTGATCGGTCGGATCGTGAAGACGTACGACTACATCAACCGCGTCGTGCTAAATGCTTCCGCTTTCGGTCTACGAGGGTACGTGGACAACACTCTCCCCTCTCATTGCTATGCATCACCGTGATCTTGCGTGTGCATAGGAAAATTTTGAAATTACTACATTCCCCAACAGTGGCATCCGAGCCAGGTTTTATGCGTAGATGTCATATGCATGAGTAGAACACAAGTGAGTTGTGGGCGATATAAGTCATACTGCTTACCAAAGATGTCATACTTTGGTTGGCGGTATTGTTGGATGAAGCGGCCGGACCGACATTACGCGAGACGCTACACGAGACTGGTTCTACCGACGTGCTTTGCACACGGTGGTGGCGGGTGTCGGTTTCTCAACTTTAGTTGAACCGAGTGTGGCTACTCCGGTCCTTGCGAAGGTTAAAACAACACCAACTTGACAAACTATCGTTGTGGTTTTGATGCGTAGGTAAGAACGTTCTTGCTAAGCCCGTAGCAGCCACGTAAAATTTTCAACAACAAAGTAGAGGACGTCTAACTTGTTTTTGCAGGGCATGTTGTGATGTGATATGGTCAAGACATGATGCTAAATTTTATTGTATGAGATGATCATGTTTTGTAAACGAGTTATCGGCAATCGCAGAGCCATATGGTTGTTGCTTTATTGTATGCAATGCAATCGCCCTGTAATGCTTTACTTTATCACTAAGCGGTAGCGATAGTCGTAGAAGCATAAGATTGGCAAGACGACAACGATGCTACGATGGAGATCAAGGTGTCACGCCGGTGACGATGGTGATCATGACGGTGCTTCGGAGATGGAGATCACAAGCACACGATGATGATGACCATATCATATCACTTATATTGATTGCATGTGATGTTTATCTTTTATGCATCTTATCTTGCTTTGACTGACGGTAGCATTATAAGATGATCCTTCACTAAATTATCAAAGTATAAGTGTTCTCCCTGAGTATGCACCATTGCGAAAGTTCTTCGTGCTGAGACACCACGTGATGATCGGGTGTGATAGGCTCTACGCTCAAATAAAGCGGGTGCAAAACAGTTGCACACGCGAATACTCAAAGTTAAACTTGACGAGCCTAGCATATAATGTGATATGGCCTCGGAACATGGAGACCGAAGGTCGAGCGTGAATCATATAGTAGATATGATCAACATAGTGATGTTCACCATTGAAACTACTCCATCTCACGTGATGATCGGACATGGTTTAGTTGATTTGGATCACGTGATCACTTAGAGGATTAGAGGATGTCTATCTTAGTGGGAGTTCTTAAGTAATATGATTAATTGAACTTAAATTTATCATGAACTTAGTACCTGATAGTATCTTGCTTGTCTATGTTTGATTGTAGATAGATGGCCCGTGCTATTGTTCCATTGAATTTTAATGCGTTCCTTGAGAAAGCAAAGTTGAAAGATGATGGTAGCAATTACACGATCGGGTCCGTAACTCGAGGATTATCCTCATTGCTGCATGGAAGAATTACGCCCTGGAAGCACCGCTGGGTGCCGAACTGCCTTCTTGATGCAACCGACAATGTTAAGAATGTCCGGCGAGCAAAGGCGATGACTACTCGATAGTTCAATGTGCCATGCTTTACGGCTTAGAACCGGACTTCAACGATGTTTTGAACGTCATGGAGCATATGAGATGTTCCAGAGTTGAAGTTAATATTTCAAGCAAATGCCCGGATTGAGAGATATGAAGTCTCCAATAAGTTCTACATCCGCAAGATGGAGGAGAATAGTTCTGTCGGTGAGCATATACTAAAGATGTGCGGGTATAAT
Source organism: Aegilops longissima (assembly GCA_021605205.1). Lineage (NCBI taxonomy): Eukaryota > Viridiplantae > Streptophyta > Magnoliopsida > Poales > Poaceae > Aegilops > Aegilops longissima. The sequence goes on along the minus strand of CM038678.1, from coordinate 139,423,162 downwards.
AATCACTTGATTCAACTGGGAGTTAATCTTCCGGATGATAGCGTCATTGATGAATTCTCCAATCACGCCACCAAGCTACAAGAGCTTCGTGATGAACTATAACATGCAAGGGATGGATAAGACAATTCCCGAGCTCTTCTCAATGCTAAAGGCTGAGGTAGAAATCAAAAAGGAGCATCAAGTGTTGATGGTCAATAAGACCACCGTTTCAAGAAAAGGGCAAAGGGAAGAAGAAGGGAACTTCAAGAAGAATAGCAAGCAAGTTGCTGCTCAGAGAAGAAACCCAAGTCTGGACCTAAGCACGAGATCGAGTGCTTCTACCGCAAGCGATGGTCACTAGAAGCGGAACTGCCCCAAGTATTTGGCGGATAATAAGGATGGCAAGGTGAACAAAGGTATATGTGATATACATGTTATTGATGTGTACCTTACTAATGCTCGCAGTAGCACCTGGGTATTTGATAATGGTTTTGTAGCTAATATTTGCAACTCGAAACAGGGGCTACGGATTAAGCAAAGATGGGCTAAGGACAAGGTGACGATGCGCGTGGGAAATGGTTCCAAAGTCGATGTGATCGCGGTCGGCATGCTACCTCTACATCTACCTTCGGGATTAGTATTAGACCTAAATAATTTTTATTTGGTGCCAGCGTTGAGCATGCACATTATATCTGGATCTTGTTTGATGTGAGACGGTTATTCATTTAAATCAGAGAATAATGGTTGTTCTATTTATATGAGTAATATCTTTTATGGTCATGCACCCTTGAAGAGTGGTCTATTTTTGTTGAATCTCGATATTTGTGATACACATATTCATAATGTTGAAGCCAAAAGATGCAGAGTTGATAATGATATTGCAACTTACTTGTGGCTCTGCCGTTTAGGTCATATCGGTGTAAAGCGCATGAAGAAACTCCATACTGATGGACTTTTGGAACCACTTGATTATGAATCACTTGGTACTTGCGAACCGTGCCTCATGGGCAAGATGACTAAAACGCCGTTCTCCGGTACTATGGAGAAAGCAACAGATTTGTTGGAGATCATACATACAGATGTATGTGGTCCGATGAATGTTGAGGCTCGTGGAGGATATCGTTATTTTCTCACCTTCATAGATGATTTGAGCAGATATTGGGATATCTACTTAATGAAACATAAGTCTGAAACGTTTGAAAAGTTCAAAGAATTTCAGAGTGAAGTTGAAAATCATCGTAACAAGAAAATAAAGTTTCTACAATCGGATAGTGGAGAAGAATATTTGAGTTACGAGTTTGGTCTACATTTGAAACAATGCGGAATAGTTTCGCAACTCACACCACTCGGAACACCACAGCGTAATGGTGTGTCCGAATGTCGTAATCGTACTTTACTAGATATGGTGCGATCTATGATGTCTCTTACTGATTTACCGCTATCGTTTTGGGGTTATGCTTTAGTGACGACTGCATTCACGTTAAATAGGGCACCATCGATATCCATTGAGATGATGCCTTATGAACTGTGGTTTGGCAAGAAACCAAAGTTGTCGTTCCTGAAAGTTTGGGGCTGCGATGCTTATGTGAAAAGCTTCAACTCGATAAGCTCGAACCCAAATCGAGAAATGTGTCTTCATAGGATACCCAAAGGAGACTGTTGGGTACACCTTCTATCACAGATCCAAAGGCAAGACTTTTGTTGCTAAATTCAGAGTTTTTCTAGAGAAGGAGTTTCTCTCGAAAGAAGTGAGTGGGAGGAAAGTAGAACTTGATGAGGTAACTGTACCTGCTCCCTTATTGGAAAGTAGTTCATCACAAAAACCGGTTTCTGCGACACCTACACCAATTAGCGAGGAAGTTAATGAAGATGATCATGAAACTTCAGATCAAGTTGTTACTGAACCTTGTAGGTCAACCAGAGTAAGATCCGCACCAGAGTGGTACGGTAATCCTGTTTTGGAAGTTATGTTACTAGACCATGACGAACCTACGAACTATGAAGAAGCGATGGTGAGCCCATATTCCGCAAAATGGCTTGAGGCCATGAAATCTGAGATGGGATCCATGTACGAGAACAAAGTGTGGACTTTGGTTGACTTGCCCGATGATCGGCAAGCAATTGAGAATAAATGGATCTTCAAGAAGAAGACTGACGCTGACGGTAATGTTACTGTCTATAAAGCTCGACTTGTTGTGAAAGGTTTTCGACAAGTTCAAGGGATTGACTACGATGAGACCTTCTCACCCGTAGCGATGCTTAAGTCTATCCGAATCATGTTAGTAATTGCCGCAATTTATAATTATGAAATTTGGCAAATGGATGTCAAAACTGCATTCCTGAATGGATATCTGGAAGAAGAGTTGTATATGATGCAACCAGAAGGTTTTGTCGATCCAAAGGGAGCTAACAAAGTGTGCAAGCTCCAGCGATCCATTTATGGACTTGTGCAAGCCTCTCGGAGTTGGAATAAACGCTTTGATAGTGTGATCAAAGCATTTGGTTTTGTACAGACTTTTGGAGAAGCCTGTATTTACAAGAAAGTGAGTGGGAGCTCTGTAGCATTTCTAATATTATATGTGGATGACATATTGCTGTTTGGAAATGATATAGAATTTCTGGATATCATAAAGGGATACTTGAAAAAGAGTTTTTCAATGAAAGACCTCGGTGAAGCTGCTTATATATTGGGCATCAAGATCTATAGAGATAGATCAAGACGCTTAATTGGACTTTCACAAAGCACATACCTTGACAAAGTTTTGAAGAAGTTCAAAATGGATCAAGCAAAGAAAGGGTTCTTGCCTGTGTTACAAGGTGTGAAGTTGAGTAAGACTCAATGCCCGACCACTGCAGAAGATAGAGAGAAAATGAAATATGTTCCTATACTTCAGCCATAGGCTCTATCATGTATGCAATGCTGTGTACCAGACTGATGTGTGCCTTGCTATAAGTCTAGCAGGAGGTACCAAAGTAATCCAGAGTGGATCTTTGGACAGCGGTCAAGAACATCCTGAAATACCTGAAAAGGACTAAGGATATGTTTCTCGTTTATGGATGTGACAAAGAGCTCATCATAAATGGTTATGTTGATGCAAGCTTTGACACTGATCTGGACGATTCTAAATCGCAAACCGGATATGTGTTTACATTGAACGGTGGAGCTGTCAGTTGGTGCAGTTCTGAACAAAGTGTCGTGGCGGGATCTACATGTGAAGCGGAGTACATAGCTGCTTCGGAAGCAACAAATGAAGGAGTCTGGATGAAGGAGTTCATATCCGATCTAGGTGTCATACCTAGTGCATCGGGTCCAATGAAAAACTTTTGTGACAATATTGGTGTAATTGCCTTGGCGAAGGAATCCAAATTTCACAAGAGTTCCAAGCACATCAAGAGATGCTTCAATTCCATCCGGGATTTAGTCCAGGTGGGAGACATAGAAATTTGCAAGATACATACGGATCTGAATGTCGCAGACCCATTGACTAAGCCTCTTCCACGAGCAAAACATGATCAGCACCAAGGCTCCATGGGTGTTAGAATCATTACTGTGTAATCTAGATTATTGACTCTAGTGCAAGTGGGAGACTGAAGGAAATATTCCCTAGAGGCAATAATAAAGTTATTATTTATTTACTTATATCATGATAGATGTTTATTATTCATGCTAGAATTGTATTAACCGGAAACATAATACATGTGTGAATACATAGACAAACAGAGTGTCACTAGTATGCCTCTACTTGACTAGCTCGTTGATCAAAGATGGTTAAATTTCCTAGCCATTGACATGGGCTGTCATTTGATTAACGGGATCACATCATTAGGAGAATGATGTGTGATTGACTTGACCCATTCCGTTAGCTTAGCACTCGATCATTTAGTATGTTGCTATTGCTTTCTTCATGACTTATACATGTTCCTATGACTATGAGATTATGTAACTCCCGTTTACCGGAGGAACACTTTGTGTGCTACCAAACATCACAACGTAACTGGGTGATTATAAAGGTGCTCTACAGGTGTCTCCAAAGGTACTTGTTGGGTTGGCGATTTCGAGATTAGGATTTTTCACTCCGATTGCTGGAGAGGTATCTCTGGCCCTCTCGGTAATGCACATCACTTAAGCCTTGCAAGCATTGCAAATAATGAGTTAGTTATGAATAATGTATTACGGAACGAGTAAAGAGACTTGCGGAAACGAGATTGAACTAGGTATTGAGATACCGATGATCGAATCTCGCAAGTAACATACCGATGACAAAGGAACAACGATGTTGTTATGCGGTCTCGACCGATAAAGATCTTCGAGAATATGTGGGAGCCAATATGAGCATCCAGGTTCCGCTATTGGTTATTGACCGAGACGTTTCTCGGTCATGTCTACATAGTTCTTGAACCCGTAGGGTCCGCACGCTTAACGCTTGATGCGATGTTATATTATGAGTTTATATGTTTTGATGTACCGAAGGTTGTTCGTAGTCCCGGATGTGATCACGGACATGACGAGGAGTCTCGAAATGGTCGAGACATGAAGATTGATATATCGGAAGCCTATGTTTGGATATCGGAAGTGTTCCGGGTGAAATCGGGATTTTACGGGAGTACCGGGAGGTTACCAGAACCCCCCGGGGACTTAATGGGCCTTAGTGGGCCTTGTGGAGAAGAGGAGAGGCGGCCAGGGCAGGGCCGCGTGCCCTTCCCCCACTAGTCCGAATAGGACAAGGAGAGGGGGGGGGGGCCCTTTCCTTCCTCCCCTCCACCTCTTTCCCCCCTCTGTCCTAGTCCAACCGTGGGAGTAGGACTCCTCCTGGCTCGCCCCCTCTCTAGGCTGACCGCACCCCCCCTTGCTCCTTTATATACGGGGGCAGGGGGGCACCCTAGAGACACAACAATTGATCGTTTGATCTTTTAGCCGTGTGCGGTGCCCCCCTCCACCATAGTCCACCTTGATAATACTGTAGCGGTGCTTAGGCGAAGCCCTACGTCGGTAGAACATCATCATCGTCACCACGCCGTCATGCTGACGAAACTCTCCCTCAACACTCGGCTGGATCGGAGTTCGAGGGACGTCATCGGGCTGGACGTGTGCTGAACTCGGAGGTGCCGTGCGTTCGGTACTTGATCGGTCGGATCGTGAAGACGACGACTACATCAACCGTTGCAGCAAACGCTTCCGCTTTCGGTCTACGAGGGTACGTGGACAACACTCTCCCCTCTCGTTGCTATGCATCACCATGATCTTGCGTGTGCGTAGGAAAATTTTGAAATTACTATGTTCCCCAACACGAAGATGGGAGTTTGGAGCCCACCGGACTCTCCACTGCAAACCACACTATCGAAGATCCGGAGGCGATTGTTTTCGCAGCGAACTCGAAATCAGTCCGGGTTCCTCCTATCACTGAAAGTTCGGAGTCGCCCCCGGACTCTAGCTCCACGGACTCTCGTTTCCCCGTCCAAACCTCGCTCTTAAACGTGGCGCTGGACTTAATGCGATCCCTCGCCATCACAGAGGAATCAAAATTACGCCCATCCCGGACTAGGGGCTGAAAGCGGGGAATTTTATGTCCCACCCACTTCATAGCCACTGTCGAAGATTTAACCGACATGCTGGACTACGCCTCCGAAGACATCGACGGCATAAACGATGATGCCGGAGACGAACAAGGCCAAGACCCGCCATTTACCGGACGTTGGACGGCCACCTCCACATATGACGTGTATATGGTGGACACACCCAAAGAGGATGACGGCGACGACAGGAAGGATCCGGTTGAGGACAAGTCTGCTGAGGCGCCTCCGAAGCGTCGACATCAGCGACATCGCTCAAAATTGCGTCGCGAAAAAGATAGCAATACCGGCACCGGGGACAATGACACTTCGAAGAACGCCAAAGACCCCGAAGCCCCCGTCGAGCCCACATCCGAACAGGATGATGTGGAGGAGAGGCAAGTTAACCCCAACGGTCTGGTCGGGAACGAGGACTCGGAAGACTGTAATTATCTACCGCTCTTCGAGGACGATGTGAGCCTCAATGACGAAGACTTCATCGTGCCAGAGGAACCACTCGAGCAGGAGCGCTTTAAGCGCCAGCTAATCGCCACTACGAGAAGCCTAAAAAAGAAGCAATAGCAGCTCCAAGCCGAACAGGATACACTCAATGACAGATGGACCCAAGTCCTAGCCGCCGAAGAGTATAGCCTTCAACGCCCAGCAAAGAGTTATCTGAAGCGTCGGCTACTACCACAATTTGACGACGAGGCCCTCAAGCCCATACCGTCAAGACATGACCGTGCTGATGAACCAGACTGGCCACCACGCGGCGAGATAAAGCGGCCACCTACGCCGAACACCAACCCGCACCACCTCGCCATAGAGGCAGATAGATAGCGGCTCCAGGATACACCTACGACCTATGACAGGACCTGGACAATAGAGCAGGCCAAAGCCAGATCAATCTATGGATCAAGAGGGCGTGCCTCAACGCGAGAAGACAGCCATCAGGCCTGGCGCGACAGGCACAACCTCACCGGGCCGAAAACCGCATACGAAATTTATCAGAACTGCGTCGTGACGTCGCCCGATACAAAAGCGCCGCACACCCCTTATGCTTCACTGATGAAGTAATGGAGCACCAGTTCCCAGAAGGGTTTAAACCCGTGAACATTGAATCATACGATGGAACGACAAATCCCGCAGTATGGATCGGAGATTTTCTTCTCCACATCCACATGGCTTGCGGTGACGATCTCCATGCCATCAAGTACCTCCCCCTCAAACTAAAGGGACCAGCACGACACTGGTTAAACAGCCTCCCAGAAAACTCCATTGGTAGCTGGGAAGATTTGGAAGATGCCTTTAGAGACAACTTCCAAGGTACCTATGTTCGGCCTCCGGACGCCGATGACCTTAGTCACATAGTCCAGCAACCCGGAGAGTCAGCCCGAAAGCTCTGGACCAGGTTCTTAATTAAAAAGAACCAAATTGTAGACTGTCCGGACGCCGAAGCCCTCAATCACAGCGTCCGAGACGAGTGGCTCGCCCGACACCTCGGCCAAGAAAAACTGAAGTCCATGGCAGCTCTCACCACACTTATGACCCGCTTTTGTGCGGGAGAAGATAGCTGGCTAGCTCATAGAAGCAACAACACCAGCGACCCCGGCGCCTCCGAAGCCAGAGATGGCAACGGCAGGCCACGACGCAATAAACACAAGCATCAAAACAACAATGAAGATACCAAAGACACGGCGGTCAATGTCGGGTTTAGTGGCTCTAAACCCAGTCAGCGGAAGAAGCCATTTAAAGGAAACAAAGATGGTCCATCTAGTTTGGACTGAATACTAGATCGGCCTTGCCAGATCCATGGCACCCCTGACAAGCCTGCCAATCATACCAACAGAAATTGTTGGGTCTTTAAACAGGCCGGAAAGCTAAACACAGAACACAAGGGGAAAGGGCCGCCTAGTGAGGATGATGACGAGCCTCGCCCATCGCAAAAGAAATCCCCCCCCCCCTCTGAGGTAAAAACAGTGAATATGATCTATGTCACTCATATCCCCAAGCGGGAGCGCAAGAGCGCACTAAGGGACATCTACGCCATAGAGACAATCGCCCTAAAATTCAACCCATGGTCAGCCTGTCCGATCACTTTTGATTGCAAAGACCACCCGACCAGTATCCGTCATGGAGGTTCGACAACATTGGTCCTTGACCCAATCATCGACGGATTCCACCTCACACAAGTCCTCATGGACGGCGGCAGCAGTCTCAACCTGCTGTATCAGGACATTGTCCGTAAAATGGGCATTGATCTGTGAAGAGTCAAGCCCACTAAAACTACCTTTAAAGGAGTAATACCCGACATAGAGGCCTGCTGCACAGGGTCCATAATGCTAGAGGTAGTCTTCGGCTCACCGGATAATTTACGAAGCGAAGACTTGATCTTCGACACCGTCCCTTTCCGCAGTGGCTATCACGCACTACTCGGACGAACCGCGTTCGCCCGTTTCAATGCAGTCCCGCACTACGCTTATCTAAAGCTCAAGATGCCCGGACCACGTGGCGTCATAACAGTCAATGGAAACATGGAGCGCTCCCTCCATACTGAGGAGTATACTGCAGCCCTCGGAGCCGAAGCACAAGGTGGCCTTATCAAGCTGAATACTACATCAGCAGTCAAGCCCCCGGACACTGTCAAACGAGTCCGGTCTACCCTACAGAATGACAGTCCGGCTCGTCCAGAGCTAGATTAGCAATTCGGCCTCCATCAAAACCCCAACCAGATTGCGGCATACATACCACGCGTACATAATTGCGCACTAAAGATACCATGGGCAAAGACGGAGGCACACTAGAAACAGGGTCCACAATACGGATCGACCCTATCCGTACCCCCGTATTCTTTCCTTTTTTCTTATTTTTATTTTTTCAGGTTCTTTGCAACCCACATCACTTTTCGATGTTACCAAGGGCCCTTTTCCAGGCCCCTTATGTATACTCGATCGATTGATCCTCTCAAAGGATCATACACCAAGGAGAAAATCGGCGCAGACGTGCGGCAGAGTGTCCAAAGGATCTCCAAGATCACCTTTTCCTTTTTTAGGACATGTATACAACTTTCCCTTGTTCTCACATTCTTGGCATGTAAAATAGCCTTGATAATCATGGCATTCTCTGTAAAGAGCACGTTTGACGTATCGATCAGAATATAGTGGAAACAATTTTGTCCTACCTTATTCGGTATTGGCCTACTCCATAATCTGTATTTCGTCTTCATGCCTGATTGACATATACACATTGGCATTAATTGCCAGGGGCTTTATTCTGCCACATATATTCAAAACAAAAAGTCCGAACACTTCCATAGTACACTTCGGCGTCCCGAATACCGCATTATATGCATCGGCTCCGAATCATGTCTTTGGTCAATAGTTGGGTTGCCCGGCTCCTTTGGTTACCACCTTACGTTCTGCTCATTCGGCTAAGGTAGTAAAGGGAGAACTACTGCGATTGTATTTCTGCCTCGCCCGCTCAAATACCTTAGTAGAGAAAGCCGAAAATTGACTGTCATGATATGGCGAGAGCGGGTCAGCGGTTCGATGACTCATTAAATATTTCATGATTTTTTCTGTATTATACGAAGGACTGGCCTCCACCCGGTCAGACATCTAAAGCACCCAAGTTCGGATAATCGAACAAACACCAGGGGCTAAGCCTATAATCCCATTGTCAAACTCCTATGGCTAAGTGAGAGTGATAAAGCCGCATAGTCCGATTGCCTAGTTTGCTGCATGATCACCTCCTTTACGGACCAAGACGTTGGGTCAAGAGTGGTTAAGTGCTATCACGAACACCCCCGTAGTATCTACGTGGGGGTTGAAGCCAACGACTGGCAAACTTTCAGATATAAATACGGCCGCACGGGAGGAAAATATTTAAGATAAAAGCACAAATACATCACACATGACTTGTTTCATAACACAAAGTCTGGGTAGCCCGGATACATTTGTTCAAACATAATATCCTTCGAGCATTGACCCGCTATCAAACGGGCACCCTCCAGGACGTCCTCGAAGTATCGCTCCAGCTTGCGGTAGTCCTTGCCTTCGGGCGGACCCTCGACTGCCACGACGGCGGTCTTCATATTCTCCCAGTGCATCTTGACACGGGGAAAGGCCATCCGCGCACCCTCTATGCACGCCGAGCGCTTCACAGCTTCAACATGGGGCAAGGCGTCACCGAGCTGCTTGACCAAGCCGAAGTAGCTGCTAGGAATGGGTCCGGCTGGCCACAGCCGGAGTATGATGTCCTTCATGGCCAAACAGGACATCCTATGCAGCTCCACCAGCTGCATCATCTGGTTGTTTAGCAGCGCTGGCTGCTCTGGCGCCAGGTACTGCGACCAGAAGAGCTTCTTCGTCGCGTTCCCTTATTGGGCCCGAAAATACTGTGTGGCGTCGGCAACACTCCTTGGGAGTTCCGCAAAGGCGTGAGGAGCATTCCATAGTCGATTTAGCAAAGCATATCTTCGACCGCCAAATATACTCTGTAAAAGAAAAGGCTTACCAGCCGCTATCTGTCCCGCTTGCTTGACCTCCTCGCAGGCCGCCCGAGACTCGGTCTGCGCCTCCTTTGCCTCTTGCAGAGCCTTGGTGAGTTCAGCTGCCTGGGTCTTATTACTCTCCTCTAAGGCCTCGCACTTGTTGGTGGCATCCTGGAGCACCTTCTCCACTTTGGTCACCCGCTCTTCATACTTACGGCGGGTGACCTGCTCGGCCTCTAAATCCGTAGCCGCTTTGTCAGCGGTCGCTTGGCTCACCCGCGCCTGCTCCTTGGCTTGGGCAAGGGCACTCTTCAGGTTCTCGACCTCGGTTGCCCTATCTGCAAATATGATCAGCAATCACAGGAGATTAGACTCCGTATTGACATATTCCTTTAAGTGTGTCAATAATTTTTCCAACCATACCTTGCGATTCCTCAAATCGCTTGTTGGTGGAGACTAGTTCTTCATCGGCCCGCTCCAACTTCCGCTGAAGTTTGGACACTTCGATGGCCTGGGCGGTTGCCGCTAATAGTGAAGCCTGTTTATCAACATAGACAGATATATTATCTCCTGTGAGTAACTATTTGATCCTTTGTTCGGCCCTTCTTTACAAAAGCCGAACAAAGTCTCAGGGGCTACTATCTATACACATGCATATTTTTTGCATATACAAAGTAGCTAAGAATACTACATCACATACCTCGAAGTCTGTTTATAGGCTAGTGAAGGCTTCGTTCAGTCCGCTTTTTGGCAGACTGAACCTTCTCAACCACCGTACCCATCAAGGTATGGTGCTCCTCCATGACGGAAGCACGTCGAAGTTCTTCCATCAAAATGTCTGGCGCCTCCTGATTAATGGAGGTCGCCGGTGGAGTCGGCACTCCTCCTTCCTTCAAAGGGGGTTGCTCGCTCGATTCCGGAGCCGTATGGGTCTCCGGAGTGGTATTCGGCTGGGGACCGGACTGGTCCGGCCCCCCGTCGTGAGTCTCAATGGGGGTTGTACCCCCCATGTTCTCGGCAGCCGAGGCATTACCCTCTGGCGCTGTCTTGGCGGCCTTCCGCACTTCTCCCTGGCCCGGAGAAGTCCTTTGGGATGAAACCTGTGTCATCCGCGGCATGTGGCGGAGAATCTCGCGGAGGCGTCTCTCTCTCCACCATCTCCGGCGCTAGAGAGTTCCCCGAAGACGATGATTGTTGGGGGAGATCTCGTGCCGGACTGCAGCATGAAACTTAAAGGTGTTAAAACTGCAGTCATGAAATCCGGATATGTATATGGTATCTTTGGGCACTTACGATGCGGCCAAGGGCTTCGACCTGGGGCACCACTCGGGGATGGCTTCGGTGTCCGAGCCCGAATCGTCAGAAAGGGATATCTTCCCCCTCTTGGACGCCTCCGCCTCTAGGTCCACGGAAGCCGCCCTTTTCTTCTCCCCTCCTTAAGGGGAGAATTACTCTCCTCCTCTTCCTCTTCATCTTCATCTCCCTCGTGGGAGGAGAGAGCTTCTATATCTCCGGACGCAGCATTCGAAGTACCTTTACGGCAAAGGCCACATTTGGCCTCCTTGCCCTTCTTCTTGGCCTTCTTCTCTGGCGCCTGGTACGGCGCCGGGACTAGCATCCTCGTTAGTAGAGGAATGGCTGGGTCTTCGGGCAGCGGAGCCGTACATCGGATCCGCTCCGCCTTCTTTGTCCAGCCCTGAGGGCAGAATGGAAGGCTCAACATACCCCTTTAGATTTACAAGTTGAAGTTATGTTCGGAAATCAGAAAACTTACTGGAGTGGCCGGATGAGCGCAGTCGAGGCCGATGTCTTCGGTCGTCTCCGACCACGACTTCTGGGCCTTGAAAAACAGCTTCCAGATCTCTTCATGCGTCGTGCCGAAGAATCGGTGCAAGGTCCGAGGGCCAGCCGGATTGAACTCCCACATGTGGAGAGGCCGGCGCTGGCAGGGAAGAATCCGGCGAAAAAGCATCACCTGGATCACATCAGCAAGGCTGGTGTTCTTCTCCATCATATTTTTGATGTGCTTCTGAAGCGTCATCACCTCATCGGACGATGCCCAATCCATGCCCTTGTTAATCCATGCTGCAAGCCGCATTGGGGGTCCGGATCTAAACTCAGGAGCGGCCACCCAGTTGGCGCCGCGGGGTTCGGTGATGTAGAGCCACTCATGCTGCCATATCTTGACAGTCTCCACGAAGGCCCCTTTTGGCCAGGTGATGTTGGGAAGCTTGCTCAGCATGGCGCATCCGCAGTCTGCGTGCTGCCCGTCAACCACCTTCGGCTTCACGTTGAAAACCTTAAGCCATAGGCCGAAGTGTGGAGGGGGGAATGCGGGGGAGCGCCTCGCACACGACGATGAACGCCGAAATGTGGAGAAAGGAATTTGGAGATAGATCGTGGAAATCTAGCCCGTAATAGAACATGAGGCCGCAGACGAAAGGGTGGAGGGGAAACCCTAGTCTGCGAAGAAAGTGGGGGATGAACACTACCCTCTCATTGGGCTCCGGTGTAGGGATGATCTGCTTTTTGGCAGGGAGCCGATGTGCGATGTTCGCCGCCAAGTAGCCCGCTTCCCGGAGTTCCTTGACGTTCCTCTCCGTGGCGGAGGAAGCCATCCACTTGCCTTGTGAGCCAGATCCGGACATGGCTGGAGTGTGTGGTGGCGACGGAAAAGATCGAAACTTGGGCGCTGGAGCTCGAGGATGGAAGGGCTAAGGAAGAAGAAGTCGTGGGGTCAAAAGATGGGTCCTTATCCTCTTATAAGGGTAGTGAATATCAAGCGCCCCCTCACAAGCCTTAAAACTCACCTATTCCCAAGGGGTCGTGTGAACGGCATGGTTGGATTACCCAAACCCGTATTGATGAGAATCCCGCAATAAGGGGACACGATCTCTGCTTTGACAAGACATGTCAATGGAGGCCGCGCCTTGAAACGCAAAGCGGGAGACCAAAAAACGGTTCAAAATAATAATAAGGCCAGATGTAACGTCTCGCCGAAAAAGCTGTCAGTGGACATGACTTATTTTGTTTAGGTATTTTGCCCCTGTGGGTGGGGGTTGTAACTATTATACAGAGTCAGATTCAGTTCTCTTGTTCAAAAGACTACTATGGTGTATTCGGAGGAGGAACCCGCCTTGCAATGCCGAAGACAATCTGTGCGCGGACACATCGTCATTGAATCCTGGTTTAGGGGCTACTGAGGGAGTCCTGGATTATGGGACCCCGGGCGTCCGGGCTATGTGACATGGGCCGGGCTGATGGGCCGTGAAGATACAAGATAGAAGGCCTTCCCTCTTGTCCGGATGGGACTCTCCTTTGCGTGGATGGCAAGCTTGGCGTCCGAATGTGTAGTTTCCTTTCTCTGTAAACCGACTCTGTACAACCCTAGGTCCCCCGGTGTCTATATAAACCGGAGGGTTTAGTCCGTAGAGGCGATCATAATCATACATGCTAGACATCTAGGGTTTAGCCATTACGATCTCGAGGTAGATCAACTCTTGTAACGCCTATACTCATCGAAGTCAATCAAGCAGGAAATAGGGTATTGCCTCCATCAAGAGGGCCCGAACCTGGGTAAACATCGCGTCTCCTTTGTTTCTTGTTAGCTTCGTTCCTCAGACGCACAGTTCGGGACCCCCTACCTGAGATCGGCCAATTTTGACACAGACAGTACCCAATAGTTTCCTTTGGGTATCCTATGAAGACACATTTCTCCGATTTGGGTTTGAGTGTATCAGGTTGAAGCTTTTTCACATAAGCATCACAGCCCCAAACTTTAAGAAACGACAACTTAGGTTTCTTGCTAAACCACAGTTCATATGGTATCGTCTCAACGGATTTAGATGGTGCCCTATTTAACGTGAATGCAGCTGTCTCTAAAGCATAACCCCAAAACGATAGCGATAAATCGATAAGAGACATCATAGATCGCACCATATCTAATAAAGTATGGTTACGACATTCGGACACACCATTACGCTGTGGTGTTCCAGATGGCGTGATCTGCGAAACTATTCCACATTGTTTCAAATGAAGACCAAACTCATAACTCAAATATCACCTCCACGATCAGATCGTAGAAACTTTATTTTCTTGTTACGGTGATTTTCCACTTCACTCAAAAATTCTTTGGACTTTTCAAATGTTTCAGACTTATGTTTCATTAAGTAGATATACCCATATCTGCTCAAGTCATCTGTGAAGGTCAGAAAATAACGATACCCGCCGTGAGCCTCAACACTCATCGGACACGCATACATCAGTATGTATTATTTCCAATAAGTCAGTGGCTCGCCCCATTGTCCGGAGAATGGAGTCTTAGTCATCTTGCCCGTGAGGCATGGTTCGCAAGCATCAAGTGATTCATAATCAAGTGATTCCAAAAGCCCATCAGCATGGAGTTTCTTCATGCGCTTTACACCAATATGACCTAAACGGCAGTGCCACAAATAAGTTGCACTATCACTATTAACTTTACATCTCTTGGCTTCAATATTATGAATATGTGTATCACTACGGTCGAGATTCAATAAAAATAGGCCACTCATCAAGGGTGCATGACCATAAAAGATATTACCCATATAAATAGAACAATCATTATTCTTTGAGTTAAATGAATAACCGTCTCGCATCAAACAAGATCCAAATATAATGTTCATGCTCAACGTTGGCACCAAATAACAATTATTCAGGTCTAAAACTAATCCCGAAGGTAGATGTAGAGGTAGTGTGCTGATACGTCTCCGTGGTATCTATAATTTTTGATTGTTCCATGCAAATATTATTCAACTTTCATATACTTTTGGCAACTTTTTATACTATTTTTTGGGACTAACATATTGATCCAGTGCCGAGTGCCAGTTCCTGTCTGTTGCATGTTTTTGTTTCGCACAAACCCAATATCAAACGGATTCCAAACAGGATAAAAATCGGACGGATATTTTTTTTGGAATATTTATGATTTTTGGTAAGTAAAATCAACGCGAAACGGTGTCCGGGGTGGCCACGAGACAGGGGGCCGCGCCCCAGGGAGGCAGGCACGCCCTGGGCTCTTGTGGCCCACCCGTAAGGCGGTTGACACTCTTCTCTTGGCGCAAGAAAGCTAATTTTATGAGAAAGATCTGGGCGAAAGATTCACCCCAATCGGACTTATGGATCTCTAGATATAAAGGAAACAGTGAAGGGGTAGAATCAGAGAACGCAGAAACAGAGAGAGACAGAGAGATAGATCCAATCTCGCAGGGGCTCTCGCCCCTCCCACACCATGGGAGCCAAGGACCAGAGGGGAAACCCTTTTCCCATCTAGGGAGGAGGTCAAGGAAAAAGAAGAAGAAGGGGGGGCCCTCTCCCCCCTTGCTTCCGGTGGCGCCGGAGCGCTGTCGGGGCCATCATCATCACCGCCATCTTCACAAACAACTTCACCGCCATCATCACCAACTCTTCCCCCCTCTATGCAGCGGTGTAACCTCTCTCTTACCCGCTGTAATCTCTACTTAAACATGGTGCTCAACGCTATATATTATTTCCCAATGATGTATGGCTATCCTATGATGTTTGAGTAGATCTGTTTTGTCCTAATGGCTATTTGATGATCAAGATTGGTTTGAGTTGCATGTTTTATTATTGGTGTTGTCCTATGGTGCTCTCCGTGTCGCGCAAGCGTGAGGGATCTCCGCTGTAGGGTTTGCAATATGTTTATGATTTTCTTATAGTGGGTTGCGTGAGTGACTGAAACACAAACCCCAGTAAGTAGGTTGTTTACGTATGGGATAAAGGGGACTTGATACTTTAATGCTATGGTTGGGTTTTACCTTAATGAATCTTTAGTAATTGCGGATGCTTTCTAGAGTTCCAATCATAAGTGCATATGATCCAAGTAGAAAAAGTATGTTAGCTTATGCCTCTCCCTCAAATAAAATTGCAACAATGATTACCGGTCCAGTTATCGGTTGCCTAGGGACAAATAACTTTCTCGTGACAACAAACTCTTTACTAAAACTAATTTAGTTGTGTCTTCATCTAAACAGCCCCTAGTTTTATTTACGTGCTCTTTACTTTCTTGCAAGCCTCTCCAACAACACCTACAAAGTACTTCTAGTTTCATACTTGTTCTAGGTAAAGCGAACGTCAAGCGTGCTAGAGTTGTATCGGTGGTCGATAGAACTTTAGGGAATATTTGTTCTACCTTTAGCTCCTCGTTGGGTTCGACACTCTTACTTATCAAAAACGGTTGTGATCCCCTATACTTGTGGGTTATCAAGACCTTTTTCTGGCGCCGTTGCCGGGGAGTCATAGCGTGGGGTGAATATTCTCGTGTGTGTTTGTTTGCTTTATCACTAAGTAATTTTTATTTGCTGTTCTAAGTTGTTCTCTATATTTAGTTATGGATATGGAATACGAAATACCAAAAAAATTAGGTGTACTTTCTACTCATGGAGATGGCGAACCTCCTAAAACCCTCGATGCTCGTTATGTTCAAGATATTATGTACTACTTTGATAATCCTGAGAAAACCCAACTCAATTATGTTATGGGAGTAACGTTGGATCAACGTTAATACTTTAGGGATTATCGCTTGACACAAAAAGGGAAACTATTATGGGATCAAATTCAACTGTTGAAGTGGTATGCTAGGCAACTATGCTTGATGCATGATTATACTTGCTGTTCTAGGATGAAGTCTCCACACCTTCCCTTTTCATGCAAATTCAATGATAATGAAACCTTAGCTTCTTATGCTAATGGTATCTTTGATTACTATGATGTGGAACAAATAGAAGAATTTGTTACTTTTATGGGTGCTTATGAGGTTGAATCTATGTTTAAAGCGTTTGATGATTTTGATGATTCAGTTTATAGACCAGAAAATCTTGCTATACTTAGATATTGCTATGAAAATTATGAATACAATTACTATATTAATGCATTTATTGAGAAAGTCTCCGCTGTCCAAGAAGAGACTAATATTTTGCAGGAAGATATGGAAGAAGAAATTGATGAAACTGTGAGCTCATTGGATGAAAAAGATGATGAGGAGAGCGAAGAACAAAAGGAGGAAGAGCGGATTAGCTACCCGTGCCCACCTTCTAATGAGAGTAACCCTCCAACTCACACAATATTTAATTCTTGTAACATCCCAAATTTTCAATTTGGAATGTTATACATAGATCATCAATTGCATAGCATATTTTATTGCATTTTGGCTCGATCCTAGAAATTTCACGCAACTCAAGGACCCACGGAGAGAGTTGGAGATTTCGTTATTTTCATATTTGAGTTTTCTCAAATTTTGAAATAGGATAATTTGATTTTATTTATTTTATCTTCAAATTATTTCTACTGTCAAAATATGAGAGAGGGAATAAAATGACTTTCCCAAAATAAAGTAATAATGAAGATTTAATAAAAAAATCAAATAAGATTTTATTTGGAGTTTTTCGGTGTTTTATTTGAATTTAGGAAAAATGCGCATTTTTCAAAATTGCATTTAGGCCCCAAATAAATATTCATCTTGTCCGGCTTGATTTTAGAAGCCGGGGAAAATTTATTTCGGGATTTTTGGAGTCCATTTAGTATTTCTTTCGTTAGATTTTCTGCGTGGAAATATTTAAAAAAAACGCGAACCGACTGGGGTCAGAATCGCCAGACTCACTTGGCAGGGCTTTATATTGCACCGCCCGAGGCTCGTGACAGCCCAAGCCGCCGCCACGCCCCACCTAACCCTAGCCCTAGCCCGCCCGCCATCCGATCCGTCGCCGCCGCCTCGCGACCGCCATTGAGCCGATCGCCTCCCCTCGCCGCCTCGCACTCATGGGACCCTTGCGCCCGCCGAGCCGCCGCCCGCACCCGCCATCGACCGCCGCCCCTCGCGAGCCGCGCCGCCCGCCGACACCGTTCGCCGAGTCGCCGCCACCCGAGCCGCCGAGGTTGAACCGCCGCCGGTTTTTCCTAGAAAACCGTTCGGTTTTCGCCGGTTTTCATTCGGTTTTTTTAGTTTCGTTTTTTATTTATTAGATCGGTTTTTTTCTCGGTTTAGGTTAAATAGCGAACGTTCGCTCGTTCCTTCGTTTTAACGATCGCGTTCTTCATTTAGATCCAGATAATGAACGTTCATTCGTTAAGTTGTTCGCCGTTTTTCTTTTTCTCGGATTTATTCCGCGATTTTTTTGATCGCGATTTCTCACCCGATTTTCGATCTAGTATAACTTTTCGCTCGTTTATCGGAATCGGGCAATTCAAGCGCCTGGAGTTTCGTCTCGAAACCGTCTTTCCGAATAAACAACTCAAACAAGTTTTTGCTTCTGTAAAATTTGACTTAGGTCCAGATTAGTAAAACGAAGCCTGTTTCTTTCGCCGTTTGTTTTTTGTTGCTTCGTTCGAGTTGTTTCTTTTTGCAAACCGTAGTTCTTAAGTTGAACTTTCTGGTTAGATCTTTTATTTGAGTTTTACCTGTGCATTAGCTGAGTACTTATTGTGTGCTTGTTTGTTTGTGATAGAGTACCCGGAGTGCGCTGCTTGCTACTTTGAATCTCTAGGTTTCACGGATCATCAGCAAGGCAAGTAACACTTTGATCATATTCCTTTTTATACCCAGTTTTTATGCATTAGATCAATCCTCAAACATTGCATGATTAGGATCTAATTAAATTGTGGGTTCTGGGAAAGTAGATGAGGTAGTACCTATTACTGTTTTATTATCAAACCCTTGGGAGTTACTTCACGCTTGCTTATTATGCCATGCTATGCTAGTAGACGTGGATTGGGTGAGTGTATCCATGATGATGTGAGTTTGTTAAATTAATGGTTTATCTAAGGTGGCAACTTAAACACACATCCGGTGGATTGAGGTACCGGGTATTCCAGATTGCCTGCTTTTGTGGACCGCCACCCGTGCTCAAAGGGATCATGAGATTATTCATGCTAGAAACTTCCGTGCGTGCACAAGCTACTATGGGCTCTAGCATAGTTGATTAAGTCGCATGAACTCTTAAAGTGGTAGACTACCGGATGTAGGGGAAAGTGGGTGTAACGGTCTACCCATCGTAAGGTGCTAGCGCTTCGAAAGATCGTGTCTCGGTCATCCGCTTCTCAAACACCATGTAGTGCGAGAATCCCAACGGAGGAGATCGAGTCTTGTGGGGAAAAGTGCACAAACCTCTGCAGAGTGTACAAACTAATCATGGTTAGCCGTGTCCCCGGTTATGGACATTTTGAGTATCTAGTACTTGGATTATCATGTGAATCTCATCATGTTACTTTAAATTAATATTGTTGGGTTTTAATGATGATGTTTAATTGGGATTGAGAATGCTGTCAACTATTCTCAATGTTTAATAACCACCATGATAGTTAAATAAAATTTGTTCCTTTGTTGCAGGGAAAAATTGGCTTTATGCAAAATCAGAATCAGAGAGCTTTCCACCAGCCAAATATGCATGTAGTATAACATTACTCTTTCATATTGCTCTCTATGTGTTACATTGCCAAGATATTCCATGTCTTGACCCATTTTCGGGCTGCAACGCTCATGTTGCAGATTTTCGCACGACAGTAAGGTGCCTTAGGTCGTGGTTCTATACTCAGTGATGCCGTTGGAGTTGATGGACTCGCTTATCTTCCAAGCCTTCCGCTGTTATCGTATTTAGATGGCCTTAAGCCATATTTATTGTAATAAGTTCTCTTTTGGAGACACTCGATGTAACAAGTTTGTGATTGCTACTCTGTTATAAATCCTTCAAGTATTGTGCATGTCAGCATTACTGATCCAGGGAAGACACTTATGCACAGAGATCAGACTGTTTGAGGTCTGGTTGCTACAAGATGGTATCAGAGCACGCTCTGACTGTAGGACACGACCACTAAGCTAAAGCCCTAGATCTGTACTCTTTCTTCTCATTTCTGACTCCTCATCTTTTCTATTCTTTTAGGATGGCGGATCCAAGGAACAAGTTCACACAACCGGATGAAGATACACCTTTTGGATGTCACTTGAAGGAAGTCACTAGATACCTGAACATCGGAGTACCAAGCTTCACCGGGACCTACAACGCCACTTTACCCGAAGAGGAGCGCTGGATGATTCAAGTTCAAGTTCCAGGAAGGACATTCGCACCAGTCACGGAGCCCATAGAGTTTTCCTTTGATGCACCAACCTGGAGTCTAGGAAAGAGCATGCACTACAAAAAAAAGACACATCCATGACATTTTGGGCCGAACAATTTTTTTTTCTGTCATACATATGACACTTCTATGACGATAATTGTGACAAAACCCGGTATCATCATAGATGTGGTGGGCTCCTACTTCTATGACAAAAAATCATGATAGAAAATGGGCTTTTCGTCCTAGGCGGGCCGGAGACGCAGCTGCATGACATTCTTTGGGCCGTCCATGACAGAAAAAACCATGGTAGAAGCGAGGGGGAGGAAAATTTCGGGGTGTTGCCGGTTATGGTGGGAGAGCGATGCGCATTTCTCTCGACGACGACTGCTGGCGTGTGTGTAGGCGTTGGCTCTAATCAAGCCGAGCGAGGCGTTGTGCTCTAATCGAACCCGAAGCGATTGACCGCAGCTACGCGTTCATCGACCCGAGCGATCGAACGATGGCTGTTAATCGAACCCGATGGAGCGATTCTTCGCTATCGCCGCTAATCAAGCCGATCGATCTGCTCTGGGATGAGCAGTGAGCGCGGGGGGGTGGATGAACAGTGAGCGGTGGCGTTGCCTCTGGATGAACAGGAACCCGTGGTGTGGAGGGCTGGATGAACATTAGAAGGTGGAGGGGTGGCCGTGGAGTGGTGGTTGAACAGGACCCCGTGGTGTCGAGGGCTGGATGAGCAGAGAGCGGTGGAGGGGTGCCCGTGGAGGGTGTTTTAACAAGAGCGGTGGAGTAGCGCGGTGGAGGCTGGATGAACAGAGCCCGTGGAGGCCGGAGGAGGTCGACGGTGGAGATGAACAGATCCCGTGGAGTCCTGTTTTGCGATACGCCACACCCTCCCCGTTTCAGACCGTAGCGCCCAACACAAGTCTGTTTCGTCCGTTTTGCGGACGCCACACCCTCCCGATCAACAGACCCTGCTTCGACCGTAGGAGGTCCGTTTCATCCGCTTTTGCGATACGCCACACCCTCCCGATCAACAGACCCCGTTTGACCGTAGGAGGTCCGTTTCGTCCGTTTTGCGGTACGCCACACCCCTCCCGATCAACAGGACCCCCGTTTCGACCGTAGGAGGTCCATTTCCTCCGTTTTGCGGTACGCCACACCCCTCCCGATCAACAGGACCCCCGTTTCGACCGTAGGAGGCCCGTTTCCTCCATTTTGCGGTATGCGCGACTAGGCGTTCGAGACCCCGCCCGTATGTACACATATGTGACCGTCTTTTCTTTCTTGCACCCTGGCCGCTGTACGTACGTGTACATGCTACGTGCGCGCCTCTACTACGACACGTGCGCGCCTCTACATCAACCAAGATGTATGCGTACGTCGCGACCAGGATGACAACGCCACGACGCTTGACCAGGTAGATCCCGATCGTGCACTTCCTTGCTGCGAAGATGTAGCTGGTGGGTCCCAGCAGATCGGGGCGAATCGCTTTTTTTTTCCTGGACGCACTTCCTTCTGTGCGAAGGTGTAGCTGCTGGGTCCCAGCAGTCAGGGGGGCGAATCGTTTTTTTGCCCGGACGCACTTCCTTGCGTGCGAAGGTGTAGCTGCTGGGTCCCAGCAGTCAGGGGGCGAATCATTTTTTTTGCCCGGACGCACTTCCTTGCATGCGAAGGTGTAGCTGGTGGGTCCCAGCAGTCAGGGGCGAATCGTTTTTTCGGACGCACTTCCTTGCGTGCGAAGATGTAGCTGGTGGGTCCCAGCAGTCAGGGGGGCGAATCGTTTTTTTCCCAGACGCACTTCCTTGTGTGCGAAGATGTAGCTCGTGGGTCCCAGTAGTCAGGGGGCGAATCATTTTTTTCGCGAAATACGGTGGCCCGTCCGGTGGGTCCCCCCGCCGTGGAGGAATAATTATTTTGCGCGTAATAAGGAGGCACTTCCTTGCGGCTGCCATGGACCCACTGTCGGCCTCTCCACGCATGATCCACGTCCGATGGAAGTCGCTTGACCACGCTGACCATGCCGCGCCGAGAGCACCATGGCGGTGGACGACGGTGAGGCCTAGGAAGGGACGACGCGGAGTCGGGAAGACGCGACGCTGGATGCACACGCGGAGAGGAGTATGAGGGTTCATCGGTTCGGCTGCTGCCGCCGCCGCCGAGAATAACAGGGGTGTGGCTCGGTGGGTGAGTGGAGGGATGGCCTGGCCAGCGGTGGGAGTAGTAGGCGGTGAGGCCTCGCGGCAAACAACCGACCACGGAGGCAGGAGCAGGCGGCACGACCGGCGCTGCTTTGGGCGGCTGGAGCAAGAAGACCAGAGGTTGAAGAAGCACGACGGCCGTTGGATGGACATCGTCGATCCTGCAGCTAGAATCGTTTATATTGACTAAGTTGACAAAGCCCTTGGTACGCCAACTTAGTAGGCCCACAGTCACTTCGAAACGGTGCGCCCGGATGTCGTGGGATGAATCATTTTTGGGCGGGTGAAGCTAGAATATCCGAGATTGAAGAAGAAGACGACATCCGTTGGATGGACATCCAACGACCACCGCTGCTAGAACCGTGTGTTGACTATAAGTTGACAAAGCCTTGCATACCCGTCAACTCTGTTTTTTTTAGGGACGCACAACTTAGTAAGGCCAAAAGTGTGTGGCAGAGAACTTATAGCCCATTTGAGATTTGTAAGAATGTGTAGCCCATTTTGAATTCTAATGGAATTTACTAACCCATTTACAGTTTGTTAAAAGTACAACCCATTTCAACCAACCGCTCAAAACAGAATTCAATAAAATTTCCCACATTTTGATGGGATCCAATATTTTATCCCAAATTTTAGTCAGATTAAATACAATTTCAATATAAATTTATATTGCATAAAAATCCAACGAAACATTCCGTCGCAACAATTAATGAAATTAAAATTTTCAATATTCCAAAATAATATTTTATAAAGTAATCATTGTTTGGTGCATTTTTTATAGTTACTACCCAGTTTTATAATTACATCCCATTTATTATTTCTTAAAGCCCATTTTCTTGTTAAGCCTAATGCATCCCTCCTAGGAAAGATTTGCAGCCACGGGCGGAGAATAACAACTTGACCTTGCATGGGTATTCCTAAAAAAGTATAGCTGGGCTAGCCATTTTCAGCTTGAAAAAAATAATATCTGGGCTGGATATCTGCTCGGGCTAGACGGGCCACAGCCCCATGATTAATACCTGCAGCGATGTTTTCGTTGTTGTTCAGAGGAGAAAATTAATATCTGGGGTAAACATCGAAAAACTCTGCAGTGCTCACACCTCAAAAACACAAATCTCGCTCGAGCTGCTTGGTCCCAAATTGTCGGCCGCTTCTTGTGCAATTCTCTCGCTTATTGACTACTCCTCCTTTCCGGTTTATAATGCTCAATTCAAAAATCTCACCAATCAAGGTAAATGGCGAGTGGTGGAATACTTTTCTAGTTTTGCAAAAGCACCTAATTAATGCTCTTGTTATCCTCAAAAAATTATGTTTATCAATGCATTAATTGCAATGCATGCATGCATAAAGTACATGCATTGGTCAATTTTCTCTTAATACTTGCATGCAATGATTTAATGCACCTTGGAATCTGAACATGTGATGGAAAACAACCAAATTGAGCCTTATAAAATGGAAAAACTAAAATTTTGAGATAAGCCCTATAAACCGGAAAGGAGGGAGTACATAGGTAGACAATGGTGTGGGACCGTGATGTCGTGAAACCAGGAGGAAGCAAAATAAATTATAGTTATATATATATATATATATATATATATATATATATATATATATATATATATATATATATATATATATATATATATATAAATAATAAGGAGGCACTTGCGGACGACGGAGCACAAGGAGATAGCAGCCATTGCTTCCGAACGGCTGGCCGGCAGGCAGCCGGAGGACGACGACGTCCCAATGGAGAACATGGTAGTCGACGATCCGGTGCCAACTCCCTCCTCCACGCCATCCTCGCCGGTGCATTGCACCATGACCATCGGCGAGGCCCGTGCCCAATATATGGATAGGGTGAGGCAGATGCGTGAGGAGCAGTTTCGGGAGGCGCATGCCGACACCGCCTACAACCACCATCTCCTCTAGGAGCACCTGCAGGCGGAGGAGCAGATCGCCGCGGAGCTGGCGGAGCAGGAGGTGCTGCTCGACTCATACCGCTCCGCCCGCAAGGGCCGCCTCGAGCACTGGCGGTACCGCATGCGGGTGGCGGAGGCTGCGGCCGCCTACAAAGAGGCTAGCAAAGAGGGCGATGAAGCGGGCGAGGCGCTATTTGGCGAGACCGAGGACGAGGCAGAGGACAATGCCGGCTCCGACGAGTCCCCGCTCCGCCGGCGTCGGCGACGCCCTGCTCCGCCGACGCCCCGCGGCGCCAACAACGAGGCAGAGGACACCGTCGGCTCGCCGAGGCCTCGCGGCGCCAACAACGAGGCAGAGGACACCGCTGCTCCGCCGAGGCCCCGCCCGCCAACAACGAGGCAGAGGACATCGCCGCTCAGCCGAGGCCCCACCGTGCCAGCAACGTGGGGAGGATTTACCGCTCGCCGAGGCGCCGCCCGCCGCAACGAGACAGAGGCATCGCGGCCCGCCGAGGCCCCGCCCCGCGCCAACGAGGCCGCGCCACACGTAAAACGAGGAAGAGTAGAACACGGTAGGTCGCCGCCGCCGGGTCCAAGTAAGGCCACCGCTGCTACCCTCCGTTGAAGCAAGCTAGGCGGGTTGACCATTGACGGCCGGTTAGCTTCTTGGCGGCGACGTGAGTCGGAGAGCTGCGGTGGAGAAGAACGCTGCTTTACTTAATCGCTAGTGCAGTTGGCTGATCGACACATGGGCCCAACAGCCACATGTCGATTACGCAATCGCACTGCAGTTAAGTCACTCAAGCTTTCGCTCGCTCAACGGGACATAGGTGGGTAGCTTCGTTAATTAATTATACCTCTATTGCACCCTTTTAGTTTTTTTTCAAAAGGAGGATGACTTCGCCTCGAGATCCGGGAGATGCATGCGCCACAAACACCCTTTTAGTTGAAGAATGTATGAAATGTAATGAAATCCGCATGTTTATATGAACCGACCGTATGAATGAATTTATTTCGATTAGTTCAATTCTGTATCACTAGCATTGGATGAACATGCAAAACAATACGTACTAGCATTATTCCTGTGGTGATCACCACGCTTGCAGAAGTTTCACATGTACTCCTCCGTCCTTTCTAGTCTGCATACAAGTTTTGTCTGCAGTCAAAGTATCTCTACTTTGACCAATCTTATACAAAAAGTATGCACTTTCACAATGTGCTAAGTAAAAGGAATGTATGAGTACAAAGAGTTTGAGCAGCTTTTAGCTTTTGTACATTGCAATCAAACACACAGGCCTGGCAATTCATAGAGAACATTCAAAACAATCGATGATTATGCATCTCAATGACTCACATGTCGAGGCAATATTTACTTCACAACTAAAGAATAAAGAAAAATTGATCGCGCTCACGACAGAAAGGGCGCCCCATTCAAAAATATCAAACGATATCTTGCTAAAATCAATGAGCAAAATTTGACAAGGTTGTCCCATTCCAAAATATCAAATGCCTACGATTGTGGAATGGGCAGGGTTTGCCATCGTTTGGACATTGACATGGCAACTCGTGCTAAATAAACCAGCTGTTCTTTTTGTGCGTTCCACCAAAATCAACCAAATTCGCAGTAGCTTGTATGATTTCGCCCTTATATGTTGCAACGCCTTGAACTTATGGGCACCTCCTTTCTTGTGGTGGAAATGAATGATTCGATGTATTCATGAACATTTTGTGCAGTTCCTGCTGAAATCAAGCTGAGCACCCTGCTTGCACAAATACAAAAAGTGATTAGTATAAAGCAAACTGTACTATGAATTGACAGTTTCAACAGCACATACATGGTCCATGTAGAGCACACTTTTAGAAAAATGGAACTCACCGTAAAGAATCCTAGAACAACATTGTACTCAAGATCACAAAAAAAAATGGAGATTTGTCGGTCCTTCCGAGCTGAAGTTAGTTTGGTCTTGTGGGGAGTAATGTAACCATCCTTCAACTGCTCCTTCCGATGAGAAGATAGACAAGGCTTCTTCATCCCGCATAATCGGAACTAGTCACTTCACGCACTCCATATTCTTCTTCAGAGGAAGATGATCCTGTTGTGCAAAGACAAGAGGACTACTAAATGCTAGCATCCATGTTTGCTCGAAAAAAGGAAAGGAAATATTTAAAACAAGATGATGAAGCACTTCCAAGGACAATACCACTTTTTCATGACAAGATCTAAACAAGAGCACAACACCAATAGAGATGACAAAGCTCAATCATATGGATGAAATCAGTGGGTGAGTACCAACCTTTGTCAGAGGCTGATTGTGTAGAGCATACAGATGAAGCACTTCTCGGAACCATCTCTGCTATCTACGGGGTGGCCATGCTTACTATATACTCCTCGATTAGTTTAATGTTTCCAACATCTTCTTGTGCAGTTCCACTAAAATATATGGTATCTTCAAAGAAGATCCCTGTTTGCACAAGTAGAGATAATTACGTATGGCATCAAATCAGTGGCAAAACAATTGCTCGCTCCAGCCATAGCAATAAATTAAGATGCAAAACTATATCATTACTTGTGTCATCACAGCCCAAAGGCTTCATTACAGCACCGGAGTTGATTTTTGTTTTTCTTCCGCTTGTTCTTCCCCTTCATCACTTGGTTCAATAATGCATAAGCTTCGCCTTCAATGTAAGATTTGGCATGTCAATTAGGGAGCACAAGTATAGTACTAAACTTAATTTTCTCGATGAAAGTGGCAAAATACAGGCCAACAGTTGTGAAATATCCTTATCTTACCTCAATGGGATATTACGGTGCACATACTGATTGGAAGTCTTGTTCCATTTGTGCAGTTCACTAAAATCAAGCAACATTATCGCATAAGTAGCACAACATATGAAAGCACACCGCAGAATCATGTGAAAGAAGGCTAGTATCGACCTCTCATGATGCGGAATTAAACAACTCACAAGAAGAAGATCTGAACCAAATTCGCCTTTAACGGATAGGAAGTAAGATCTCCTCTTGTGCAGTTCCACTAAGATCAAGCAATCAAGCAACGTTGTCGATTGTGACATTTTGGTTGAACTGCACAAAACACTCTTAAAACAAAAGTGTTTTGTGCAAAGGCAACAAAAGGTCACAATGGCAACGAGGTGAAGTAGATAACCCTGTTTACACAGAGGTGCAAAGGAAACAATTAGTGGTCAATAACGGTGGATGACATGAAGCCAACAAAAAGAAGCATCTACCTTATCTAAATGGGAAAGAAAGCAAGACAATAGCATTTCTCAAACGGTGGCATTGATTAATATTAACATAGAGATTATATTAACAATAAAATTCATTAAACATGTAATTTGCTTTTAAGCGTGGCATTGCATCAATTTTCCAAATGCATTATTAGAGGGTGTTTGTTTACAGGGACATTTTGGTGTAGGGACTAAAAAAACTCCGTGTCAGTCACATCTAAACCAAACAGGAGGGACTTTTCGGGACTAAAAGTGGGCATTTGGGACTAAAGAAAGAAGACCCCGAGGGAGTCTTTTTGGGACTTTTCCAACAGTTGCCCCTGCCACGCATCGCACCTTGTTTCTATTAGTTCATTACTAGGGGTAACATGGTCTTTTATCATGTCATTTAATAACCTCTAGTCCATGTTTAGTCCCTCGAACCAAGCAGGTAGGGACTAGGAGTTTTAACCAAACAGGCCATAGATTAACAACAGCTAATGAGTTGCACGGGACAGTGGACGCACCAGCACCATGTGCATCTACCGATGTACTGTGGTCATGCACAGTCTGTTGCAACAAAGAACAAACAACCAAGGAGCATATTTGTGTTGGTCCCAGTTTTGTTATCTTTAGACACCTTTCCTATGTGAGTGCAGCAAATCTAGTCCTGCTCAAACTCTACAGCCTTGTCCCTTCCTTTCCTTTTTGAACTAGTACTTTCGCCCTTCCTTTCCTCTTTGAACCACATCCTAGATTTATGCGATACAACTTTCCCCACTACTTTCCCCATTCCTTTCCTCTTTGAACCACGCCCTAGATTCATGCTATACAACTTTCCCCTTCATTTCCTCTTTGAACCACGCCCTAGATTCATGCTATATACAACTTTTCCCACTACTTTCCCCACTCCTTTCCTCTTTGAACCACGCCCTAGATTCATGGTATACATGCAGCTAGAGCAATGCATGTGGAGTAAGTAAAATATACCTTAAGGTTCTTGGGGCGTGGTTCGGTGGGCGACGGGACGACGGCGAAGAAGAAGGGTCGAAGGCCCTCCCGCGCCACCGCTGGGTGGAAAGTGAACAGCAGCGCCGGTAGTGGATTCCTCCCTCGCCGACGGCGACAGCGTTAAGCCTCCTTCCTTCCCGGGGACGGATCCTGCCGGCTCTTTGAGCAGCAAGTGAGGGGAGAGAGAGGCCAACGAAGTCTTGTTTAGATCTGGAGAGGGCGAGAGTGTGAAGAGAGCAACTACAAGCGCTGAGGATCCAGGTCCAGCGGGAGAGGCGAGAGTGTGAAGAGAGCAACTACAAGCGCCGAGGCTCCAGCGTGTATATATATCTTGGAGAGAGAGTGTGAAGCATGCAAACCCTAGAAAACATTTTGACCAGTCAAAGAATCCTCCCGCAAAAATTATGCTCAAGTGTAGTTATCGAACCCGAGACCTCAAGTTTGATGAGCGAATAGGCTAACCAGCTACACAACCCTCCCATTATGTTCAACGAGAGGAAAATAACCTTTATACATTCCTGCATTCGTGTGACAGCATGCCGTGTTTTTGTGTGTGTGTGTGGGAGTCATTAGGATTTCAATCATAATCGTGTCATGTGGCTTTGGTGGTAAGACTATCCACGGTGGTGCAGAAATAATGCAGCCTTAGTCACCTTACCTCTCTCCACGTAGTACGCTGGGTCCCACCAATGAGGGTGAAACAAACAAATTAATAAGAAAATTAAAAGCGCCAATGTGTATCTTACTACCTCACACATCTCGCTACTGCTCGGGAACACTATCCAATTGATCCTCTGTTCGCTCACATACTATTTTAAGTGAATCCTTATTATAACATGCACACAAATTTTGGGCACTTGTATTCGACTTAAGTCGGTGTGCCACCAGATCTCGTGATACTTACTACTCCCTCCGTCTAGGTGTAATAAGTCACGTTAGAAGGTGCAACGGACCAAGGTGCGTGCGTGTGCGTGTGTGTGTTTAACAGCATGTGTGTGTTAGATAGTGCGACAGATCGACCTACTCCTACAGAGATATGGTGTGTAGTGCATTTTTGTCGGATGAGCTTGCAGAGCAAAAATGGGCTAAAACTACACAAAGGCAAGATGAAGGAAGACTCAATATTTTTATTCGATGGCTCAATTTACGCTTTGTCTCCATCAGATCTCCCTTTATCAGGGCGGGCCACGGCCGAACATTTTCCTAACACGTAGCTCGCCGCCGACTTGGTGTAGTGTACGATTTTAGCCGCGAGAGTGGTGCATCCTCTCATTGCACCGGGCGTGTCCTAGGGACATGCGACAACTGCCACGCCCGCCTCGACCAGCCTGGCCCACCCAAAGCCCTCCATGCCCGCTTCGCAGGGTCTTCCCGCCTCAAACGGTCACCCCATGAGCCGCCCAAAGAATCGGTGCCGCATTCATGCCCGGGCAGAGCGGACACGACCTCTCACCGGCGCAAGAGTGATGGTTGCTTCATCCGCCCAACTTATCGCTGGGTCTATGTGATTTGACGGCTCATTGGTCTTTATTATCGAGGTGGTAGGACTGCTGGATGTCCCACGCCGCGTAAAGGAGGTAGTAGATTACAATTTTCTCCATTCTTACAGCGGAGGAGTGCAAGAGCAGTGAAAACACGCAGCTCGGTGATTACATGGCCCACCTCACACTATCACCGTATGACACCTAACTCTTTACATAGTACTCCCTCCGCTCCTAAATATTACTAGATGAGTCCCCGCCGCTGTCATGAACAACGGTATATCTCTCAAGCAAAATTATCGATTTCATAGAACTAAAAAAATCTATAACCGCATGACAAATGTGGTAGCCAAACTAAATAAACTCCCATCATCATTTAGATCATCCCACATAAGGAAAAAAGATCAGCCAACTCCTACTACATAATGGGATTATATTTTTCTTTTGACATGTTAATGGGACTTAAAAGCTCACTTACATGCATGCTACGGTGCATGCTTGCATGCGACATGTTGATGTGATTTAAAACCCACTACATGCATGTGCCACGGTATTTCTGCATGCTTGCATGTGGCTTAGTGCTGAGCCTCTCAACGCCTAGATCGACGGCTATTATGACTGATTTACTTCATCTAACGGCTACGTCAATTTTGATGATGTGGCTCAAGGAGAGGATAGAGAATTCCTAGTAGTGGGGCTAGCTATTACTAGTAGATAAGTCTTTGTAGAGATTCCACTAGGTGAACTACATACGGAACAAAATGAATGAATCTACACTTAAAATGCATCTATATACATCCGCATGTGGTTAATGGTGAAATCTCTACAAAGACTTATATTTAGGAATGGAGGAAGTACTAGTATAGTACTATTATGCATCGTAATTTATCAATGAGATAAATTTGTACAATGCTATGAAGCTTCCAGCTCTGTTACATGTATCTTGCCCAAGGTTGCCCGCTGCAACATTTCATCAAATACAAAGGAGACTAACATGCATGCTATTGCATCTCAATGATTGATGATCATAGCAAATATGTACTCCCTCCGCTCCAAAATAAGTGTCTCAACTTTGTGCAAACTTTAGTACAAAGTTGTACTACTACTAAAGTTGACACTTATTTTGGAACAGAGGCAGCTAAAGAAAAAACGATCCATGCAGTCCCTAGCCCTTGAACCGTGAACCCCGACCAGGCTTCAATTTGTCGGCAACGCTCGAGCTTCCTAATAAATGAAGTTTGCAACCTTTTGACCATCGGATCATTTTGTGCAGTTTCACCAAAATCGAGATGAGCATCCCTGTGGCAAAGAAATTGAAGAAGCGTGATTAGAATAAGATTATTAGGACTAGTTGATGAGACATAAACTCATCACAAATACAAGACGTAGAAGCCAGAGAGGTATCGGTATGTGCGGGGCAAAGAAGTAGAGAAATATCCACGAGGGAGTGATGTGGGCAGCTGGAGCGATGGTGCAAGCCGGCTGTAAAGGGAGTTGTACCGAGGGACGAGCTCAACCTTGAGGAGGGCGGCGGAGGCGGCAACCGCCCACGCCGCGGCAAAGGAGCAAGGGATGAAGGCAACCTCACCGGCTTTGTGAGAGAGAACGGCGGGGACCCCCGATCGGGACGTGCCGACGGTGGGTTTTCGCCGTCGGCGACGGACACCACATCTACACTAAGCATCCACCCTTCCCCAAGCGGACGTGATCCGCCGGATGTTAGAGATGTGGCCACAATCGTTTTGTGCGAGAGAGTGTGAAGAGAGCAACCCCAGCAAGCAACGTGTAGGCTGGCCCGCCCCGACTATGTATATAGTGGAGCGGTTTCCTTTTTCTCCATATGAACCTATCATATTGTGTACGTGCATGAAGAAAAAAAAATTATTTATAAATGACGCGACACCTACTACTCGTTCTCCTATAACCTTGCGCTTGGCATCTCCAAAATATTAACCTTGCGATTGGCTCTTCGCCTCTTCGGGAAGTCGAGCAATAATGGTAGTGCAAGATATATCGCTCGCTATATGAGACCGAATGAATTGCTGCACGCCCACCACGTATGCAGGGTCGAGGGCGAGGGAGAGTGCTACTACATACGGAGCAAAATGAGTGAATGTACACTCTAAAATACGTCTATATACATCAGTGTTTGGAGTATGTACTAGTAGTTCATATTGAAATCTACTAAGGACATATATATTCCAAACAATATGATATAATCTCTATAACCAAGGTAGTAGGGACGAGGAGTAAACGGAGGGAGTAGTAAATTTTTCTCCTCGTCCTGCGAGCCACCGCGCGCATGGGCGAGGGAGGAGCAAGCTTCACCTCATCCTGCGAGCCACCGCGCCCGTGGGCGGGGGAGACGGCGTACTAAGCAAGCTTCTCCCGCTCATGAGTTGATGGGACACATCAAAAGTACTCCAGTGTATAGAGCCTTGCCTCTAAGGTAGGCCCCACATGGTTTGCCTCTTTTTTTAATTTAACATAACGCGTCAAGTCGCAATTTGTTTGTTCACCCGTGGTAGACGATCCTCCCTCCACCAAGTGGACAACCAGTACACGTGCCAAATTACCACGTGGGCTGCCTTTTTCATACAGAAACGAGCTCCACCGTGTACCCGCGCGGGTGTGGTTGGGAAAGAGACGGGAGTACGTGCGCCATGCATGCACCTCTTCTCTTCGTGCACGTCCCCCACCTATGTGGGTGTGTGTGAGAGATACAAACCGCGTTCGTGAGTGTTTTTTGTTTTGTGGTGGGGGTGGGGGTGTGGTGAGGGGTTGATTTCGTGAATTATTTGTGGGAATATGTGTCGATGACATCTCAAACAAAATTTTGCATGCAATGTGTGTGAAATGGAGGCCTATCCATATCATACATAGAGGGTCGGGCAATCCTTGAGAAGAGAGGGAGGGGTCATAGCTATCTATAGAGTCGAAGAGAGGATAAGTACGGGTGGGTGCGAGATCGATGAAGAGAGCCATCGAAATTGTGTGTGTGTGTGTGCAAGTCAAAGATATAGGGCGACTGGCCTACCGGAACGTTAGAGGGCACATGTCAAGTTTGTGTGTGGCAGGGAGACATGACTAGAGCGCTTGATGTATCGGTGTGTGTGGGGGGGGGGGGGGTGGGGGAGGGGTAGGCAGAGGCCTAACTATAGAGGTAGAACGACTCGTATATGTGTTGAGAAGGAGAGACCCAGCTATGTCATGAGGGAGATCGGTCGACATCCATACATAACTGAAGGACGGGAAATATGATGGGGAGAGAGAGAGAGAGAGAGAGGGAGGAGAGGGAGGGAGAGGGGTAGAGTGCTGGATGGGTGATGGAGTTGCTTCTGAGATGTTGGGAGAGGCCTACTAGACAAACCGAGGGTGGAACTGCAATGTTATCAATAAGAGTGGGGATGTGTTTCGTGTGTGCTGTGCGTGATAGATCTATCGGGACGCATCCATGGATGATGAAGGGGAACCATGTGTTTGGTAAGCAAACCTAACTAGATCGGTAGATCAATTGTTGTTTGTCGGAGGAAGGAGAGACACAACTAATGAGGTAGATCGATCGATGTGTGGGTAAAATGAGTTATAAGGACCTAGCTGGCTATATGTATAGCGAGAGATCGGTCGGTGTACGCCCATTTGTTAGAGGCAAATAAGGCCCAATGAGACGGATAGACAGAGAGAATGGAGCTAGGAGGTGGTGCGAGAGGCCCAACTACTAGCTAGATAGGGGAGGAGGTGCGGTTGTGAGATCGATTAAAAGAGGGGTGAGAGTTTACATGTGTGTCTGACCATATGAGAGACACGAGGCAAGGACACATAAAGGAGGAGATTGAAGCTGTGTGTGTATGTTGTAGGCAGGCATCGCTGGAGAGGTTTATCGATCGGTGCGTGTCGGAAAGGAGTTGTGGAGACTCTGGGAGAACGACCTAAAGGAAAAAATGAATGTGCCCGGTGGATAGAATGCCGAGGGAGGGGGAGGGCGAGAGGAGGGCGTGTGCATGCACGAGAGAAAGTTAGTGGTAGCTACAAAGGTTAGAGGATTGTGTGGGTGTAAGAGACTAACAAAGATCATAATTTGATATGAAAGCGGATTCATATATTTGAATAGGAGATCATAGTGTTTTAAACATTGCATGCATGAATATAGCGGTGATACACGTGTTGTGCACATGTTATACCATAATGTGATAATGCATGGCGCTTGCAACTCACAGACTAAATGCCGAACAATCTAAACCATACTATACATCAAACAATCTCACATTTTATTTGAATTTGAGATAATGTGCGGCGCTTGCAGCTTACAACTAAATATCGAGCAATCTAAACAATACTATATATCGAACATTCTCACATTTTATTTGAATTTGTGGTAATGTGTGGTGTTTGCAACTCACATCTAAATACTTGTAGGCGAGGGGCGGGGCACCATACATAATGTGATAAACACATTATACATATGAGACATGGTTTAGATTATGAAGATCTAGCTAGAGCTAGAAATGTAATGTGATTTGAAATCAAAATAAAGTGGATTCAAAATCTAGTTCGAGTTCATATAGTACACATAGTTCATATGTAACTCGAGACTAATCATGTGGTGTGCTGTGAAGATAATACACAAACGATGGTTTAACTTGACAATAATGATGATTGTAGATCTTATTAAAACAGAGAAACGAATTCAAATGCTTTGACTTCACAACAATCATTCTGTAGATCTTATTCAAATTTAGTTCATATTGAAGCGGTAGTATATACGCTTGGAATGCACTAAAACATTCATTTGAGTAGTAGGTTGCATGCATTATACACGTAGTAAATATTTTAATTGAACATAACATGAATTCAAAGTTTTGAATGACATTTGTAGTGCGCATTGATTTGGTACAATACACGTTAGGCTTGTCCGAAATTTCAACCCGCGCCTTTGTTAGCCCGAAATATTTAAGATATATCTTTGTCTCGTTGTGCTCGACAACTCCTCCATCTCAACCCGCGCCTTGCTATTCGAAATTACAACGCTGCGAAAACTCCCACCTCCCGTGAAATCCCGACACGCGAAATGCCCGTGGTACCCTGAACCGAAAGAACCGCCTCAAATCGGTGGGGGTACTTTCAGTAACTTACCCCACATTTCGGACAAGCACGCCTCTAAGCCATGGTTCCCCACCGCCATCCCATCCTCCCACCCATTCAGACACCGAGGCCGCGAAAACCCGCGACGAAACCCCACACCCTGCTCCGTCCGCCACCCAGCCGAGCTTCTTCCCGACGACGCCGTCCACAAGAACACTCGACGTCCCTCATCCACCGCATCGGATGAGGATCCGTCGTCGATCTCATCGTCCCCGCCGGTTCAGCCACCCCGCCCTCCACCTCCAAGGAGCTGCCCCGACGTTCCCCTCGTTTTCGCGCCACCTCCATTCCCACACCGCCGTCTTCACCTGCACCACCGGAAGAGCATCATCATCACCGCTTCCTCGATGAAGCTGCGCCTAATCGGCGCCACCAAAGAGGTTGTACACTAATCGCCGCATTTTCTTCTTGATTCGATCTCACGGTGCTGCGGCGCTCGGTCCCGAGCCGACATGGCGCGGCTCCATCCACGGCGGCGGCGCCGCCACTTCCTCCACGGCGCCGCTCCCTCGGCGCGACGCCCACATAAGTAGGAGCTGCTGCTGCTTTAGCTCTCGCTTCGCGCTGCTGCTCGCTCTTGCTCTCGGTCCCCGCCTGGTCTGCTCTTGCTATTGCTCTTGCTGCTGCTGCTCTCGCTCTTGCTCTTGCTTGCGATGCTGCTCGATTTGGCTACACTTCATCGATGAATCGACTTTTGGGTCATCGATTTCAAGGGGTGGGCTCGCTGGGTGAAGGAAGAACCAGCCGCAGCGGGAGGGGGGCTCGACGGAGAGGTACCCCACTATCTATCTTAGGGTTCAGGATGGGGGCGGTGGTCGCCGGCGGTGGCGGGGCGTTGGCGGGCGGTGGCGTGGGGATCGCCGGAGAAAAAGCTCGGCACGGGGGCCTAGAGGGATGGCTGGGCGGTGGCGGACCGGCGGTGGGGAGTGTTTTCGGGCGGGCGGGCGGCGACCGCCGTCATGGGCGGCGGGGGCTGCTTGTTTGGTGGTGGTGGTGGCGGCTCGTGGGGTGGAGGTTGAAGATGAACCGCAGGCCCTTGATTTCAGATCCAACGGCTGCAAAATCGATCGACCAGAGATGAAAAGTCATCGACCGACGTAGCCTCACCTTGCTAGTGCGTTCAGGCCGACAACAAAATTCAGTTTCGACAACAAAATTCAGTTTGGACAGCTTAGGTTCAGTTTGACGATTAAGTTCAGTTTCGACGCTTAAGTTCAGAGATGAGCGGCTGATGTATTTTACATCTAGCACTTTGTGGTTATGTATTTTACGTCATGTATTGGAGATGCTATTAGAATTCCACTCAGGTTAACGTTGTTCGTTGTCTCTCTTGTCCTGCTTCAGCCTCGGCGCCGACAACTCACGGAGCTGCTCCAACGATTTAAACCCTCCATCACAGCGGAGCAGTACCTCGGGCTCCATCTCCAGACGCCTAAGATCTTCTTCCCCTCCTCCGACAGCAAAGTCAGCCGGAGCATCCTCACCGGCCAACCCAATCACGCTGAGATCGACATGGCTTCGCCAAAGAGGTTGTACACTTGTTGCATCTCTTTTTTACTCTACATGTTATATATATTGTCCACTGAGCACACGGATTTGTTCCTTTAGTGTCTCCTTGAAAGAAAAAACATAGGAATTTTAATTTTCACTTGTCCTCCTTTTCAAATTCCTATTCATGAAGCACAAGACTAAGAGATAGTAGCATAATAGCATTATAACCGTACATTTTCTTGTGGTTTGACTTAATCTCACCATGCTTCTTTGCATCCCGTGATCTTCCAATTGTTGTGAATCAAACACCCAGATTGGCGTAAATCCTGTGTTTTAAATTCTCTATTTTGCACGTGCATTCCTATCCTATTCCTGTCTATTTCCTATCCCGCATTGTTGGAATCCTCCAATTCAAACGAGCCCTTACAGAATTACTTCTCTTACAGATAGTTGTCAAAGAAAACCTTGCATGGTTTGTCCCGTCTGCTGCTTGCCGTCGTCCACCCCAGCTCAGCTGCTCCAACGACAAAAGGGTCCAGCAGAGCAGGGATCCGGCCTCCAGACTGTCTTTCGCCGCCTCAGATCTTCTTCCCCGCCGCTGGCAGCCATGAAAACTGCATTACCATCATCAACCGAGCAGATGACCTCGAGGACTACACGGGTCCGCAAGAGAGGTCGCACTCTTTCGTGTCTGCTTACATTATGCATCGCTTAATATTACATGCTACTTTATCGTCCTGTTCACCGATTAGACTCTGAGTCAGCTCCAAACTAATGGTCAAACTTGAGTTTTTAAATGGTTGTGGGGTACATATCGGGGCCGCTATCAATAGTATCTATCTACTATCCGTTAATCTCCGGTGTCTACTATGAGTTTCATGTTGGGTGGGAAACAAACAAGAAAGAAGCCATTATCTGTATTTATTAACCAAGCCATTATCGCTCGCTATTATTGGTTTTGGGTCTATCCACAAAGTTGCTACCATCACCTGGATTTCTGCATGCACTCCTTACATAATCTCACTATGTTTTATTCCTATGCATGACAGCTTATTGTAAACAATGGAACTGAACATGTAGAGCAAAAGAGACGAGCCTTGCGTGGCAATATAATTTCATGCGACGCCGCCCATGGTAGGCGTAAAGGCAGCCCCCTCCACGCATTTCAGATTGTAATCGAGAGGAAGATATCTGCTCGAGGGGATTTAGAAGGAGAAGATAACTCCTATTTACCCCCGAGGTCTTCGCCTAACTTGGCATGCCGATGTTGGTTATATCATGCATATGGTGTCTTGCATTGCTTACTTTATACATCAAATATGTCATCTACTTAGTTTAGACATCCTTTGTGCGAATGCCATCTGCTTAGTTTATTCATCGCTTATGTGAATTATGCAACGCCACCTTGTTTAGCCAAGCATCATATATGTGAATTTTGCAATGCCATCCTGCTTAGCCACCATCTTATATGTAAATTATATCAGGCCATCTTTTTTTCCGTTACATATTACATTTGTCAACAATGTTAGTACATTCAATCGCTCTTCGTGTGCATCAGCCAATTGACACGGTGATGGCAAATTTTGGAGTGAAAACAAGGTCTTCTGAGCAGACTATGCTATCTGACGAAGCGCATATCTCGCTGGTTACGGATAGCTCCTCGAGGAGGATTCGAGACAGATGACCAGTCCTATTCCCCGAGGTGTATGCTCTAACTTGGCAGGGTTATGTTGCTCATATCGTGCGTATGGTGTCTCGCATTGCTATGCCATTTGATTAGTTTAGACATGCTTTGTGTGAATGCCACCTGTTCAGGTGTCTAATTACCATATATGTGAATTATGCATTGCCATCTTGTTGCAAGACATTATATATGTGAATTATACAATGCTATCTTGTTGCAAAGGCATTATATATGTGAATTATGCAATGCCATGCTGTTTAGCCAATCATCATGTATGTGAATTATATCATGCTATCATTTTTTGTATTACGTGTTCCATTTGTCGACAACGCTTGTATATTCAACTACTCTTCCTGTGCATCAGCCATTTGAAGCGGTGATGGAAGTATCTCGAGTGAAAACAAGGTATTCAGAGCAGATAATGCTACCTCTTCAAGCGAGACATCTTGTGGCTATAGAGAGCTCCTCGAGGAGGATTGAGAGACCGATGACCAGTCCTATTTCCCGAGGTCTATGCTCAAACTTGGCAGGGTTATATTACCCATGTCATGCATGTTGTCTTGCATTGCTTAGTTTTTACATCATATATAGATTGCCATCTGCTTACTTGCTTACTATATAAATCATATATTTGAATTATATCATGCCACCATGTTTACATAGTACATACACATCATCTATCTGAATTATGGCATGGCAACCCATTTAATAAAGACATCATATAGTTATATCATCTCATCCTGTTTAGTGTTTACAGTCATCATATTTAGAATTATGGCATTCTATCCATGAATGTATGTGAATTATGGCATGCCAACCTATTTAATAAACACATTATATAGTTATGTCATGTCATCCTGTTTACATAGTCTCATATTTTGAACTATGTCTTTCCATCTTTTTTAGTTAGCCATCATAATGTGAAATTGTGTCATGCTATCCTGTTTAGTTAGCCATCATATATGTGAAATTGTGTCATGCTATCCTGTTTGGTTAGACAACATAAATATGAATTATTTCATGCCCTCTTTTATTCCCCACTATCCATTGCACCTATCTATCATATAATGTCTATACTTTCAATTACTTTTCTTGTTTATCAGCCATTTGAATTGGAGAGCGTGATGGCAGTATCTAAGGGAGTAACAACACGGTCTTCAGAAAAGATTGTGCTACCAGTTGATGCAGATAGAACCATGGTTGTACTTGCCCAAGGACCAGATCCACCACACATAACCCAGACTCTCACAGATTGTACCCCTACCTAGTTGGACAGAGAACCAGCTACACCCCTTTTAACCCCAACCCCGGCAGATAGTAACCCTGTTCCAGTTGACACAGCACCGTCTCCACCACAGAGCACCCAAACACGAGCGGTTAGTAAGGGAACTACAGTGCCCAAAGCACGAGGACCACCACTCCGAATCCCAACTCAATGCTTAAAGGAGAAGAAGATATGTTCACAGGTCAGGTTCTGTAGCTATGGTTCATACTCCTTTGCTCTTGCATTACTTTATTTACTCATACCAACTATTTTCAAATTTGAAGGATGGAATTAAACTCCAATGGCGCAACAAGTATGTTTTAAACCTGTTTCTTTAACTGGTTTGCTGTTGTAACCTGCTTTATGTTGATTTCAGTTTCAATTGAATAAACAGTTATGTTCTCATGTCATGCACATTACAAGTGTTGTTATTGCTCTATAGTTACCCACACTTATATTCTGTCTATTCTGCTTTGTCTTGAACAAATATTATTTGAACTGTGCCTCTATCTTGATTTGGCAACAAAAACTAGAATGATATAGACCATAAAGTGACAATGGCACATAGATATATGTTTGTTTCATGCTGTTATCCTGTCCACTTTACTACTGAACTCATTTACCAAAATGAGTTTCATATACAACATGGTAAACATGTGATGTGTCTACTTGTTTCTCTTTTAGAATGCGGACAAAATATTGGAGAACGAAGATCGCGTTATCCAATGGTAAAGGAAGTAATGCAGATAAGGTTCAATATAGTGAGACATCCTGTTGGTCTCCAAGAAAGTGATAAAAACTATCTTGACGATAGTGAGGGAACCCAAAAGTCCTGTCTTGATGTAGTGTTCGAGAGTTATCGCCACTCACTGCTGGCACAAGCTCTTGAACTCGCTGCTGAATCAGTTCGTCTTCTTGAGTCTCAACTTCAAGTTGAAAGACATCGACCAGATGTGCTGCGACAGGAAGCTGAAGGACTGAGGAAGTCCCTGCAGAATTCAGATGCATATTTTCTGGTGCAACATCAAGCGCTGGAGGATTTAAGCGCCAAACAAGAGAAAGTTACTCCCTCCTTTCCGGTTTATAAGGCTCAATTCAAAATTCTCATCAACCAAGGCAGATGGTGAGTGGTGGAATACTTTTTGTAGTTTGCAAAAGCACCCAATTAATGCTCTTGTTTTCCTCAAAAAAGTATGTTTACCAATGCATTAATTGCAATGCATGCATGCATAAATTACATGCATTGGTCAATTTTCTCTTAGTACTTGCATGCAATGATTTAATGCACCTTGGAATCTGAACATGTGATGGAAAACAACCAAATTGAGCCTTATAAAATGGAAAAACTAAAATTTCGAGATAAGCCCTATAAACCGGAAAGGAGGGAGTAATAAGCTTGCTAAGCATCTTGCCAGCATTATGGGTACCCAGGATATTGTTTCTTGAGATCTTCTGAAGTGGTTTCAGTTCTGGATTTGTTTTGTTGCGGCGTTTATTTGCGCTGGTCGCCAACTTTGACAACTAGTGTATATGATATGCTGCTTTGTTCCCTATATTTGCACTGGTGGCGAACTTCGATGCCCAGTGGATGTAATATGTGTAACAGCCATGATAGCATAGCATAAGTTGCTTGCTTATTTATTACCTTGTTGTCTTGCTTATTTGTTTGCTTGTAGTCAGTGCAGTTCTTTTTAAAACTAGGCCACAATAACCATGGGCCAACATTTACTGTAGTGACACTGGGCCTCCTACGGGCCATAGAAACAGTGGGCCTTCTACGGGCCGTAGAAACAGTAGGCCTTCTACGGGCCGTAGAAACAATGGGCCTTCTACGGGACGTAGAAACAATGGGCCTTCTACGGGCCGTATCATCAATGGTCCTTATACGGGCCGTATGACCATAACGGGCCATTGTTAATAGGCCGTATTTGATGACGCTATGAAAACGGCCCAACCTATTAATGGACCACAAACGGGCCGATGTAACCACGGGCTGAATTAGGCCCACACACAGAAAATGACAGTAACGGGCCGTAAGTAAATGAATGCTGGAAATGAGCCCAAGAATAAATGAGCTCTGAGAAGGCCGAAAGATAACATTTGCTGGAAACGACCCAACTCAATAACGGGCCCTTAATGGGTATAAAGTGATATACTGTTCATTACGGGCCAGTTTCACCACGAGCCGTTAGTGGGTGTAAAGTGATACACTATTCATTGCGGGCCAGTTTCACCACGAGCCGTTAATAGGCCAAGAGTTACATAGGGCCTCATATGGGCCGAAAGACGTCATGGGCCATACATGGGCCAGAAGTGAAAACGGGCTAGAATCATATTGGATGGCCCAGATGACGCTACTGGGCCTAATTCGGATAGGGCGTAACGAGCCTTGGGTTAGCGGGTTGTAAATGGGCTATATGCGAACAGGCCGTTAACAGGCTTTCCATGGGCCGGCCCGCCACCTTTTGACCAAGTCAAACGGGCTGGCCTTTTCACAGGAATGGGCCTCTGTTGGGCCGTGCCACATGTCGACGTATCATAGGCGCCTTCTGTCCAATGAGTGGATGACATCTGTCCCAACGGCGAGCCGACACGTGTTTCCTCCAGCCAATGATGATTTTACGCGGAAAATCCCCATTGGTCGGGCTGTTAACGGGTTATCGGATCCAAAACCCGACCCGATAGCTTAACGGCGTTCGCTACGGTGGATGCCACGTGTCGGTCACCCTTGCCGAAAGCAGTTCGCGGACGCGCGATTTATCATCATGGAAGTGGACACTTCCGTGATGATAATTTTGGTAATGTCATCGAACACTTCTACGACAACACAGGTATGACTATCTTGATTCTGTCATAAATTTGTCATGGATGTACATGCATGACAAAAAACGCGACCTACTGTGACAAACACGTATCATCACGGAAGTGTATTTTTTTTGTAGTGATGGCAGCCCACATCGCCATGGGACGTATTGGAGAAGTTTACCTCAATGATCTCAAGAATACTATTTACCAGATTTGTGGGCGCCGAGATGAGCAATGGGAGATGATCAGCACCAGGAGGGATAGATCAATCGCAGATTGTATCCAAGAGTTAAACCAGCACATCCGATGCCAGGAGAACCAGATGTGCGCAGGCATGGAGGATCTGCAGAAGGCTATGACCAAGATCAAGGAGCTAGAGGAAGAACTCAAGGCTACACGTGAAGATTACATGGAAGAAATTGAAGTGCTAGTGGAGAAGAATGATCGCTTAACCAGGAATCTCGGAGTTTTCATGGGAGACCCCGCGCCAGGAGGAAATGATGACGATTCCACTTACCCGGATAACTATATCATCATTGACGACACCGACTCGGATCCCGACGACGGTGATGATGACTATGTTGAAGAAGCTGGAGCAGATATCATGGAGTCTTCATCAGAGCAGTTTTTCTAGTTGACCACCATAACAGTAGTAGAATTTCCCCCATTGTATCTAGTTTAGTCCAAGCACTTTTGTAACGATAGTTAGACCGTTGTATGCCCTTGTTTGAATTGATTGGAGTGATTTTGTTTGATTTGTCTCATGTGCATATGGGTAGTGTTTTCTCACTAGACCTCATTCTATTCTATTTCCTCACCCTCTCTAAACCCTCAGATGCCTCCGAGACGCGACACCGAATTTGTTTTCCCACCGGAGATCACCCAGTTGATACAGCAGCAGAATGCCTTGATACAAACACTGGTAAGAACCAAGGCAACAACAACAACAACAACAACAACCCACCACCACCACATGCTGACCATTTAACTCGTTTCTTGAGGCTAAATCCGCCGGTGTTTTCCAGTAGCACCGAGCCGATTGTTGCAGATGATTGGCTCCACAAGGTTGGAAGGGAGCTGACCACTGCAGGATGCACTGATGCGGAAAGAGTGCGTTTTGCCGCACATCAGCTTGACGGACCCGCAACATCATGGTTGGGGAATTACACAGCCACACACCCTATTGACACATTCACGTGGGATCAGGCCAAGAAGCTTTCCAGATCGCCCACGCCTCGGCAGGAGCTATGGCCATGAAGAAGCGTGATTTTAACTTACGCCAAGGAGGACGATCAGAAGCCAAGATGTGGAGGACTTTAGTAAGTTAGCACGTTATGCCCCTGATGACGTTACTACTGGATGCAGCCAAGGTGAGAAGTTTCGAAGGATCGAATGATGAGTGAGCATGCATTGATGGTAGCCACTTTCAATAACTACCAGGAGTTGGTAGATCATGCTCTTATGATTGAAGGGAAGCAGCAGCAGATTGATAACCGCAAGAGGAAGTATGGACAGGGGAAGTACAATTCTGGAGCTCAACAGAAGCTATGCTTTACCCCGAAACCGGGAGGACAATTTTAGCATACCCATGGAGGAGGTAGTTCGCACAATCATAATGGTTCCAAGAATGGGAACGGAAATGGAGGAAGCAATGGACAAAACCGCACCAACCTGTCCACCCCAGCCAAGAGAGACATGAGCCAAGTCACTTGTTTTAAGTGCCAGAAGACTGGACATTATGCCAATGAATGTCCCGAAGCCCAGAATGGAAATGGTAATGGAAGCTCAGGGAAGAAGCCGAACTCTTTAAACAGGGGACAGGTGAACCACGTTAACGTGGAGGAGGTTGAAGCTCAGCCAGATGCAGTAATAGGTAAGTTTTTGGTTAAGACATTTACTGCAATTGTTCTTTTTGATACTGGTGCATCGCATTCATACATATCATGGGGATTTGTGGATAAGTACAAACTGCCCACCAAGGTTCTTAGAACACCTATGCTAGTAAGCTCACCAGGAGCGGAGTATATGGCCAGTCGTGGATGTTTTCAAGTGCCTTTGAGCATAGGTAGGCATGTTTTCCCCACGGATTTAATCATTCTGGAATCGCAAGGATTGGACGTGATTCTAGGTATGGATTGGCTATCGATGTATGGAGGGAACATCAATTGCGCTAGTAAGTCGATTTTGCTTACAGCACCCGAAGGAAGAAGGATCAAGTATGTATCACGGCATGAGCCGAGGAGGGCACAGGTAAATTCCTTATCCGGAGTTGTACAGGAGGAAGTACCAGTGGTGAAGGATTACCCGGACGTGTTTCCAGAAGAGTTGCCAGGCATGCCACCGGATAGAGACATTGTGTTCTTGATT
This sequence comes from Aegilops longissima, assembly GCA_021605205.1. Classification (NCBI taxonomy): domain Eukaryota; kingdom Viridiplantae; phylum Streptophyta; class Magnoliopsida; order Poales; family Poaceae; genus Aegilops; species Aegilops longissima. The sequence goes on along the minus strand of CM038678.1, from coordinate 139,378,447 downwards.
GAACTATTGCCAGGCACCGGGCCGATATCTAAGAGACCGTATAGGATGCCCGCACAAGATTTGGAAGAAATTAAGAAGCAGATTAAGGAGTTACTGGATAAGGGTTTTATTCACCCAAGTGCTTCGCCTTGGGGATCGCCAGTGCTTCTAGTGGAGAAGAAGGATGGATCATTGAGAATGGTTGTTGATTACCGAGGATTGAATGAAGTGACAATTAAGAACAAGTACCCATTGCTGATGATCAATGACTTGTTTGACCAATTGCAAGGAGCTAAGGTATTTTCCAAGATCGATTTGCGATCGGGATATCATCAGTTGAAGATTCGAGAGCAGGATATACCTAAGACGACTTTTACAACCAGGTACGGGCTGTATGAGTATACCGTTATGTCATTTGGTCTGACTAACGCACCTGCCTATTTCATGAACATGATGAACAAGGTGTTTATGGAGTTTTTGGATAAGTTCGTCGTGGTGTTCATTGATGATATTTTGGTCTACTCAAAGAATGAAGAAGAGCATAAGGAGCATTTGCGTTTGGTACTCGAGAAGCTCAGAGAACATCAGTTATATGCCAAGTTCAGCAAATGTGAGTTTTGGTTGAAGGAAGTTGGATTTCTCGGACATGTTATATCCGGAGAAGGTATAGCAGTGGATCCCACTAAAGTTGTCACTGTGACAAACTGGGAATCACCAACGACAGTTGGAGAGATCAGGAGTTTTCTTGGACTGGCAGGATACTACCGGAGATTCATTGAGAATTTCTCGAAGATTGCGAAGCCTATGAAGGAGTTGTTGAGGAAGGACACTAAGTTCAATTGGACTGAGGAATGTGAGGCTAGTTTTCAAGAGTTGAAGAAACATTTGGTTACATCACCAGTGTTGATTCTGCCAGATCAGCGCAAGGATTATGAGGTGTATTGCGACGCTTCACGTCGAGGACTTGGAGCAGTGCTTATGCAGGAGGGAAGAGTTGTTTCGTATGCTTCACGACATCTTAAGCCTCATGAGTTGAATTATTCTACTCATGATTTGGAGTTAGCAGCCGTAGTACACGCACTGAAGACTTGGAGACATTTTCTCATTGGAAACCATTGCGACGTGTACACGGATCACAAGAGTTTGAAGTACATCTTCACGCAGAAAGAGTTGAATCTCAGGCAAAGGAGATGGTTGGAGCTCATCAAGGATTATGATATGAGATTGCATTATCACCCCGGAAAGGCTAACGTAGTAGCAGATGCGTTGAGCCGCAAGAGCCATGTCACTACACTAATGACCGGAGGTTTACCAAAAGAGTTAGCCGAGGAATTTCGAGAGCTATGTTTGGAGATAGTTCCGTGAGGCTATGTAGCAGCATTGGAGATACAATCTACCTTGATGGATAAGATCAGAGAAGCTCAGAAGACGGATAAGGAGATTGCCGAAATTAAGGAGAAAATGAGTAAGGGAAAAGCTAAGGGATTTCGTGAGGATGAGCACGATACCCTATGGTTTGAGGACCGCGTTTATGTGCCTAGTGACCCGGAGATCAGAAAGTTGATTCTGCAATAGGCCCATGATTCGCCATATTCGATTCACCCAGGAAATACCAAAATGTATTTGGATTTGAAGGATACTTTCTGGTGGACCGGAATGAAGAAGGATATTGCGGAGTATGTAGCAGTTTGTGATGTATGTCGAGAGTGAAGGCGAACATCAAAAGCGGCAGGTTTACTCTGACCGTTGCCGATACCCGAATGGAAGTGGGAAAAGTTAGGCATGGATTTTATCACGGGATTGCCCAGGACTCGTTCAGGCTATGACTCGATTTGGGTTGTAGTCGATCATTTGACGAAGGTAGCTCATTTCATCCCAGTGAAGACTACCTATAGCAGTGCTAAGTTGGCTAAGATATATATGACCAGGATCGTATGTCTGCATGGAGTTCCAAGGAGTATCGTATCAGATAGAGGAACCCAATTCACCTCAAAGTTTGGAATCAGTTGCACGAAACTTTGGGAACCAGACTAGAGTTTAGTACAACTTTTCACCCACAGACAGATGGACAGACCGAGAGAGTCAATCAGATTTTGGAGGATATGCTGAGAGCATGTGCATTGGATTATGGATCAAGTTGGGATGACAACTTGCCGTATGCGGAGTTTTCTTATAACAACAGCTATCAAACCAGTTTGAAGATGGCCCCTTTCGAAGCCTTGTACGGAAGTAGGTGTAGAACCCCGTTGTTGTGGGATGAAGTTGGAGACCGCCAGTTGTTTGGACCAGATTTGATTAAGGAGTCTGAACGGAAAGTGAAGTTGATTCGCGATAGGCTCAAGGTAGCCCAGTCTAGGCAGAAGAGTTATGCAGATTCAAAACGCAAGGAGACAATATACGAAGTCGGAGACAGAGTTTATCTACGAGTATCCTCGCTTCGAGGAGTTAAGCGCTTTGGAGTTAAAGGAAAGTCAGCGCCACGTTTTGTGGGACCGTACAAAGTTTTGGAGCGCATGGGAGAAGTTGCGTAATAGTTGGAATTGCCCAAGGGATTGTCAGGAGTTCACGACGTGTTCCATGTTTCTCAGTTGAAGAAGTGCCACACTGAGATGGCTGATATACCGCTAAGGGATACTGTGCCACTGGAAGCGATTCAGTTGGGTAATGATTTGACCTAAGAGGAGAAACCAGTCAAAATTCTCGAGTATGCCAGCCGAGTCACCCGCAGCAAGGTTATCAAGTTTTACAAAGTTCAGTGGAGCCACCACTTCGAGGATGAAGCCACCTGGGAGCGAGAGGAAGATCTACTTAAGGCCCACCCTCACCTATTTTCTAGCCAACCCGAATCTTGAGGGCGAGATTCATCTTAAGGGGGGTAGGTTTGTAACATCCCAAATTTTCAATTTGGAATGTTATACATAGATCATCAATTGCATGGCATATTTTATTGCATTTTGGCTCGATCCTAGAAATTTCACGCAACTCAAGGACCCACGGAGAGAGTTGGAGATTTCGCTATTTTCATATTTGAGTTTTCTCAAATTTTGAAAATAGGATCATTTGATTTTATTTATTTTATCTTCAAATTATTTCTCTTGTCAAAATATGAGAGAGGAATAAAATGACTTTCCCAAAATAAAGAAATAATGAAGATTTAATAAAAAATCAAATAAGATTTTATTTGGAGTTTTCGCTATTTTATTTGAATTTAGGAAAATGCACGCGTTTTCAAAATTGCATTTAGGCCCCAAATAAATGTTCATCTTGTCCGCTTGATTTTAGAAGTTGGGAAAATTTATTTCGGGATTTTGGAGTATTTCTTTCGTTAGATTTTCTGTGAATTATTTAAAAAACGCGAACCGACTTTGGTCAGAATCGCCAGACTCACTTGGCCGGGCTTTATATTGCGCCCGAGGCCCGGACAGCCAAGCCGCCGCTACCCACCTAACCCTAACCCTAGCCCGCGCCTCGCTGTTCGATCCACGCCGCCGCCAGATCGCCCGGAGTCTGACGCCGCCGACGCCTTGCCGCCCTCGCCGCCCAAGACCGCGTCGACCCGCGCCCCTTGCCGAGCCCGCGCCGCCGCGCCGACGCTGTTCACGGAGTCGCCGCCGCCCGTCTCGCTGCCCGAGCCGCCTAGGTTGAACCGCCGCCGGTTTTTCCTAGAAAACCATTCGGTTTTCACTGGTTTTTGTTCGGTTTTTTTAGTTTTGTTTTTTATTTATTAGATCGGTTATTTTTCTGTTTAGGTTAAATAGCGAGCGTTTGCTCGTTTGCTCGTTTTAACGAACGCGTTCATCGTTTAGATCCAGATAACGAACGTTCGTTCGTTAAGCTATTCGTCGTTTTTCTTTTTCTCGGATTTATTCCGCGATTTTTTTGATCGCGATTCCTGATCCGATTTTCGATCTAGTATAACTTTTCGCTCGTTTATCGGAATCAGGCGATTCAAGCGCCTGGTGTTTTGTTTCGAAACCCTCTTTCCGAATAATCAACTCAAACAAGTTTTTGCTTCTGTAAAATTTGACTTAGGTCCAGATTAGTAAAACGAAGCCTGTTTCTTTCGCCGCTTGTTTTTCGTTTGCCTCGAGTTGTTTCTTTTTGCAAACCGGAGTTCTTAAGTTGAACTTTCTGGTTAGATCTTTTATTTGAGTTTTACCTGTGCATTAGCTGAGTACTTATTGTGTGCTTGTTTGTTTGCGATAGAGTACCCGGAGTGCGCCGCTTGCTACTTTGCATCTCTAGGTTTCACTTATCATCAACAAGGCAAGTAACACTTTGATCATATTCCTTTTCATACCCAGTTTTTATGCATTAGATCAATCCTCAAACATTGCATGATTAGGATCTAATTAAATTCTGGGTTTTGGGGAAGTAGATGAGGTAGTACCTATTACCTGTTTTATTATCAAACCCTTGGGAGTTACTTCTACGTTTGCTTATTATGCCATGCTATGCTAGTAGACGTGGATTGGGTGAGTGTATCCATGACAGATGTGAGTTTGTTAAATTAATGGTTTATCTAAGGTGGCAACTTAAACACACATCTGGGTGGATTGAGGTACCTGGGTATTCCAGGATTGCCTGTTTCTTTTTGGACCGCCACCCAGGCTCAAAGGGATCATGAGATTATTCATGCTAGAAACTTCCGTGTGCAGCCACAAGCTACTATGGGCTCTAGCATAGTTGATTAAGTCGTGCGAACTCTTACAGTGGTAGACTAGCAGATGTAGGGGAAAGTAGGTGTAACGGTCTACCCGTCGTAAGGTGCTAGCGCTTCTGAAAGACTGTGTCTCGGTCATCCGTTTCTCAAACACAATGTAGTGCGAGAATCCCAACGGAGGAGATCGAGTCTTGTGGGGAAAAGTGCACAAACCTCTGCAGAGTGTACAAACTAATCATGGTTAGCCGTGTCCCCGGTTATGGATATCTTGAGTATCTAGTACTTGGATTATCATGTGAATCTCATCATGTTACTTTAAATTAATATTGTAGCGTTTTAATGATGATGCTTAATTGGGATTGAGAATGCTGTCAACCATTCTCAATGTTTAACAACCACCATGATAGTTAAATAAATTTTTTTCCTTTGTTGTAGGGAAAAATTGGCTTTATGCAAAACTGTAACCGTAGCGCTTTCCACCAGCCAAATATGCATGTAGTTTAGCATTACTCTTTCATATTGCTCTCTATGTGTTACATTGCCAGCATATTCCATGTGCTGACCCGTTTTCGGGCTGCAACGTTCATGTTGCAGACTTTTCAGACGACGAGTAAGGTGCCTTAGGTCGTGGTTCTATACTCAGTGATGCCGTTGGAGTTGATGGACTCGTTTATCTTCCAAGCCTTCCGCTGTTATCGTATTTAGATGGCCTTAAGCCATATTTATTGTAATAAGTTCTCTTTTGGAGACACTCGATGTAACAAGTGTGTGATTGCTACTCTGTTATAAATCCTTCAAGTATTGTGGGTGTCAGCATTACTGATCCAGGGATGACACTGATGCACAGAGATCAGACTGTTTGAGGTCTAGTCGCTACAATTCCCCTTCGTGCTTACCGAAGGATGATTGCTATGATGATTGCTATGATCCCTTGAATTTGTTTGAGATATCCCTTTTTGATGATGCTTGCTATGCTTGTGGCCAAGATGCCAATATGAATTATGCCTATGGAGATGAACTTGCTATAGTTCCTTATGTTAAACATGAATTTGTTGCTATTGCACCCACGCATGATAGTCCTATTATCTTTTTGAGTTCTCCAAACTACACTATATCAGAGAAGTTTGTGCTTATTAAGGATTATATTGATGGGTTGCCTTTTACCATTGCACATGATGATTTTGATGAATATAATATGCATGTGCTTGCTGCTCCTACTTGCAATTATCATGAGAGAGGAACTATATCTCCACCTCTCTATGTTTCCCACACGATAAAATTGCAAGAAACTGTTTATACTATGCATTGGCCTTTACTACATGTGCATGAATTGTTCTTTTATGACATGCCGATGCATAGGAAGAGAGTTAGACTTCGTCATTACATGCTATATGTTACTTTGTGCTCACTACTAAATTACAAATCATTGCTAATTAAAATTGTCTTTGATATACCTAGGATCCGGGTGGATCCATTACTTGAGCACTATATGTCTAGCTTAATGGATTTAAAGAAAGAGCTGCCAGGGAGACAACCCGGAAGTTTTAGAGAGTCATTTATTTCTGTTGAGTGATTTCATATAGTTTAAAAACAACAAAAATAAATAGGGGAACCCAAAACTTTTTCAAAAAGAAAAGTGAAAGTGAGAGAGACAAGCATTGTTGAAGTGGGAGCTAGCCTTGAACTTTGTTCATGCTCATGGAAAATTTGTGAATCTTAATTACATAAACTTTTCAATAAAATAATTATCCCCTTGTACAATTCCATTTTATTATAAAAATAATGTGCCAAGGTTTGCCTTTAGGATGTTTACAATGCTTGTTGGTTTGTGCGGTGTAGGACAGAAACTTTGGCTGTAGTGCACGAATTTTAATTTTTTACTGGAACGTCAAATGGTTCTGATTCTTTTTGCACTGTATTTATATACAACTCCTTTATTTTTCCTAATTTTGGTATAAATTTTGGGGTGTCATAAGTATGGTGGATGTTCAGATTGCTACAGACTGTTCTGTTTTTGACAGTTTCTGTTTTTGATGCATAGTTTGCTTGTTTTGATGAATCTATCAATTTATATCAGTGGATTAAGCCATGAAAAAGTTATATTACAGTAGACAAAATGAAAATACAAAATATTAATTGGTTTGCAACAGTACTTAGAGTGGTGATTTGCTTTATTATACTAACGGATCTTACCGAGTTTTCTGTTGAAGTTTTGTGTGGATGTAGTGTCTAATCGAGGATGTTTTGATGTGAGAAGAAGGAAGAGAGGCAAGAGCTCAAGCTTGGGGATGCCCGAGGCACCCCAAGTAAATATTCAAGGAGACTCAAGCGTCTAAGCTTGGGGATGCCCCGGAAGGCATCCCCTCTTTGTTTAACAAGTATCGATATGTTTTCGAATTCGTTTCGTTCATGCATTATGTGCAAGTCTTGGAGCGTCTTTTGCATTTAGTTTTCATTTTTATTTTATGCACCATGCTGGTATGAGATGGTCCTTGGTTGATTTATAGAATGCTCTATGCACTTCACTTATATCTTTTGAGTATGGCTTTATAGAATGCTTCATGTGCTTCACTTATATCATTTGAAGTTTGGATTGCCGGTTTCTCTTTACATAGACAACCGCCATTTGTAGAATGCTCTTTTGCTTCACTTATATTTGTTAGAGCGCGGGCACATCTTTTGTAGAAAGAATTAAACTCTCTTGCTTCACTTATATCTATTTAGAGAGATGACAGGAACTGGTCATTCACATGGTTAGTCATAAAATCCTACATAAACTTATAGATCACTGAATATGATATGTTTGATTCCTTGCAATAGTTTTGCAATATAAAGATGGTGATATTAGAGTCATGCTAGTGGGTAGTTGTGGATTGTAGAAATACTTGTGTTGAGGTTTGTGATTCCCGTAGCATGCACGTATGGTGAACCGTTATGTGATGAAGTCGGAGCATGATTTATTTATTGATTGTCTTCCTTATGACTGGCGGTCGGGGACGAGCGATGGTATTTTCCTACCAATCTATCCCCCTAGGAGCATGCGCGTAGTACTTTGTTTCGATGACTAATATATTTTTGCAATAAGTATGTGAGTTCTTTATGACTAATGTTGAGTCCATGGATTATACGCACTCTCACCCTTCCATCATTGCTAGCCTCTTCGGTACCGCGCATTGCCCTTTCTCACCTAGAGAGTTGGAGCAAACTTCACTGGTGCATCCAAACCCCGTGATACGATACGCTCTATCACACATAAGCCTCATTATATCTTCCTCAAAACAGCCACCATACCTACCTATTATGGTATTTCCATAGCCATTCCGAGATATATTGCCATGCAACTTCCATCATCATCATATACATGACTTGAGCATTCATTGTCATATTGCTTTGCATGATCGTAAGATAGCTAGCATGATGTTTTCATGGCTTGTCCGCTTTTTTATGTCATTGCTACGCTAGATCATTGCACATCCCGTACATCACGGAGGCATTCATATAGAGTCATATCTTTGTTCTAGATATCGAGTTGTAATATTGAGTTGTAAGTAAATAAAAGTGTGATGATCATCATTATTAGAGCATTGCCCCAGTGAGGAAAGGATGATGGAGACTATGATTCCCCCACAAGTCGAGATGAGACTCTGGACGAAAAAAAAGAAAAATAAGGAAAAAAAAGAGAAAGGCCAAAAAAAGAGAAGGCCCAAAAAAAGAGAAAACAAAAAAATGAGAGAAAAAGAGAGAAGGGGCAATGTTACTATCCTTTTACCACACTTGTGCTTCAAAGTAGCACCATGTTCTTCATATAGAGAGTCTCTTGAGTTATCACTTTCATATACTAGTGGGAATTTTCATTATAGAACTTGGCTTGTATATTCCAATGATGGGCTTCCTCAAACGCCCGAGGTCTTCATGAGCAAGCAAGTTGGATGCACACCCACTTAGTTTCCAGCTTGAGCTTTCATACACTTATAGCTCTAGTGCATCCGTTGCATGGCAATCCCTACTCACTCACATTGATATCTATTGTTGGGCATCTCCATAGCCCGTTGATACGCCTAGTTGATGTGAGACTTTCTCCTTTTTGTCTTCTCCATACAACCTCCACCATCATATTCTATTCCACCTATAGTGCTATGTACATGGCTCACGCTCATGTATTGCGTGAAAGTTGAAAAGGTTTGAGAACATCAAAAGTATGAAACAATTGCTTGGCTTGTCATCGGGGTTGTGCACGATGTGAATATTTTGTGTGGTGAAGATGGAGCATAGCTAGACTATATGATTTTGTAGGGATAACTTTCTTTGGCCATGCTATTTTGAAAAGACATGATTGCTTTATTAGTAGGCTTGAAGTATTATTGTTTTTATGTCAAAGGATAGACTATTGCTTTGAATCACTCGTGTCTTAATATTCATGCCATGATTAGACATATGATCAAAATTATGCTAGGTAGCATTCCACATCAAAAATTATCTTTTTTATCATTTACCTACTCGAGGACGAGCAGGAATTAAGCTTGAGGATGCTGATACGTCTCCGTCGTATCTATAATTTTTGATTGTTCCATGCCAATATTATTCAACTTTCATATACTTTTGGCAACTTTTTATACTATTTTTTGGGACTAACATATTGATCCGAAGGCTCAAAGTTCTGTCATTGCATGTTTTTGTTTCGCACAAACCCAATATCAAATGGAGTCCAAACGGGATAAAAACAGACGGAGATTTTTTTGGAATATTTATGATTTTTGGGAAGTAAAATCAACGCGAAATGGTGTCCGGGGTGGCCACGAGACAGGGGGCCGCACCCCCGGGAGGCAGGCGCGCCCTGGGCTCTCGTGGGCCACCCGTAAGGCGGTTGACACTCTTCTTTTGGCGCAACAAAGCTAATTTTATGAGAAAGATTTGGGCGAAAGATTCACCCCAATCGGAGTTACGGATCTTTAGATATAAAGGAAACGGTGAAGGGGTAGAATCAGAGAACGCAGAAACAGAGAGAGACATAGAGCTAGATCCAATCTCGGAGGGGCTCTCGCCCCTCCCACGCCATGGGAGCCAAGGACTAGGCGGGAAACCCTTTTCCCATCTAGGGAGGAGGTCAAGGAAGAAGAAGAAGAAGGGGGCCCCTCTCCCCCTTGTTTCCGGTGGCGCCGGAGCGCTGCCGGGGCCATCATCATCACCGCCATCTTCACCAACAACTTCACCGCCATCATCACCAACTCTTCCCCCCTCTATGCAGCGGTGTAACCTCTCTCTTACCCGCTGTAATCTCTACTTAAACATGGTGCTCAACGCTATATATTATTTCCCAATGATGTATGGCTATCCTATGATGTTTGAGTAGATCTGTTTTGTCCTAATGGCTATTTGATGATCAAGATTGGTTTGAGTTGCATGTTTTATTATTGGTGTTGTCCTATGGTGCTCTCCGTGTCGCGCAAGTGTGAGGGATCTCCGCTGTAGGGTTTGCAATATGTTTATGATTTTCTTATAGTGGGTTGCGTGAGTGAGTGAAACACAAACCCGAGTAAGTAGGTTGTTTACGTATGGGATAAAGGGGACTTGATACTTTAATGCTATGGTTGGGTTTTACCTTAATGAATCTTTAGTAGTTGCGGATGCTTGCTAGAGTTCCAATCATAAGTGCATATGATCCAAGTAGAGAAAGTATGTTAGCTTATGCCTCTCCCTCAAATAAAATTGCAATAATGATTACCGGTCCAGTTATCGATTGCCTAGGGACAAATAACTTTCTCGTGACAACAAACTCTTTACTAAAACTAATTTAGTTGTGTCTTCATCTAAACAGCCCCTAGTTTTATTTACGTGCTATTTACTTTCTTGCAAGCCTCTCCAACAACACCTACAAAGTACTTCTAGTTTCATACTTGTTCTAGGTAAAGCGAATGTCAAGCGTGCGTAGAGTTGTATCGGTGGTCGATAGAACTTTAGGGAATAGTTGTTCTACTTTTAGCTCCTCGTTGGGTTCGACACTCTTACTTATCGAAAACTGTTGCGATCCCCTATACTTGTGGGTTATCATGTGCCGATGGCGATCACATCGACCTTGGAACCATTTCCGACGCGCATCATCACCTCGTCCTTTCCCAATCTTCGATTAATCCGTAGCCCCTGTTTTGAGTTGCAAATATGAGCAACAGAACCAGTATCAAATACCCAGGCACTACTACGAGCATTAGTAAGGTACACATCAATAACATGTATATCAAATATACCTTTCACTTTGCCATCCTTCTTATCTGCCAAATACTTGGGCTGTTCCGCTTCCAGTGACCAGTCCCTTTGCAATAGAAGCACTCAATTTCAGGCTTAGGTCCAGACTTGGGCTTCTTCCCGGGATCAGCAACTTGCTTGCTATTCTTCTTGAAGTTCCCCTTCTTCCCTTTGACTTTTTTCTTGAAACTAGTAGTCTTGTTAACCATCAACACTTGATGCTCCTTCTTGATTTCTACCTCCGCAGCCTTTAGCATCGCGAAGAGATCAGGAATTTTCTTTTCCATCCCTTGCATGTTATAGTTCATCACAAAGCCTTTATAGCTTGGTGGCAGTGATTGAAGAACTCCGTCAGTAACACTATTATCAGGAAGATTAACTCCCAGTTGAGTCAAGTGGTTATGGTACCCAGACATTCTGAGTATATGTTCACTGACAGAACTATTCTCCTTCATTTTGCAGCTGTAGAACTTGTTGGAGACTTCATATCTCTCAACTCGGGCATTTTCTTGAAATATTAACTTTAACTCCTGGAACATCTCATATGCTCCACGACGTTCAAAATGTCTTTGAAGTCCTGATTCTAAGCCGTAAAGCATGGCACACTGAACGATCGAGTAGTCATCAGCTTTGGTCCGCCAAACGTACATAACGTCCGGAGTTGCTCCTGCAACGGGTCTTGCACCTAGCGGTGCTTCCAGGACGTAATTCTTCTGTGCAGCAATGAGGATAATCCTCAAGTTACGGACCCAGTACGTGTAGTTGCTACCATCATCTTTCAACTTAGCTTTCTCTAGGAACACATTAAAATTCAAGGGAACGGTAGCACGGGCCATTGATCTACAACAACATAGATATGCAAAAACTATCATGACTAAGTTCATGATAAATTTAAGTACAATTAATGATATTTAAGAACTCCTACTTAGATAGACATCCCTTTAGTCATCTAAATGATCACGTGATTGATAACCCACGAGTGTAGGGGATTGCAACAGTTTTCGAGGGTAGAGTATTCAACCCAAATTTATTGATTCGACACAAGGGGAGCCAAAGAATATTCTCAAGTATTGGCAGCTGAGTTGTCAATTCAACCACACTTGGAAGACTTAATATCTGCAACAAAGTATTTAGTAGCAAAGTAATATGGAAGTAACGGTAACGGTGGCAAAAGTAATAGTAGTAGTTTTGTAGTAATCATAACAGTGGCAACGGAAAAGTGACTAAGCAAAGATCAATATGTGAAAAGCTCGTAGGCAATGGATCAGTGATGAATAATTATGTCGGATGTGATTCCTCATGCAACAGTTATAACATAGGGTGACACAGAACTAGCTCCAGTTCGTCAATGTAATGTAGGCATGTATTTCGAATATAGTCATACATGCTTATGGAAAAGAACTTGCATGACATCTTTTGTCCTACCCTCCCGTGGCATCGGGGTCCTATTGGAAACTAAGGTATATTAAGGCCTCCTTCTAATAGAGTACCGGACCAAAGCATTAACACTTAGTGAATACATGAACTCCTCAAACTACGGTCATCTCCGGGAGTGGTCCCGATTATTGTCACTTCGGGGTTGCCGGATCATAACACATAGTAGGTGACTATTGACTTGCAAGATAGGATCAAGAACTAACATATATTCATGAAAACATAATAGGTTCATATATGAAATCATGGCACTCGGGCCCTAGTGACAAGCATTAAACATAGCAAAGTCATAACAACATCAATCTTAGAACATAATGGATACTAGGGATCAAACCGTAACAAAACTAACTCGATTACATGGTAAATCTCATCCAACCCATCACCGTCCAGCAAGTCTAAGATGGAATTACTCACGCACGGCGGTGATCATCATGAAATTGGTGATGGAGGAAGGTTGATGATGACGATGGCGACGGATTCCCCTCTCCGGAGCCCCGAACGGACTCCAGATCAGCCCTCCCGAGAGAGATTAGGGCTTGGCAGCGGCTGAGGGAGTCCTGGACTAAGGGGTCCTCGGGCGTCCGACCTGTTAGCCATGGGCCGGACTGATGGGCTGCGAAGATACGAAGACCGAAGACTCTACCCGTGTCCGGATGGGACTCTCCTTAGCGTGGAAGGCAAGCTTGGCATCCATAGTATGAAGATTCCTTTCTCTGTAACCGACCTTATGTAACCTAGATCCTTCCAGTGTCTATATAAACCGGAAGGCTAGGTCCGTAGGAAAGAATAATCATAATCAGGGTCATACAGGCTAGACTTTTAGGGTTTTAGCCATTACAATCTCATGGTAGGTCAACTCTTGTAATACTCATATTCACCAAGTTCAATCAAGCAGGAAGTAGGGTATTACCTCCATAGAGAGGGCCCGAACTTGGGTAAAAATTGTGTCCCCCGTCTCCTGTTACCATCGACCTTAGATGCACAGTTCGGGACCCCCTTCTCGAGATCCGCTGGTTTCGACACTGACATTGGTGCTTTCATTGAGAGTTCCACTGTGCCATCGTCAAAAGGGTTGATGGCTCGCCTTGTTGTCAAGGAAAATATCACCTCCGGAGGAGCCCTAGCTCCAGGCCAAACCCTCCGGCTGGGCGGCTTCGTCATGACCGCCAGTTCGGCCCTCAAGCCGACGATGACCTCTCGAGTCATCAAAAATCGCCTCCGCGTGGATCCCGAATACTCCACACAGATGGATCCGGCGGAGTTATCATCTTTAAATGAACTCCTAGATCGCATTGCCGCCTTGGGGGTCACTACAGACTACGATCGGATTGGGCTTAAACCCGACCAGGAAGAATTAGAACTCCGCCGATCACCCACCAGATAGAGGTAGTCGAGGAGCAAGACCACTCTTCCTCTATATTGAGGACGAACTATGTTCGGATCACCAATCTCGAAGAGTCGGATACCCTCCGGCAGGAAGACATGCCTTGTCCTCCGAACATTGAGTCAGACGACATGCCTAGAAAATCAGTCGATATCCCAGAGCCCGAACTGTCAAGTCCAAAAGATCTTCAAACTCCGGATCCAAAATTGGGTCAGGGTTTGGATTTAAATCCTCCCATCCACCCGGACATAAGCACTCTCATTAGCATACAACAGCAGTCTCAGGAAACGTTCCATCACTTCTGGGCCAGATTCCTTCTTGTCAAAGGCAAGATTAAAGATTGCCGCGACGAAGATGCGATCTCAGCATTCCGCACCAATTGCACGGACAAAGGAATCCTCAATGCCATCAAGAAGGCGATCTTGGCAACTATCGTACAGAAGTACAGCACAATCGAAAGCGCCTGGAAAACTCAGGCAGCCCGTTGGGAACCATCGGTCCCCACTCAACCCCTCGTTTAGGCGAAAAGGGCACACCCTCGTGGCACGCCCGGTCCAACAGTAAAGAAATATAAGCCCATTACGGGGCGCGGAACCGTTCTAGAAGGATGGCTCGATGGGCCATGCAGAATACACACAACACCGGATAACATACCAACCCATAGCCTCAGAGCATGTTGGATACTTCGGCAAGTGGCCAAGAGCGGCGAGGACATCCTCACCAAGAATACACCAGAACAACACCCCCCGGAGGATGACAACCTCAAAGTACTGACGGTCTTCAAGACATTCGCTTCAAACAATAGGCGCAAAAGGGCACTCCGCGAACTCGCCGAAGTCTGCCAAATCGCAACAATAAACCCTGGGAACGACACGGCTATAAATTTTAATGCCAGTGACGAACCAAAATACAGGACAGTCCGAGTACCAGCCGCCTTGGTCCTCAGTACAATCGTGGATGGCTTTCGGCTCACAAAGGTTCTCATGGACGGTGGCAGCGGACTAAACCTCATCTACGAGGATACACTCCACAAAATGGAAATAGAAAGGAGCCGCATCGAGCAAAGTAGCACGACCTTCCGAGGAATCATTCCCAGTCGGGAGGTGCGGTGCGCGGGAAAAATCACACTTGACGTGGTATTCGGCACGCCGGAGAATTATCGGTCCGAAGAGATAACCTTCCAAGTGGCCCCTTTCAACAACGGATATCACGCCCTCTTGGGGCGAGATGCATTTACACGCTTCCAAGCTATACCTCATTACGGGTACATGAAGCTTAAGATGCCCGGGCCCAATGGCACAATCACTCTCACCAGTGATCCGGACATAGCACTCCGCGCCGAAAACAAAACCGCATCCCTCGCCCTTGAGGCATTATCTGAAGCCCTCGCGGATGAAGACTTTACTGCACTGTGCTCCACGGTGGACATGGATGATGTGATCCTAGACAAATGACCCAAATCCACCTCTTTCAAACCACGAGAAGAAATAGTCAAATTCCAAGTCCATCCAACTGACCCCAACAAAACAGCATCCATCGGGGCACAACTCGACCCAAAGGTCGATGCCGCACTACAAGAGTTCCTGCGTGATAACTGGGACATATTCGCCTGGCACCCCTTTGACATGCCAGGAATCCCACGCAGGTTGGCCGAACGCAACCTCAATATCTTAAAGGGACATAAACTGGTCAAACAAACATTGCGGCGTTTTTCTGAACCCAAACGATAAGCCATGGGAGAGGAGCTAGCCAAGTTACTCGAAGCCGGATTCATCAGAGAAATAAAGCACCCAGACTGGCTAGCGAACCTGGTGATGGTACCAAAGAAGGATAAATCCTGGCGCCTATGCGTCGATTTCAAAGGCCTCAACAAGGCTTACCCTAAGGATCCCTTCCCCCTCCCTCGCATCGATCAGATTATCGACGCAACCGCAGGACACGACTCACTGTGTTTCCTCGACGCGTACTTCGGATACCATCAAATCAAGATGAAGGAGTCCGATCAATCCGCAACGACATTCATTACCCCATATGGGCCTTTCTGCTTCAACACTATGCCTTTCGGGCTCAAAAACGTTGGCGCCACTTACCAACGCATGATTCAAACATGCCTGGAAAAGCAGATCAGCAAGACAGTAGAAGCATATGTGGACAACATCGTCATCAAGACCAGGCACGTCGAGTCACTAATAGACGATTTACGTCTCACATTCGATAACCTCCATCCATATGACATTAAGCTCAATCCGGAAAAGTGTATTTTTGGTGTTCCTGCTGGAAAACTTCTGGGCTTCATTGTTTCCAATAGAGGAATTGAAGCAAATCCAGCCAAAATCCGAGCTTTGTCATAGTTGGCTACACCAACAGACCTTAAACAGGTCCAAAAACTCGCCGGATGCATGGCAGCATTAAGCTGCTTTATCTCCAGATTGGGAGAAAAGGCATTGCCACTGTATCGCCTACTCCGGCGCACCGATCAGTTCAAGTGGACGGAGGCGGCAACGGCCGGACTGGAAGAAATAAAAGCCCTTCTAGCGAGCAACCCAATCCTGGCTGCGCCAAACGTCGGCGAACCCATGCTATTATACATATCGGCAACATAGCAGGTGGTGAGCGCCGTGCTCGTCGTTGAGCGAGAGCAGGACGAACACAAGTTCCCAGTTCAGAAGCCGGTATATTACGTATCCACTGTTTTCGCACCATGCAAATCCCGGTACCCCCATTATCAAAAGATAGCATACGCGGTCTTCATGGCATCTCGGAAGCTGCGACACTACTTCCAAGAGTGTTCGATCACGGTGGCTTCCGAAGTACCACTCAATGATATAATAAACAACTGCGAGGCTACGGGCCGGATTGCCAAATGGGCCATTGAGCTCCTTCCATTCGATATAACATATAAACTGCGTCGAGCTATTAAATCCCAAGTATTGGCAGACTTCATCGCCGAATGGACAGAGGCCGAACTCCCTAAAGAGCACGACACATATTCCAACTGGGTCATGTATTTCGATGGCTCCAAAATGCTGGCAGGATTAGGTGCGTGCATTGTTTTAACGTCTCCCATTGGAGACGTAGTCCAGTACGTACTCCAAATATTATACACAGACTCCAACAACGCAGCTGAATACGAGGCCTTATTGCATGGTCTTCGGATGGCCGTCTCCATGGGCATACAACGCCTGGAAGTGCGTGGGGACTCAAACCTTGCAATATCTCAAATAAATGGAGACTTTGACGCCAAAGATCTGAAGATGGCGGCTTATCGCAATGCCATCCGGAAAATGTCGGCTCGGTTCGAGGGGCTCGAGTTTCATCATATAGCTCGAGAAAGTAATCAAGCGGCGGACGTCCTTGCTTGCATCGGCGCCAAGTGCGACCCCGTCCCACCTAACATCTTTCTGGAAAGGCTTTTCAAGCCATCCGTGGTGTGGCAAGGGGAGAGCGGCAACACCAGTCCGGATCCAAACACAACCCCAGATTCCGAGCACACCGATATCATCGGGGGCTCAACCACCAAAGTAACACCGTCGGCCCATCTCATTATGGCAGTCATTGCCCCATGGACCGAACCCTTCTTGGCCTACCTTAATAGGAAAGAACTCCCCGAGGATCAGAATGAGGCCCGCCACATTGTCCGGCGTTCGAAGGCCTACAAGGTTCACGACAGAGAGCTCTACAAGAAAAGCGCTACCGGAGTCCTTCAAAGATGTATCTCCGAGGAGGAGGGGCGGCAGCTCTTGGCTGAAATTCATGCTGGTCTCGGCGGGCACCACGCCGTAGCTCGGGTCCTTGTTAGCAAGGCCTTCCGTACATGTTTTTATTGGTCGACGGCCCGAGCAGATGCACAGGACCTCGTCCACATTGCCTCGGATGCCAGCTTTTCGCCAACCAGAGCCATATGCCACCCACTGCTCTGCAAAAAATCCCCATCACTTGGCGGCTGGTGCAGTCTTTGAAGGAATCAGACAAGCACTGGGTCGAGGAGCTCGACTCCGTACTCTGGGGGCTGCGGACCATGCCCAATCGCACTACCGGATATACACCTTTCTTCATGGTGTACGGCGTAGAGGCTGTGTTACCCTGCGATATTGTTCATGACTCACCTTGAGTGTGCATGTACGAAGAGAGAGAGAGAGAGAGGCCGAGCTCGACCGGCAGGACAGCCTAGACACCCTGGAGGAGGAGCGTGACATCGCCAAAGCCCGTTCCACATTTTATCAACAACAGGCCCACAGATACCGAAGCAGAGAAGTACGGGCCAAGACTTATAATGTTGGCGAACTCGTTCTGCGCTTGCCAGAGAAGAAAAAGGACAAACTCAAGCCCAAATGGGAGGGTCCCTTCATCATTTACGAAGTTCTCACTGGAGGAGCGTACCGGCTGCGTGATGCGTCAGACAACCACCTAGAGCCGAACCCTTGGAACGCAGCCAGACTCTGAATATTCTATGCCTAGCGCCGAACTCTTTGTGCGTCTCCTTCTCCCTATTGTTGCCATTGCTTTTTCCTCTCTTTTCACTTTTTCCTTTTTTTCGTGCGGTTCAACCACACACCTGTGACATACACATACTTAAATATGTACGTCCATTGTACCTGGGGGCTTCTTTGACAGAAGCTTGTTAATGTTATTTTTCGAGCATCAAGCTCATCACATATGCGCATTTGCCCCATATATGTACCTTTTATTCACCATTATATGCATCGATATGACTTAAGTTTTGGCCAAGCTGGGTTGCCTGGCTCCTATGCTTATGCCCTACGTTCCCGTTAGTTCGGCTAGGGCATAAAGGGAGCACCTCTGCGATTGTTACTGCGGGGTCATCTGGATGAGTAGCTCAGACTGGTGAAGCCTAAAGCTAGCATTCTTAAGGGAATATTCGGTCGGTGGATTAAAGACGTTTTTGCATTCACCCCATTGTGAACCCCCAGATGTTACTTATACTACGATTGTTACAATTACAGTTCGGACATGCATTTTTACGCATGCAGACCCAGGGAAAGGAACCCCTAACGGAACTATTCTCTCTGGAAGATGTTTCTTACAATCATAATGTAATATAACATAATTAGCCGGATACAACTTGTCTGTTCAAGCAACTATGACCCCTACGCCTGGTTTCCATGCATACCCCGGTCTATTTTACCGCTCAGGTATTCGCAAACACTCTGCCCCTTCAGGTCCAGAGGTCGAAGCGAAAAGGTCTACCATGACAATCATTTTAATATTCAGCTAGAAAGGAAAGTACATAGTCACTTGGACTCAAAAATTTCCTACTCCATAACGTCCAACAGGCTGTCTAACTTACAATCCTACTGGGAATACTTGGCGGCTAATTTTACTTGGTCATATACCAAATTAATGAGAACTTCTTTCCCATCTGACCCTAGAGGTCCGACCCGAGCCATATGATTCAGATCAAGCTTGGAGTACCGTGTTTTCACCATGGCCCAGGCTTCTCATGCACCTTCCCGGTAGGCTGATATCTTCCACAATCGAAAGCATCGCTGCGCTCCCTTGAATAGCTCTAGGAGCTCCTCCATCTTTCCTGGAGGGGAGGCAGACGGCCACAAGGCCTTGGCAACGCTTCGCATCGCCTGCCGAGCCTGTTCGTGCATGTGCGACAGCTCTTGTAGCAGATTGCTCAAGAATCCGGACATCTCCTCTTTGGGACGACCGGTCGGCATACCTGCAGACATAACTCTGTCAGTCCCTTTTATCTCTGAATTATTAGAAGGTAAGTTCGACCGCATACTGAATATGCCGCCTCGCAGCCTCTTATTTTCCTTCACGGAGTCAGCCAGCTGGGCCCGTACATCTTTCAGTTCTTCGCCCAGCTGGGTCTGGGCATCCTGCAGCTTGTTTTTCTCATCTCTGACTCGGATCAGAACATGCTCGCCTGCGGCGTGTAGTCTTTTCACCTCTTTCTCGTCCGCTTGAGCGGCTTTCAATTTCTCCTCCAGTTGATCTGATGATCCTGTTAGGAGATAATCAACAGTATTAGCATAGCTGGTATATAATTATTGTTTCTCGATGGAGGGAAATATTACCAGAGGATGCCTTCTTGGAATTTTCCAGTTCGGCAGTAACAGCTGTTAGCTGTGTCCGACACTTTTCTAGCTCTTGGGCTAGCAGGTCGTTATTCTTCGTAAGATCCTGGTTATACAACGATCCTTAAATCATTTGTACCAACTGCTTCAAGTCTCGGGGGCTACTAGCATATGGTTATCATATTCTGACAGAGTAAACTTACTTGCACATCTTTTAAATGCTGAGTCGTGGCTTTGTTAAGCCCGTCTCGAGCAGCTCGGATGTATGCATCAGCCGAGCTGAAGGCATTAAACGCCTCTTCTGAGAAACTGGGTTCTCGTAAAACGGACCTTCGGCACCGATGATTCATGGCGCTCTCCACTTCCGAATTGGTGACGGATACATCATCTGTATCCTCGGCTGGAGGACAATCCGGTGTCACCTCTATTTCAGTCCCCGTCTTTACGGAAGGATTTGGATCCCGACTGGGGGGAGTATGACCGGCCGGACCCTCGGACACAGTACGACACACTCTTTTCCTGATACAGGACAAACATAGATGTCACAATTGGATGCGGCTGCTGAAGAACATATTCACAAATCCATACCTCTTCGATGAAGGCTCGGCCATATCTTCGTTTGCCTTCCTATTCGAAGGCTTGTCCGGCGCGGGGGGCGCTCTCTTTGGAGATGCCCCTGGGGCAGCACGACGCGTCGAACGCCTCCCCTTTTGAGCACAGGATGGTGCGGTGGGTGAGGCAGAATGAGAGAACTCTTTCGGATGAGATGCCTCCTGATTACTTACGTGTGAAGCAAGGAGAAGACCGGGATAATCAGCGATGATGGACACTTCTGTGCCATCGTAGCTCACCTGATAAAACACCCCGTCCTCGAGCACCACGAATATATCCGTATCCTCTTCGAATCCGGGGTCAAGATCCCGATTGTGGCCCTCGGGTTGCGGGGCGGGGCTGTGAAGCCCTTCAGAAATCTTTCGCCAGTGCTGTCATAAATGGACAGGTTAATATTCACTGAAAGTAGCTCAGGGAGTGGAATGTGTAGAGCAGAGGAGTTGGGACTTACCCAGCTAGGAGGACTATACATGAAAAATCCATCTCTGCGCTTGATACGTAGAAATTCCTCTTCCTCCCCTTTGAATAGTTCGGCCAATATTTTGGCAGAGCGGCGGGGGTGTCCGGACCATTCCTGCCGCAACGGGAGGCGTCATCCTCCCCATTGTAGTGCCACATGGGAAGCCCTCTGTATTGGAGTGGCTGAACTCCCCGTACTATGGAGGTCGCCATTACTTCGACTATTGATAATCCGGACTGAGCGAGTGTCCTTATCTTGCTCATGAGTTGACAAACATCCGCACTATCTTCTGCCTCGAGGCTCCAAGGGTGCCAGCTATGGTGTTTCTTCAAAGGAATGCTTGTGAACTCGGGAAGACCCCTCCGGTCTGGGTCTGGAAGTGCGACGCCCTCAGTATAGAACCATTCGGAAGGCCACTCTTTGGATGGCTTTTTCGGTGTGCCGGATAGGTATCCGGTCTCGGTGATGCGCCATATTTCGGCTCCGCCCACTTCAAATATTGATCCCTTGTGGTTGTGCGGAACGAGACAGAATATCTTTCTCCACAATTCAAAATGGGCCTCGCAACCCAGGAATAGCTCGCAAATGGCGACGTAACCCGCGATATGCAGGATGGAGGTCGGGGTAAAGTTGTGCAATTGGAGGCCGTAGTACTCCAGAAGCCCTCGGAGGAACGTGTGAATTGGAAATCCGACACCTCTTAACAGATAAGGGACGAACCACACTCGTTCCCCCTGGATGGATTGGGGAAATTTTCAGTCTGAGCCCCGCCATTGAAGAAGGTTAATCCTGCTCGAACAGGGACCAAATCCACAGGGGGAAGAAATCCCTGTGTTTGTAGCTTCTCCAGCTGACCATGGGATACGGAGCACCTCTCCCACTCGCCTTTTTCTCGGCCGCAAGGATGGGAGGAGGAGCTGGGAGCACTAGCCATGTTGGGGTGGTCTTTCCTAGCAATCTATGAGGATTTTTCCGCGGGGTACCAAATGGATCTGAGATCCAATCTCTTTAAATAGACGTTCTTCCTCGCATGGCCGGGGTGTTATGTGCAAAAATACCCTAACCTCTCGCATTTGCTTGACACGTGGAGGCTGAAGTTGTTGATACACATAAGCCGAGGGGTACGACATTAAATGGAAGGACGAATACATCACTTTGAAGTCATCGGAGGAGGAACCCGCCTTGCAATGTCAAAGTCAATCTGCGCGCCGAACACCTCATCATTGAAGTCTGGTTCGGGGGCTACTGAGAGAGTCCTGGACTAAGGGGTCCTCGGGCATCCGGCCTGTTAGCCATGGGCCGGATTGATGGGCTGCGAAGATACGAAGACCGAATACTCTACCCGTGTCCGGATGGGACTCTTCTTGGCGTGGAAGGCAAGCTTGGCATCTGTAGTATGAAGATTCCTTTCTCTGTAACCGACCTTATGTAACCCTAGATCCCTCCGGTGTCTATATAAACCGGAGGGCTAGGTCCATAGGAAAGAATAATCATAATCATGGTCATACAGGCTAGACTTTTAGGGTTTTAGCCATTACGATCTTGTGGTAGATCAACTCTTGTAATACTCATATTCACCAAGATCAATCAAGTAGGAAGTAGGGTATTACCTCCATAGCGAGGGCCCGAACCTAGGTAAACATTGTGTCCCCCGTCTCCTGTTACCATCGACCTTAGACGCACAGTTCGAGCCCCCCTACCCAAGATCCTCCGGTTTTGAGACCGACAGCGGCTCCGTATCGTAAAACGCGATGAATCCTTCTCTCTGAATTTTTTCTCCCCGAACGTGAATATATAGAGTTGGAGTTGACGTCGGTGGAGCCTCAGGGGCCCACGAGGTAGGGGGCGCGCCCTCCACCCTCGTGGACAGGGTGTGGGCCCCCTGGTGTTGATTCTTTCGCCAGTATTTTTGATTAATTCCAAAAACATTCTCCGTGAAGTTTCAGGTCATTCCGAGAACTTTTATTTCTGCACAAAAATAACACCATGGCAATTCTGCTGAAAACAGCGTCAGTCCGGGTTAGTTCCGTTCAAATCATGCAAGTTAGAGTCCAAAACAAGGGCAAAAGTGTTTGGAAAAGTAGATACGTTGGAGACGTATCAGTGATCCATATCAACTAAACCATGTCCGATCATCACGTGAGATGGACTAGTTTTCAATGGTGAAAATCACTATGTTGATTATATCTACTATATGATTCAAGTTCAACCTTTCGGTCTCAGTGTTCCGAGGCCATATCTGCATATGCTAGGCTCGTCAAGTTTAACCCGAGTATTCTGCACGTGCAAAACTGGCTAACCCGTTGTATGTGAACATAGAGCTTATCATACCCGATCATCACGTGGTGTCTCGGCACGACGAACTGTAGCAATGGTGCATACTCAGGGAGAACACTTGTACCTTGAAATTTAGTGAGTGATCATCTTATAATGCTACCGCCGTACTAAGCAAAATAAGATGCATAAAAAGATAAACATCACATGCAATCAAAATATGTGAGATGATAGGGCCATCATCATCTTGTGCCTTTTGATCTCCATCTCCAAAGCACCGTCATGATCTCCATCGTCACCGGATTGACACTTTGATCTCCATGGTAGCGTCGTTGTCGTCTCGCCAACTATTGCTTATACGACTATCGCTACCGCTTAGTGATAAAGTAAAGCAATTACATGGCGATTGCATTTCATACAATAAAGCGACAACCATAAGGCTCCTGCCCATTGCTGATAACTTTTACAAAATATGATCATCTCATACAACAATTTATATCTCATCACGTCTTGACCATATCATATCACAACATGCCTTGCAAAAACAAGTTAGATGCCCTCTACTTTGTTGTTGCAAGTTTTACGTGGCTGCTACGGGCTTCTAGCAAGAACCGTTCTTACCTACGCATCAAAACCACAACGATTTTTCGTCAAGTGTGCTGTTTTAACCTTCAACAAGGACAGATACCCACCAGCCACCTGTGTGCGAAACACGTCGGTAGAACCGGTCTCATGAACGTGGTCATGTAATGTTGGTCCGGGCCGCTTCATCCAACAATACCGCCGAATCAAAATAAGATGTTGGTGGTAAGCAGTCTGACTATTATCGCCCACAACTCTTTGTGTTCTACTCGTGCATATCATCTACGCATAGACCTGGCTCAGATGCCACTGTTGGGAAATGTAGCATGCAATTTCAAAAAAATTCCTACGCTCATGCAAGATCTATCTAGGAGATGCATAGCAACGAGAGGGGGAGAGTGTGTCCATGTACCCTCGTAGACCAAAAGCGAAAGCGTTAGTTTAACGCGGTTGATGTAGTCGAACGTCTTCATGATCCAACCGATCTTAGTACGGAACATACAACACCTCCGTCTTCAGCACACGTTCAGCTCGATGATGTCCCTCAAATGCTTGATCTAGTAGAGGGTCGAGGGAGAGTTCCATTAGCACGACGCCGTGGTGACGGTGTTGGTGATTTGATCCGTGCATGGCTTCGCCTAAGCACTACGACGCTATGACCAGAGGAGTAAACTGTGGAGGGGGCACCGCACACAGCTAAGAGATCAACTGTTGTGTGTTTGGGGTGCCTCCTGCCCCCGTATATAAAGGAGAGGGGGAGAAGGTGGCCGGCCATGAGGCGCGCGCCATGGGTGGGAGTCCTACTAGGAGTAGGATTCGGCCCCCCTTTTTCCTTTCTTCACCGAAGGGAATAGGAAGGAGAGGGAGAGGAAAGGGGGGCCACACCCCCTCCTCCTTGTCCTATTCGGACTCCCTAGGAGGGGGCACGCGCCACCCCCCGCGGGCTTCCCTCTCTCTCCCTTAGGGCCCATGTAGGCCCAATACTTCCCCGGGGGGTTCCGGTAACACCTCGGTAATCCGGTAAAATACCTGAACCACTCGAAACCCTTCTGATGTCCGAATACTACCTCCAATATATGGATCTTTACCTCTCGACCATTTCGAGACTCCTCGTCATGTCCGTGATCTCATCCGGGACTCTGAACAAACTTCGGTCACCAAAACACATAACTCATAATACAAATCGTCATCGAACGTTAAGCGTGCGGACCCTACGGGTTCAAGAACTATGTAGACATGACCGACACACATCTCCGGTCAATAACCAATAGCGGAACCTAGATGCTCATATTGGTTCCTACATATTCTACGAAGATCAAACCGCATAACAACATACCCCATTCCCATTGTCATCGGTATGGTACTTGCCCGAGATTCAGTCGTCGGTATCATCATACGTAGTTCAATCTCGTTACCAGCAAGTGATGTCTACTACACAACCTTCTTCTTGTAGACGTTGTTGGGCCTGCAAGTGCAGAGGTTTGTAGGACAGTAGCAAATTTCCCTCAAGTGGATGACCTAAGGTTTATCAATCTGTGGGAGGCGTAGGATGAAGATGGTCTCTCTCAAACAACCCTGCAACCAAATAACAAAGAGTCTCTTGTGTCCCCAACACACCCAATACAATGGTAAATTGTATAGGTGCACTAGTTCGGCGAAGAGATGGTGATACAAGTGCAATATGGATGGTAGATAAAGGTTTTGTAATCTGAAAATATAAAAACAGCAAGGTAACAAGTGGTAAAAGTGGCGTAAAGCGGTATTGCAATGATAGGAAACAAGGCCTAGGGTTCATACTTTCACTAGTGCAAGTTCTCTCAACAATAATAACATAGATAGATCATATAACAATCCCTCAACATGCAACAAAGAGTCACTCCAAAGCCACTAATAGCGGAGAACAAGCGTAGAGATTATGGTAGGGTACGAAACCACCTCAAAGCTATTCTTTCGGATCAATCTATAAAAGAGTTAGTACTAGAATAACACCTTAAGACACAAATCAACCAAAACCCTAATGTCACCTAGATACTCCATTGTCACCTCAAGTATCCGTGGGCATGATTATACGATATGCATCACACAATCTCAGATTCATCCAACCAACATAAAAGTACTTCAAAGAGTGCCCCAAAGTTTCTACGGAGAGTCAAGCGTGTGCCAACCCCTATGCATAGGTTCCCAATGTCACAAAACCCATAAGTTGATCACCAAGACATACATCAAGTGTTCTCATAAAAGACTCAATCCGATAAGATAACTTCAAAGGGGAAACTCAATTCATCACAAGAGAGTAGAGGGGGAGAAACATCATAAGATCCAACTACAATAGCAAAGCTCGGGATACATCAAGATCGTGCCATAGAACACGAGAGAGAACACGAGAGAGAGAGAGAGAGAGAGAGAGAGAGAGAGAGAGAGAGATCAAACACATAGCTACTGGTACATACCCTCAGCCCGAGGGTGAACTACTCCCTCCTCGTCATGGAGAGCGTCGGGATGATGAAGATGGCCACGGAGATGGATCCCCCTTGGCGAGGTACCGTAAAGGGGCCCGATTGGTTTTGGTGGTTACGGAGGCTTGCGGCGGCGGAACTCCCGATCTATCTTCTGTTCGGAAGTTTTAGGGCACGTGGGTATATATGGGTGAAAGAATGCGTCGGTGGAGCTACGGGGCCCCACGAGGTAGGGGCGCGCCAGTGGTGGGTGCCCCCACCTCGTGAGCACCTCCCGTATCTTCTGACGTGGGGTCCAAGTCCATCAAGTGGGTTTCCTTCCAAAAATAACTTCTCCAGTTGATTTCGTTCCGTTTTGACTCCGTCTGATATTCCTTTTCCTCGAACCACTGAAATAGGCATAAAACAACAAATCTGGGTTGGGCCTCCGGTTAATAGGTTAGTCCCAAAAATAATATAAAAGTGGAAAATAAAGCTCAATATTGCCTAAAACAGTAGATAATATAGCATGGAGCAATCAAAATTATAGATACGTTGGAGCGTATCAAGCATCTAAGCTTAATTCCTGCTCGTCCTCGAGTAGGTAAATGATAAAAAAGAATTTTTGATGCGGAGTGATACTTTGGCATAATTTCAATGTAATTCTTCTTACTTGTGACATGAATATTCAGATCCGAAAGATTCAAGACAAAAGTTCATATTGACATAAAAATAATAATACTTCAAGCATACTAATCAAAGTAATCATGTCTTCTCAAAATAGCATGGCAAAAGAAAGTTCATCCCTACAAAATCATATAGTTAGGCTATGCTTCATTTTCGTCACACAAAGATGTTCCCAACTTCTATACCCCGGATGACAAGCCAAGCAATTGTTTCATACTTAAATAATCTCAAACTTTTCAACCTTCACGCAATACATGGCGTGAGCCATGGATATAGCACTATGGGTGGAATAGAATATGATGATGGGGATTGTGTGGAGAAGACAAAAAAGGAGAAAGTCTCACATTGATGAGGATAATCAACAGGCTATGGAGATGCCCATCAATTGATGTCAACATGAGGAGTAGGGATTGCCATGCAACGGATGCACTAGAGCTATGAATGCTCAACAAAAGAAAACTAGTGGGTGTGCATCCAACTTGCTTGCTCATGAAGACCTAGGGCATTTTGAGGAAGCCCATCGTAGGAATATACAAGCCAAGTTCTATAACGAAAAATTCCCACTAGTATAAAAAGACAACTTATGAGACTCACTATATGAAAAACATGGTGCTACTTTGAAGCACAAGTGTGGAAAAAGAGATAGTAGCATTGCCCTTTTTATTTATTTTCTTTTTTGGGCCTTTTTTGCCTTTCTCTTTTTTTTGGGCCTTTCTTTTTTTGGCCTTTCTCCTTTTTTTGGGCAATGCTCTAATAATGATGATCATCACACTTCTTTTGATTACAACATAATGATTACAACTCGAAACTAGAACAAGATATGACTCTATATGAATGCCTCCGTGATGTATGCAGGATGGTGCAATGAATCAAGAGTGACATGTATGAAAAATAATGCATGGTGGCTTTATCACAAATACGATGTCAACTACATGATCATGCAATGGCAATATGACAAAAGTAAAGTATGTCATGATGATGATGAACGGAACGGTGGAAAGTTGCATGGAAATATATCTCGGAATGGCTATGGAAATGCCATAAATAGGTAGGTATGGTGGCTGTTTTGAGGAAGATATAAGGAGGTTTATGTAACGCCCTCGATGCAGCTATATCTCCCATGTGTCGAAGCACGACTTAGAGGCATAACCGCATTGAAAGCAATGTCGCAAGTGAGGTAATCTTCACACAACCCATGTAATACATAAGGGAAAGAGATACATAGTTGGCTTACAGTCGCCACTTCACACAATACATAAATAAACATCCATCATCCAGAGTACACTCAAGGTCCGACTACGGAACCAAAATAAAAGAAGATACCCCAAATGCTACACAGATCCCCGATCGTCCTAAGCTGGCTCCACTCTGATCATCCGGAAAAGACACATAGTAATGACCACGTTCCTCGTCGAACTCCCACTTGAGCTCGGTTCGTCATCTGCCTTTGGCATCGTCGGCACTGCAGCTGTTTTGGTAGAATCTGTGAGTCACGGGGACTCAGCAATCTCACACCAGCGAGATCAAGACTATTTAAGCTTATAGGAAGGACAGGGTTGTGAGGTGGAGCTGCAACAAGCGACTAGCAAATATGGTGGCTACATTCGCAAAAGAGAGCGAGAAGAGAAGCAAGGCACGGTCGTGAAGCTAGTAGCGATCAAGAAGTGATCTGAACTACTTCGTCAAACATAACTCCAACACCGTGTTCACTTCCGGACTCCGCGAAGAGACCATCACGGTTACACACGTGGTTGATGTGTTTTAATCAAGGTCAACTTCGGGTTTTCTACAACCGGACATTAACAAATTCCCATCTGCCTCATAACGCGGGCACGGCTTTGAAAGATAATACCCTCTGTGGGTGTCCCAACTTAGCCCATTATAAGCTCTCACGGTCAACGAAGGATATTCCTTCTACTGGGAAGACCCGATCGATCTCGGAATCCCGGACTACAAGACATTTCGACAGCAATAAAACAAGACCAGCAAAGCCGCCCGATTGTGCCGACAAATCCCGATAGGAGCTGCACATATCTCGTTCTCGGGAACACCGGATAAGCGAAGCGTCTGGTATAACGTGACCCAAGTTGCCAAGGGACGGTCCCATACGGTGCTCTAGTTTGGACCAACACTCGGAGGAGCACCGCCCGGGGTTAAATAAAGATGACCCTCGGGCTCATGAAAACCTGGGGAAAAAGGCTTAGGTGGCAAATGGTAAAACCAAAGTTGGGCCTTGCTGGAGGAGTCTTATTCAAAGCGAACTGTCAAGGGGTCCCATAAATCACCCAACCGTAAGGAACGCGAAATCAAGGAACATAACACCGGTATGGCGGAAACTAAAGGCGGCAAGAGTGGAACAAAACACCAGGCATAAGGCCGAGTCTTCCACCCTTTACCAAGTATATAGATGCATTAATTATAGAAGATATATATTGTGATATCCCAACAAGTAAACATGTTCCAACAAGGAACAACATCTCCATGTTCCATCAAGGAACAAACTTCATCTTCACCTGCAACTAGCAACGCTATAAGAGGGGCTGAGCAAAGCGGTAACATAGCCAATCAACGGTTTGCTAGGAAAGGATGGTTAGAGGTTTGACATGGCAATATGGGCGGCATGATATAGCAAGTGATAGGCATCGTAGCATAGGCATAGCAAAAGAGCGAGCATCTAGCAAGCAAAGATAGAAGTGATTTCGAGGGTATGGTCATCTTGCCTGCAAGGTTCTCAGAGTTGTCGAAAGCTTGATCCTCGTAAGCGTTCTCAACAGGTTCCTCGTTCACGTACTCGTCTCCCGGCTCTACCCAAAGCAAAAACACAAAAAAAGGAACCACAATAAATCACGGTGCAATGCACAAGCAACATGATGCAAAACATGGCATGATATGCGAGATGTGATATGCAATGCGTATGCGTGCTCCGGAAGGAAAATGATGAACCAGGCATCAACTTGGCAAACCAAGTATGCCGCTGGAAAGGGGAGATGATTTCGGTTGAAATCGATATAAAGATCACTGGAATCGGATGCACGGTTTGCAAATGACAAGCAAAACAAGAATGACACAAATCTGCCATTAACAGCATGATACCACTTAGCAAGCAAAAAGAAATTAAGCTACTGCACCCAAACGTACCAACAAAGCATATGGCAGTGATCTACTCAAGATGCTTGACAAAAGATGAACACTGAGCTACGGCTAAAACACATCATAACAGGTCCAAACAAGCATGGAAAAAGTGCAAAATATATCAGCTTCACAGACTTGGTGAAAATACTAACATGCCAGAAATCAGCATCAGGAAGCAATGTTCAGAGCAAGAAAACAACATGCTACAGGAACTTATAATAGCAAAAAAAGGCATGGCATGAATCTACTCAAAGCATAGAACAAAAGTCTCTTACTGACCATGAGCCAAAAGGGATCAGAAAATATGATGGCACCCACGTAAACATAGCAAGTTTCGTTACAGATTCAGCAACAGGGCATGATATTGACAGAATTATGTAGGCATCTTCGCGAGCTCGATGCACTCACTACAGAGCATTACATGATAAAATAAGCCTACATACATCAAGAAGAAATGGCATAGAAGCTATAAATGCCAAGAACAACATCATAGCATTCACGGATCAACTACAACAACCTTGGCAAAATTGAATAACATGTAAAAAATCTGCCAGGAAACATTTTATAGCAAAAGTAGAGCTTGATTGA
Organism: Aegilops longissima; assembly: GCA_021605205.1. NCBI lineage: Eukaryota > Viridiplantae > Streptophyta > Magnoliopsida > Poales > Poaceae > Aegilops > Aegilops longissima. The sequence continues at coordinate 139,347,927 of CM038678.1, read as the reverse complement.
CTCAAGCTATGGCACTCCATAATTGCAAACAAGGGCATGGATGGATAGAGCATAACCATATGTTCAAAACATCCTTACTGAAGTATCTCAAAATATGCATGGATCTCTCAGCAGCATCAAGTTAACATGGCATAAAATGTCGACCAAAGCAGGGCTAAAATCAGCAACATCATGAAGCCTAGTTTACATGCTTGTGCTAGTCACCACAGAGATCACAAAAATACATGGCATACACCCCTGCAAAGATGGCATGGTATATTACAAGACACATGTAGGACTCAAGATCATAGGATGCACATACCAATCATGGCAAAAATGACAAAAGTGCATGTTCTGATAAGAAACTGAAACTAACATCACATAGCCCTCTTCTAACAGCATTTCGGGCATCAAGATGAGCTCAAATGAAAATGATGCAATGAGATGAAATGATCTACTCATCGAGGCGAACAATTCGGTATGCTACACGCCCGAAACGGAGCCACGGGTGCAAAGTTATGATGCGTTGAAGATGCAATAATTTATCTGCAGAAATATGACTTAGAGGATTCAGGGGAGGGGAAAGTCAACCGTCTCGGTTTGGATCTGAGATCCGGCGCGCGGAAGCCGAGGCGGCCGGCGGCGAAGACGGAGACGGCGGTTGGAGCTCGGGGAGGAGCTCGGCCGGGCGACGGGTCCGGGTGGCGACCGTCGGAGGTGGCCTTGGCTGTGGCGGCGGGCGGCGAGCGGCGGCAGGCGGCCGGAGGCGGCGGGCGGGGCAGCGGGAGGCGGCAGCTGGGCAGGAGGGCCCTGCAGGCCCAGCAGACCTCTCAAGGAACAGCGGCGATGTGGGGCACAGGCGCCACGTGGCGGCTCCCGGTTGGCGGGCGGCGCGGCGGACGTGTCCGGCCCGGTCCGGATCGTCCGTGCGCGGAAGGATTTTCGCTAGGGTTTGCGGTTGGAGGAGATGCATATTTATAGGTAGAGGAGCTAGGAGTGTCCAAATGGGGTGCGGTTTCGCCCACGATCGTGATCTGACGACGGAGAGCATGGAAGTGACTTAGATGGGTTATTGGGATGTTTTGAAGGGTGTTGGGCTGCAACTTAAAAGAGGCCTTTGCGAGAGTGCGGTTAACCGTTGGAGTACCAAGCGAGCTCCAAATGACCCGAAACTTGACGGGTGGTCTACGGTGGTGTACCAAGACCACTTGACAAACCTCGGTCCATTCGAGAAAGTTTAGTACCGCTCACGAAAAAAATGTAAAGGGGCGCGCGGGGAACATAGGAGTGCGGATTGCAAAAGCGGACAACGGGAAAATGCTCGGAATCATGAGGCGAACACGTATGCGAATCGATGCACATGATGACATGATATGAAATGCATGACATGGACAAAATGCAAAAGCGAAGACAAAAACCCAACCACGGAGGAATATCATATCACAATGCGAAAATGGCAAGAGTTGGAGTTACAAATATGGAAAGTTACATCCGGGGTGTTACAGTTTATGTGTGAAAGCGCGTATCATATCACGGGGTTTGGTTGCACCGGCGAAGTTTGCACCAACTCTCAATGTGAGAAAGGGCAATGCACGGTACCGAAGAGGCTAGCAAAGGCGGAAAGGTAAAAAGTGCGTATAATCCATGGACTCAACATTAGTCAAAAGAACTCATATACTTATTGCAAAAATTTAGAAGTTATAAAAAATCAAGTACTACACGCATGCTCCTAGGGGGCTAGATTGGTAGGAAAAGACCATCGCTCGTCCCCGACCGCCACTCATAAGGATGCACAAGCCAGGTACACTTCATGTTTCAAATTTGTTATACAACTTTAACCATACGTGCATGATACGGGACTTGCTAACTCCAAGACAAGTATCTCTCAAATTCACAACTACTCAACTAGCATGACTTTGATATTATTACCTCCATATCTCAAAACAATTATCAAGCATCAAACTTTTCTTAGTATTCAACACACTCATAAGAAAGTCTCACATATCTTGAACACTAAGTATATTAACATTAAGAAAATTACCATGCTATTAACGACTCTCAAAATAGTCTAAGTGAAGCATGAGAGTTCATTAATTTCTACAAAATAAATCCACCACCGTGCTCTAAAATATATAAGTGAAGTACTAGAGCAATAACAAAAACTACTCCGAAAGATATAAGTGAAGATCAATGAGTAGTCGAATAATTGTGCAACTATGTGAAGACTCTCCCATTTAATAATTTCAGATCTTGGTATTGTATCCAAACAGCAAGCAAAACAAAATAAAACTACATGACGCTCCAAGCAAAACACATATCATGTGGTGAATAAAAATATAGCTCCAAGTAAAGTTACCGATGAACGAAGACGAAGGAGGGGATGCCTTCCGGGGCATCCCCAAGCTTAGGCGCTTGGTTGTCCTTGAATATTACCTTGGGGTGCCTTGGGAATTCCCAAGCTTAGGCTCTTTCCACTCCTTATTCCGTAGTCCATCGAATCTTTACCCAAAACTTGAAAACTTCAACCACACAAAACTTAACAGAAAACTCGTGAGCTCCGTTAGCGAAAGAAAACAAAACACCACTTCAAGGTACTGTAATGAACTCATTATTTATTTATATTGGTGTTAAACCTACTGTATTCCAACTTCTCTATGGATTATAAACTATTTTACTAGCCATAGATTCATCAAAATAAGCGAACAACACACGAAAAACAGAACCTGTAAAAAACAGAACAGTCTGTAGTAATCTGTAACTAACGCAAACTTCTGCAACTCAAAAAATTCTACCATAAATTGGTGGACCTGAGGAATTTGTCTAGTAATCATCTGCAAAAATAATCAACTAAATATCACTCTCCAGTAAAAAGTTCTAGCTAATCTCGTGAACGCTAAAGTTTCTGTTTTTTACAGCATGATCATAAAGACTTCACCCAAGTCTTCCCAAAGGTTATACTTGGCACAAACACTAATTAAAACATGAAAAAACATCTAACCATAAGCTAGATGGATTATTTATTACTAAACAGAAGCAAAAAGCAAGAAACTAAAATAAAATTGGGTTGCCTCCCAACAAGCGCTAACGTTTAACGCCCCTAGCTAGGCATGATGATTTCAATGATGCTCACATAAAAGATAAGAATTGAAACATAAACAGAGCATCATGAAGAATATGACTAGCACATTTAAGTCTAACCCACTTCCTATGCATAGGGATTTTGTGATCAAACAACTTATGGGAACAATAATCAACAAGCATAGCTTCAAGATTTTCAACACATAGAGAGGAAACTTGATATTATTGCAATATGTAGAAGCATATATTCCTCCCTAATAATAATTTTCAGTAGCATCATGAATGAATTCAACAATATAACCAGCACCTAAAGCATTCTTTTCATGATCTACTTGCATAGAAATTTTACTACTCTCCACATAAGCAAAATTCTTCTCTTCAATAGTAGTGGGAGCAAACTCAACAAAATAACTATCATATGATTGAAAATTAAGATCAAGATGACAAGTTTCATGGTTATCATTATTCTTTAAAGCATACGTGTCATCACAATAATCATCATAAATAGGAGGCATGCTTTCATCATAGTAAATTTTCTCAACAAAGCTTGGGGGACAAAAAATATCATCTTCATCAAACATAGCTTCCCCAAGCTTGTGGCTTTGCATATCATTAGCATCATGGATATTCAAGGAGTTCATACTAACAACATTGCAATCATGCTCATCATTCACATATTTTATGCCAAGCATTCTATGTAATTATTCTTCTAGCACTTTGGCACAATTTTCTTTTCCATCATACTCAAGAAAGATATTAAAAGATGAAGCGTATGAGACAAACTCAATTCCATTTTTTTGTAGTTTTATTTTATAGACTAACTAGTGATAAAACGAGAAACAAAAAGATTCGATTGCAAGATCTAACTAGTGCTCCCCGGAAACGGCGCCAGAAAAGAGCTTGATGTCTACTACACAACCTTCTTCTTGTAGACGTTGTTGGGCCTGCAAGTGCACATGTTTGTAGGACAGTAGCAAATTTCCCTCAAGTGGATGACCTAAGGTTTATCAATCCGTGGGAGGCGTAGGATGAAGATGGTCTCTCTCAAACAACCCTGCAACCAAATAACAAATAATCTCTTGTGTCCCCAACACACCCAATACAATGCTAAATTGTATAGGTGCACTAGTTAAATGAAGAGATGGTGATACAAGTGCAATATGGATGGTAGATAAAGGTTTTGTAATCTGAAAATATAAAAACAGCAAGGTAACAAGTGGTAAAAGTGGCGTAAGCGGTATTGCAATGATAGGAAACAAGGCCTAGGGTTCATACTTTCACTAGTGCAAGTTCTCTCAACAATAATAACATAGATAGATCATATAACAATCCCTCGACATGCAACAAAGAGTCACTCCAAAGCCACTAATAGCGGAGAACAAGCGTAGATATTATGGTAGGGTACTGAAACCACCTCAAAGCTATTCTTTCGGATCAATCTATAAAAGACTTCGTACTAGAATAACACCTTAAGACACAAATCAACCAAAACCCTAATGTCACCTAGATACTCCATTGTCACCTCAAGTATCCGTGGGCATGATTATCGATATGCATCACACAATCTCAGATTCATCCAACCAACATAAAAGTACTTCAAAGAGTGCCCCAAAGTTTCTACGGAGAGTCAGAGCGTGTGCCAACCCCTATGCATAAGTTCCCAATGTCACAAAACCATAAGTTGATCACCAAGACATACATCAAGTGTTCTCATAAAAGACTCAATCCGATAAGATAACTTCAAAGGGGAAACTCAATTCATCACAAGAGAGTAGAGGGGGAGAAACATCATAAGATCCAACTACAATAGCAAAGCTCGGGATACATCAAGATCGTGCCATAGAACACGAGAGAGAGAGAGAGAGAGAGAGAGAGAGAGAGAGATCAAACACATAGCTACTGGTACATACCCTCAGCCCCGAGGGTGAACTACTCCCTCCTCGTCATGGAGAGCGTCGGGATGATGAAGATGGCCACCGGAGATGGATCCCCCCTCCGGCAGGGTACCGGAAAGGGGCCCCGATTGGTTTTTGGTGGTTACGGAGGCTTGCGGCGGAACTCCCGATCTATCTTCTGTTCTGGAAGTTTTAGGGTGCGAGGTATATATGGGTGAAAGAATGCGTCGGTGGAGCTACGGGGCCCCACGAGGTAGAAGCGCGCCGGTGGTGGGTGCCCCCCACCCTCGTGAGCACCTCCGTATCTTCGGCGTGGGGTCCAAGTCCATCGGTGGGTTTCCTTCCAAAATAACTTCTCCAGTTGATTTCGTTCCGTTTGACTCCGTCGATATTCCTTTTCCTCGAACCCTTTGAAATAGGCATAAAACAACAAATCTGGGTTGGGCCTCCGGTTAATAGGTTAGTCCCAAAAATAATATAAAAGTGGAAAATAAAGCCCAATATTGCCTAAACAGTAGATAATATAGCATGGAGCAATCAAAAATTATAGATACGTTGGAGACGTATCAAGCATCCCCAAGCTTAATTCCTGCTCGTCCTCGAGTAGGTAAATGATAAAAAAGAATTTTTGATGCGGAGTGATACTTTGGCATAATTTCAATGTAATTATTCTTACTTGTGACATGCATATTCAGATCCGAAAGATTCAAGACAAGTGTTCATATTGACATAAAAATAATAATACTTCAAGCATACTAATCAAAGTAATCATGTCTTCTCAAAATAGCATGGCAAAAGAAAGTTCATCCCTACAAAATCATATAGTTAGGCTATGCTTCATTTTCGTCACACAAAGATGTTCCCAACTTCTATACCCCCGATGACAAGCCAAGCAATTGTTTCATACTTAAATAATCTCAAACTTTTTCAACCTTCACGCAATACATGAGCGTGAGCCATGGATATAGCACTATGGGTGGAATAGAATATGATGATGGGGATTGTGTGGAGAAGACAAAAAAGGAGAAAGTCTCATATTGACGAGGTTAATCAACAGGCTATGGAGATGCCCATCAATTGATGTCAACATGATGATTAGGGATTGCCATGCAACGGATGCACTATAGCTATGAATGCTCAACAAAAGAAAACTAGTGGGTGTGCATCCAACTTGCTTGCTCATGAAGACCTAGGGCATTTTGAGGAAGCCCATCGTAGGAATATACAAGCCAAGTTCTATAACGAAAAATTCCCACTAGTATAAAAAGACAACTTATGAGACTCACTATATGAGAAACATGGTGCTACTTTGAAGCACAAGTGTGGAAAAAGAGATAGTAGCATTGCCCTTTTTATTTATTTTCTTTTTTTTGGGCATTTTTTTGCCTTTCTCTTTTTTTGGGCCTTTCTCTTTTTTTGCCTTTCTCCCTTTTTTCTGGGCAATGCTCTAAAAATGATGATCATCACACTTCTTTTGATTACAACATAAGGATTACAACTCGAAACTAGAACAAGATATGACTCTATATGAATGCCTCCGGCGGTGTATTGGGATGGTGCAATGAATCAAGAGTGACATGTATGAAAAATAATGCATGGTGGCTTTGCCACAAATACGATGTCAACTACATGATCATGCAATGGCAATATGACAAAAGTAAAGTATGTCATGATCATGATGAACGGAACGGTGGAAAGTTGCATGGCAATATATCACGGAATGGCTATGGAAATGCCATAAATAGGTAGGTATGGTGGCTGTTTTGAGGAAGATATAAGGTGGTTTATGTGTGAAAGAGCGTATCATATCACGGGGTTTGGATGCACCGGCAAAGTTTGCACCAACTCCTAATGTGAGAAAGGGCAATGCACGGTACCGAAGACGCTAGCAAAGGCGGAAAGGTAAAAAGTGCGTATAATCAATGGACTCAACATTAGTCAAAAGAACTCATATACTTATTGCAAAAATTTATAAGTCATCAAAAATCAAGTATTACGCGCATGCTCCTAGGGGGATAGATTGGTAGGAAAAGACCATCGCTCGTCCAAGTAACAAATAGTTTTGTGATGAGGTAAATTGTAACGAGCAACAAGTAACAAAAGTAAACACGGTGCAACAAGGTTGCCCAATACTTTTTGTAGCAAAGGACAAGCCTGGACAAACTCTTATAATGGGAAAAGCGCTCCCGAGGACACATGTGAATATCATCAAGCTAGTTTTCATCATGTTCATATGATTCGCGTTCGGTACTTTGATAATTTGATATGTGGGTGGACCGGTGCTTGGGTGTTGTTCTTACTTGAACAAGCATCCCACTTATGATTAACCTCTATTGCAAGCATCCACAACTACAACAAAAGTATTAAGGTAAACCTAACCATAGCATGAAACATATGGATCCAAATCAGCCCCTTAAGAAGCAACAAATAAACTAGGGTTTAAGCTTCTGTCACTCTAGCAACCCATCATCTACTTATTACTTCCCAATGCCTTCCTCTAGGCCCAAATAATGGTGAAGTGTTATGTAGTCGACGTTCACATAACACCACTAGAGGCTAGACAACATACATCTCATCAAAATATCGAGCGAATACCAAATTCACATGACTACTAATAGCAAGACTTCTCCCGTGTCCTCGGGAACAAGCGTAACTACTCACAAAGCATATTCATGTTCATAATCGGAGGGTAATAATATGCATAAAGGATCTGAACATATGATCTTCCACCAAATAAACCAACTAGCATCAACTACAAGGAGTAATCAACACTACTAGCAACCTACTAGCACCAATCCGGACTTGGAGACAAGAATTGGATACAAGAGATGAACTAGGGTTTGGAGATGAGATGGTGTTGGTGAAGATGTTGGAGATTGCCCTCTCGATGAGAGGAGGCGTTGGTCATGATGGCGATGATGATTTCCCCTCACGGAGGAAGTGTCCCAGCGAGAACAGCTCTGCGGAGCCCTAGATTGGTTCCATGAGGTTCCGCCTCGTGGCGATGGAGTCTCGTCCCGAGAGGTTGCTTTTGATTTTTCTCTTTGAAAGACTTCATATAGGAGAATATGGGCATCGGAGAGCCACCGGGGGCCACGAGTTAGAGGCGCGCCGAGGAGGTAGGCGCGCCCCACCCTCGTGAGCAGGGTGTGGGCCCCGGCCTTCATCTTTAGCGACGATTTTCTTTATTTATTGTAAGACATTCCGTGGAGTTTCAGGACTTTTGGAGTTGCAGAATAGGTCTCAATATTTGCTCCTTTTCCACCCGAATTCCAGTGCGGCATTCTCCTCTTCATGTAAACCTTGTAAAATAAGAGAATAGCCATAAATATTGTGACATAACGTGAAATAACAGCCCATAATGCGATAAATATCGATATAAAAGCATGATGCAAAATGGACGTATCAACTCCCCCAAGCTTAGACCTCGCTTTTCCTCAAGCGAAAAGCCGATAACAATAAATATGTCCTCATGTTTAGAGGTAGAGGCGTCGATAAAAATAAAATACGGACATGAAGGCATCATGATTATTCTCATAACAGCAACATATATAGATTTGTCATATGATTACTTATGTTCAAGTGATGATCTTTTCACAATGCAAAAGTATGAATCAGAAACCTTATTGGGCAATAACAAATTATAACATCAGTCATTGAAGCAATTGCAATTTATCATAACATCGGAAAGAGTCTATGTCAGAGCTTAAAAGCAAGTCCACATACTCAACTATCACTTAGTCCTTCATAATTGCTAGCACTCACGCAATACTTGTGGTTCGGAGTTTTAATCGGACCACGAGAGAAAGATAGGGGCTTATAATTTTGCCCCACAACCTTTTACCTCAAGGGTAATGTCAACAATAACAATTCATGCTCCCTTCATCCAAATTAGATATATATATATATATATATATATATATATATATATATATATATATATATATATATATATATATATCATGTTCTTTCCAACATCTTTGGGCTTGCCAAAGGATACAATGAAAAAGGAAAGGTGAAGATCATCGTGACTCTTGCATAAGGTAGAAGATAATAATAAAAGATAGGCCCTTCACAGAGGGAAGCAGAGGTTGCCATGCGCTTTTATGGTTGGATGCACAAAATCTTAATGCAAAAGAACGTTACTTTATATTGCCCCTTGTATGTGGAACTTTATTATGCAGTCCGTCGCTTTTATTACTTCCACAACAAGTTCGTACAAAGCTTATTTCTCTGCACTAATAAGTCATGCATATTTAGAGAGAAATTTTTATTGCTTGCACCAATGACAACTTACTTGAAGGATCTTACTCAATCCATAGGTAGATATGGTGGACTCTCATGGCTAAACTGGTTTAAGGGTATTTGGAAGCACAAGTAGTATCTCTACTTGGTGCTGAGAATTTGGCTAGCATGAGGGTGAAAGGCAAGCTCAACATGTTAGAGGATCCATGACAACATACTTTATCTCAGATACAAGAAAACATAACTCATTATGTTGTCTTCCTTGTCCAACATCAACTCTTTAGCATGTCGTATTTTAATGAGTGCTCCCAATCATAAAAGATGTCAATGATAATATATCTATATGTGAAACCTCTCTCTCCTTATTACTTCCTATTAATTGCAACGATGACCAAAGCTATATTTGCCAACTCCCAACAACTTTTAATCATCATACTCTTTCTATGTGAAGTCATTACTTTCAATAAGATCCATATGAACTCTTTGATTCTTTTTATTCTTTTTCTTTTTCTTTCTATTATCCACCCAAGATCATGGCAAAACAATCAAGCCCTTGACTCAACACTAATCTTTATATATATATAGCTCACGGACTCGATTACATAGAGGAATCATAAAGCAAAACTTCAAAACTAGATCATGCCATGACTTTATTCTACTAAATCAAGATACTACTAATAGGATCGAACTAAGAAAAACGGTAAAGATAGGAGTTGTGATGGTGATACGATACCGGGGCACCTCCCCCAAGCTTGGCAGTTGCCAAGGGGAGTGCCCATACCCATGTGATCATATATCCTTCTTTGTTGTTGGAGGAAGTGGAGGTGTTGTTGATGATGCGGGCTTATCGTCCACCTTCCATGGCATAGGCTCACCATCATAGAAGGATGATCGAGTCTCCGGAATCCTCAAATCTGCAGCCAAACTCATCCTTTTGAATCTATATTCATACTCACAGTTTTGATTTTGCAGATCATAGATTTGGGCTTGGAGGTGCTCGATCTTCTCATGTAGCTTGAAGATGGCTTCCTCGGTGTTCTTGGCATCCGGCTCGTAGTTGTTGGTGAACTCCGCGAGCATCTTGTGGCTAGCGTTAATTCCATGCTCCACCATCCCCTGGCACTTGAAAACTTGTTGCTCCATTGCTTCGAGCCTTGCCTCCACGCTTCCGGTTCCCTTGGGTCCCTCAACATCGCGGATGTGCAGCAACCCATCACGCATCTCAATGGTTTGAGGGTTTTGCAACACCTCCGCGAGGTAAGGGTTGATCACCTTCTCGAAGAACTTGTCCTTGGAAGCACTTGGGGACGTCATGATGATCTAGATCTGTCAGAAAAACAGCTCAAAACAAGGACATGGGATATTTGCGTGATCTGGAGTCAAAACCTTGGGAGAATATATAATGAATTTTACCGGCCAAAATCGTATCATGCAAGAAAAGCGGAGTCCGGAGGGCACACGAGGTGCTCACGAGGTAGGGCGCGCCGGGGGTAGGCGCGTCCTTCACCCTCGTGAAGGCCTCGTGTCCTTCCCGGACTGCCACTTATTTTCTATTTTCTAAATATTCCAAAACAGAAATATTGCCTTAAAAATTGTTTTGGAGTCGGTTTACTTACCGTACCACATACCTATTCCTTTTGGATGCAAGCAGTGCAGAAAGTGTCCTTATGTATTCCTCCGGGTTCGGTTTCAATAATATTAGTTTCAACATTTATGGGATTACGAGATATAATGTTTGATTCTTTGACCGTTTACCACCTTGGTTGTGCCTTGAAGTTGTTGATTTTATGGCACGGAGCGATTGACCTCCTCGATAACGTAGGGACCTTCCCATTTAGAGAAGTTTTCCTGCAAAAATCTTAAGCGAGAGTTGTATAGCAATACATAATCACCTACCTTAAACTCATGCTTTTGTATCCTTTTGTCATGCCATCTTTTAACTTTTCTTTAAACAACTTGGCTTTTTCATAGGCTTGGGTTCTCCATTCATCAAGTGAGCTAATATCAAATAACCTCTTCTCACCGGCGAGTTTGAAATCATAGTTGAGCTCTTTAATAGCCCAATATGCCTTATGTTCTAGTTCGAGAGGTAAGTGACATGCTTTTCCATAAACCATTTTATACGGAGACATACCCATAGGATTCTTATATGCAGTTCTATATGCCCATAATGCATCATCAAGTTTCTTGGACCAATTATTTCTAGACCTATTAACAGTCTTTTACAAAATTAATTTGATCTCTCTATTACTCAATTCTACTTGACCACTAGACTGTGGGTGATAAGGAGATGCAATTCTACGATTAACGTCATATTTAGCAAGCATTTTACGGAAAGCACCATGAATAAAATGCGAACCACCATCAGTCATTAAATATCTAGGGACTCCAAACCTCGGAAAAATAACTTCCTTAAGCATTTTAATAGAAGTGTTATGATCAGCACTACTAGTTGGAATAGCTTCTACCCACTTAGTAACATAATCAACAGCAACTAAAATATGTGTATATCCATTAGAGGCAGGAAAAGGTCCCATATAATCAAAGCCCCAAACATCAAATGGTTCAATAACAAGTGAATAATTCATAGGCATTTCTCGACGTCTACTAATATTACCAATTCTTTGACATTCATCACAAGACAAAACAAACTTATGGGCATCTTTGAAGAGAGTGGGCCAATAAAAACCGGATTGCATTACCTTATGTGCAGTTCTATCTCCAGCGTGGTGTCCTCCATAAGCTTGGAGTGACACTTGCATAGGATCTGTTCTGTTCATGCTCAGGCACACAGCGTCTAATAACACCATCTACTCCTTCTTTATAAAGATGTGGGTCATCCCAAAAGTAATGTCGTAAATCATAAAAGAACTTTTTGTTTTGTTGGTATGTGAAGCTAGGTGGTATAAATTTAGCAACAATATAATTAGCATAATCAGCATACCATGGAGTGCTACGAGAAGTGCTTATGACATTTAATTGTTCATCGGAAAGCTATCATCAATAGGTAGTGGGTCATCAAGAACATTCTCTAACCTAGATAAATTATGCGCAGCGGGTTCTCAGCTCCTTTTCTATCAACAATATGCAAATCAAATTCTTGCAGCAAGAGAACCCATCTAATAAGTCTAGGTTTAGCATCTTTCTTTTCCATAAGATATTTAATAGCAGCATGATCGGTGTGAATAGTTACTTTAGAATCAACAATATAGGGTCTGAATTTATCACAAGCAAACACAAGCGCTAAAAGTTCCTTTTCGGTAGTAGCATAATTTCTTTGAGCATTGTCTAGAGTCTTACTAGCATAATGGATAACATTTAACTTCTTATCAACTCTTTGCCCTAGAACAACACCTACAACATAATCACTAGCATCACACATAATTTCAAAGGTAAATTCAATCGGTGGCTGAACAACAGGTGCGAGAGACTAATGCTTTCTTAAGTATTTCAAATGCTTCTACACAATCATCATCAAAGACAAATGGTACATCTTTTTGTAATAAATTAGTCGAGGCGAGAAATTTTGAGAAGTCCTTAATGAACCTCCTATAAAATCCGGCGTGACCAAGGAAACTTCTTATACCTTTGATGTCCTTGGGACATGGCATCTTTCAATAGCATCAACCTTGGCTTTATCAACTTCAATACCTCTTTCGAAACTTTGTGCCCCAAGACAATACCTTCATTAACCATAAAGTGGCACTTTTCCCAATTCAAGACAAGATTAGTTTCTTCACATCTCTGCAAAACTCGATCAAGATTGCTCAAGCAATCATCAAAGAGGACCATAGGCGGAAAAGTCGTCCATGAAAACCTCACAAATCTTTTCACAAAAGTCAGAAAATATAGCCATCATGCATCTTTGAAAGGTAGCAGGTGCATTACATAAACCAAAAGGCATACGTCTATAAGCAAAAGTACCAAAAGGGCATGTAAAAGTAGTCTTTGATTGATCTTTAGCCGACACAGGTATTTGAGAGAAACCAGAATAACCATCTAGAAAGCAATAATGTGTATGTTTGCATAATCTTTCTAGCATTTGATCAATAAAAGGCAAGGGGTAATGATCTTTCTTAGTGGCTTTATTTAATTTGCGGAAATCAATTACCATCCTATAACCTTTGATAATTCTTTGCGGAATCAATTCATCTTTATCATTAGGGACAACAGTAATACCTCCCTTCTTAGGGACACAATGGACAGGACTTACCCACTGACTATCAGCAACGGGATAAATTATACCTCCCTCCAGAAGCTTGAGTATTTCTTTTCTTACCACTTCTTTCATTTTAGGATTCAAACGTCGTTGAGGATCACGAACTGGTTTGGCATCCGCTTCCAAATTTATTTTATGTTGACATAGAGTGGGACTAATGCCCTTAAGATCATTGAGAGTATATCCAATAGCGGCACGGTGCTTCTTCAGAGTTTTCAATAATCTTTCTTCTTCAGCTCTGAAAGGTTAGAACTAATAATAACATGATATATTTTCTTTTCATCAAGATAAGCATATTTAAGATTATCGAGGCAATGGTTTAAGCTCAAACACGGGATCACCCTTGGGTGGAGGAGGATCCTAAGTTTCAACAGGAAAATTGTGTTGAGAATAGGTTTCTGTTTAAAGAATACTTCATCTATTTCCCTTCTTTCATTCATGAACATCTCATTTTCATGGTCTAGCAAATAGTGTTCCAAAGGATCACTAGGAGGCACAACAATAGAAGCAAGACCAATAATTTCATCTTTACTAGGAAATTCTTCCTCACGATGTTGTTTGCTAAATTTAGAGAAATTAAACTTATGAACCATATCATCCAAGCCAACAGTAACAACATTCTTTTCGCAATCTATCCTAGCATTAACAGTGTTCAAGAAGGGTCTACCAAATATAATGGGACAAAAGCTATCTTGTGGAGAACCAAGAACAAGAAAATCAGCGGGATATTTAGTTTTCCACACAAGACTTCAACATCTCTAACAATTCCCTTTGGCGATATGGTATCTCTATTGGCAAGTTTAATTGTAACATCAATATCTTCTATCTCGTAGGTGCAATTTCATGCTTAATTTCTTCATACAAGGTAATAGGTATAATACTAGCACTAGCACCCATATCACATAAGCCATGATAACAATGATCTCCTATTTTAACAGAAATAACATGCACGCCTACCACAAGTCTATGTTTATCTTTAGCATAGGGTTCAGCAATTCTAGCAGTTTCACCACAGAATTGAATAACATGCCCATTAATATTATCAGACAAAAGATCTTTAACAATAGCAATATTAGGTTCTACTTTAACTTGCTCAGGAGGTGTATAAGTTCTAATATTGCTTTTACGAACAACAGTTGAAGCTTTAGCATGATCCTTTACTCTAACAGGGAAAGGTGGTTTCTCAACATAAGAGGTAGGAACAATAGGATCATTATAAGTGACAGTCTTTTCTTCAACTTTAATAGGTGCAGCTACTTTTACTTCTATGGGAGGATGATATTTAAACCACTTCTCTTTAGGAGATCAACATAAGTAGCAAAAGATTCACGAGAAAGAAGCTACTATCTCGAGTCAAGTCCATATTTAGTGCTAAACTTACGGAAAATATCGGTATCCATAAAAGATTTAACACAATCAAACTTAGGTGTCATACTGACTCCTTACCTTCGTCGAGGTCCCAATCTTGAGTTGCGTTTAATTCTATCAATAAATTCCATTTGAATTCAATAGTCTTCATCATAAAAGAGCTAGACAAAAAGTATCGAGCATGGTGCGATTGTTATCGAAAGCCGAGCATAAAAATTCTGAAGAATTGTCACTTTTGAGAGCTCATGATTGGGGCATGAATATAACATTGATTTAAGCCTCCCCAAGCTTGGCGATGCTTTCTCCTTCATGAGGCCAAAATTATATATATAATTGCGATCACGATGAACAAGATGCATAGGGTAATACTTTTGATGAAATTCCAATTTCAATCTTCTATAGTTCCATGATCTCGTATCATCACATAGCCTATACCATGTCAATGCGTCTTCCTTCAAAGATAAAGGAAAGACCTTCTTCTTAACAACATCATCGGGTATACGCAAGCTTAAATAATCCACAAACTTCATCCACATAGAGTAGATGTTCATTAGGATGCTTTGTTCCATCTCTGTAAAAGTATTAGCGGTAGTTTTTCCATCATACCGAAGGAACTTCAAAAGGAGTTTCATTTTCAATAGGTTCAGTAGGTTGAGGAGCAACTCTTTGCTCTCTTGGGCGGGTGAAGATACCCCAAACAAGCCCCTCGAGAATTACTTTCCATAGTAACAAGTGACGAAAATTTCAGCACACTATATAAATTTTTCCTTACCAAATTCCACCTACCAAAGGCGCTACACTCCCGACAGCGGCGCCGGAAAAGAGTCTTGATGACCCACAAGTATAGGGGATATATCATAGTACTTTCGATAAGTAAGAGTGTCGAACCCAACGTGGAGCAGAAGGAAATGATAAGCGGTTTCCAGCAAGGTATTCTCTGCAAGTACTGAAATAAGTGGTAACAGATAGTTTTGTGATGAGGTAAATTGTAACGAGCAACAAGTAAGAAAAGTAAACACGCTGCAGCAAGGTGTTCCAATCCTTTTTGTAGCAAAGGACAAGCCTGGACAAACTCTTATAATGGGAGAAGCGCTCCCGAGGACACATGTGAATATCATCAAGCTAGTTTTCATCACGTTCATATGATTCGCGTTCGGTACTTTGATAATTTGATATGTGGGTGGACCGGTGCTTGGGTGCTGTTCTTACTTGAACAAGCATCCCACTTATGATTAACCTCTATTGCAAGCATCCATAACTACAACAAAAGTATTAAGGTAAACCTAACCATAGCATGAAACATATGGATCCAAATCAGCCCTTACGAAACAGCGCATAAACTAGGGTTTAAGCTTACATCACTCTAGCAACCCATCATCTACTTATTACTTCCCAATGCCTTCCTCTAGGCCCAAATAATGGTGAAGTGTTATGTAGTCGACGTTCACATAACACCACTAGAGGCTAGACAACATACATCTCATCAAAATATCGAGCGAATACCAAATTCACATGACTACTAATAGCAAGACTTCTCCCGTGTCCTCGGGAACAAACGTAACTACTCACAAAGCATATTCATGTTCATAATCAGAGGGTAATAATATGCATAAAGGATCTGAACATATGATCTTCCACCAAATAAACCAACTAGCATCAACTACAAGGAGTAATCAACACTACTAGCAACCTACTAGCACCAATCCGGACTTGGAGACAAGAATTGGATACAAGAGATGAACTAGGGTTTGGAGATGAGATGGTGCTGGTGAAGATGTTGATGGAGATTGCCCTCTCCCGATGAGAGGGCGTTGGTGATGATGATGGCGATGATTTCCCCCTCCGGAGAAGTGTCCCAGCGAGCAGCTCTGCGGAGCCCTAGATTAGTTCCGCCAAGGTTCCGCCTCGTGGTATGAGTCTAAATCGAAAGGTTGCTTCTGATTTTTTATCATCGAAAGACTTCATATAGGAGAAGATGGGCATCGGAGAGCCACCGGGGGCCACGAGGTAGAGGCGCGCCAGGAGGTAGGCGCGCCCCACCCTCGTGGCAGGGTGTGGGCCCCTGGCCTTCATCTTTAGCGATGATTTTCTTTATTTATTTTAAGACATTCCGTGGAGTTTTAGGACTTTTGGAGTTGCAGCGAATAGGTCTCAATATTTGCTCCTTTTCACCCGAATTCCGGTGCGGCATTCTCCCTCTTCATGTAAACCTTGTAAAATAGAGAGAATAACCATAAGCATTGTGACATAACGTGAAATAACAGCCCATAATGCGATAAATATCGATATAAAAGCATGATGCAAAATGGACGTATCATCGTCCATACCGTCGATGTCTTCGGGGTCGAAGTTCAGTACCTCGGTTAAGTCATCGACCGTGGCAATGAAGTGGGTGGTGGGTGGGCAACAAATTCCTTCGTCGCTTTGCCTCCCACTCAAGCGGACATAGTTCGGTGAAGAGCCTCGACAAAAAGAGAGACTTTAATGAGTCCGCATGTTGCCAAAGGCGAGTCTTTGGAAGATATCCATAGCGGTGAACTCCATTGCGGAGCCCATCACGGCCCGGCGGGCTCGAGGCGTCTTGAGGCTGGAACCAACGTCCGGATCTGAATCCGGGGATTGAGTCACGAGCCACCGCAGAGGTAAGGCCGTGTTCGGCTCCACCGCCCGATGAGTGTGCGACACTGGGGAGGGTCCATCCCTCCGTCCTTAAAGGCTTGATCTGCTCCGGATCTAGGTCAAGGGGACGATCTGAGGATGATGCCCCAAGCTTCGTCCGACGGCAGGTCTAAGCCATGCTCGTTGCGACTGTCCGGTGCTCCTGGCATAGGCCCAAATCCATCGAAGATCAAGTATCCGCGGATGTCCGCCGTGTAGTTCAGGTTTCCGAATCTGACCTGGTGGCCAGGGGCGTAGCTATCGATCTGCTCCAGATGGCCAAGCGAGTTGGCCCGCAGTGCAAAGCCGCCGAACACGAATATCTGTCCGGGGAGGAAAGTCTCGCCCTGGACAGTGTCGTTGATGGTGATTGAAGGAGCCATCGAGCCTAACAACGATGACACAGAGGAACTCTCAATGAAAGCACCAATGTCGGTGTCAAAACCGGCGGATCTCGGGTAGGGGTCCCGATCGTGCGTCAAGGCTGATGGTAACGAGGAAGCAAGGGACACGAGATGTTTACCCGGTTCGGGCCCTCTCGATGGAGGTAAAACCCTACTTCTGCTTGATTAATATTGATGATATGGGTAGTACAAGAGTAGATCTACCACGAGATCGTAGAGGCTAAACCCTAAGAGCTAGCCTATGATGGTATGATTGTAATTGTGATCGGCCTTCTAAGGACCAACCTCTACGGTTTATATAGACACGAGAGAGGGCTAGGAATTTACATGGAGTCGGTTACAAGGAAGGAAATATAATATCCGGATCGTAAGCTTGCCTTCACGCCAAGGAAAGTCCCATCCGGACACGGGCGAAGTCTTGAGTCTTGTATCTTCACGCTTCAATAGTCCGGACGTTGTACATGCTCCTAGGGGGCTAGATTGGTAGGAAAAGACCATCGCTCCTCGTCCCGACCGCCACTCATAAGGATGCACATGCTTGTGTACACTTTATGTTTCAAATTTGTTATACAACTTTAACCATACGTGCATGATCACGGGACTTGCTAACTCCAAGACAAGTATCTCTCAAATTCACAACTACTCAACTAGCATGACTTTGATATTATTACCTCCATATCTCAAAACAATTATCAAGCATCAAACTTTTCTTAGTATTCAACACACTCATAAGAAAGTCTCACATATCTTGAACACTAAGTATATTAACATTAAGAAAATTACTATGCTATTAACGACTCTCAAAATAGTCTAAGTGAAGCATGAGAGTTCATTAATTTCTACAAAATAAATCCACCACCGTGCTCTAAAATATATAAGTGAAGTAATTAGAGCAATAACACAAACTACTCCGAAAGATATAAGTGAAGATCAATGAGTAGTCGAATAATTGTGCAACTATGTGAAGACTCTCCCATTTAATAATTTCAGATCTTGGTATTGTATCCAAACAGCAAGCAAAACAAAATAAAACTACATGGCGCTCCAAGCAAAAACACATATCATGTGGTGAATAAAATATAGCTCCAAGTAAAGTTACCGATGAACGAAGACGAAGGAGGGATGCCTTCTGGGCATCCCCAAGCTTAGGCGCTTGGTTGTCCTTGAATATTACCTTGGGGTGCCTGCAGGAATTCCCAAGCTTAGGCTCTTTTCACCTCTTATTCCGTAGTCCATCGAATCTTTACCCAAAACTTGAAAACTTCAACCACACAAAACTTAACAGAAAACTCGTGAAATCCTGTTAGGAAAAGAAAACAAAACACCACTTCAAGGTACTGTAATGAACTCATTATTTATTTATATTGGTGTTAAACCTACTGTATTCCAACTTCTCTATGGATTATAAACTATTTTACTAGCCATAGATTCATCAAAATAAGCGAACAACACACGAAAACAGAACCTGTAAAAAAACAGAACAGTCTGTAGTAATCTGTAACTAACGCAAACTTCTGCAACTCAAAAATTCTACCATAAATTGGTGGACCTGAGGAATTTGTCTAGTAATCATCTGCAAAATAATCAACTAAATATCACTCTCAGTAAAAAGTTCTAGCTAATCTAAATGAACGCTAAAGTTTCTGTTTTTACAGCATGATCATAAAGACTTCACCCAAGTCTTCCCAAAGGTTATACTTAGCACAAACACTCAATTAAAACATGAAAAAACATCTAACCATAAGCTAGATGGATTATTTATTACTAAACAGAAGCAAAAAGCAAGAAACTAAAATAAATATTGGGTTGCCTCTCAACAAGCGCTAACGTTTAACGCCCTTTAGCTAGGCATGATGATTTCAATGATGCTCACATAAAAGATAAGAATTGAAACATAAACAGAGCATCATGAAGAATATGACTAGCACATTTAAGTCTAACCCACTTCCTATGCATAGGATTTGTGATCAAACAACTTATAGGAACAATAATCAACAAGCATAGCTTCAAGATTTTCAACACATAGAGAGGAAACTTGATATTATTGCAATATGTAGAAGCATATATTCCTCCCTAATAATAATTTTCAGTAGCATCATGAATGAATTCAACAATATAACCAGCACCTAAAGCATTCTTTTCATGATCTACTTGCATAGAAATTTTACTACTCTCCACATAAGCAAAATTCTTCTCTTCAATAGTAGTGGGAGCAAACTCAACAAAATAACTATCATATGATTGAAAATTAAGATCAAGATGACAAGTTTCATGGTTATCATTATTCTTTAAAGCATACGTGTCATCACAATAATCATCATAAATAGGAGGCATGCTTTCATCATAGTAAATTTTCTCAACAAAGCTTGGGGGACAAAAAATATCATCTTCATCAAACATAGCTTCCCCAAGCTTGTGGCTTTGCATATCATTAGCATCATGGATATTCAAGGAGTTCATACTAACAACATTGCAATCATGCTCATCATTCACATATTTTATGCCAAGCATTCTATGTAATTATTCTTCTAGCACTTTGGCACAATTTTCTTTTCCATCATACTCAAGAAAGATATTAAAAAGATGAAGCGTATGAGACAAACTCAATTCCATTTTTTTGTAGTTTTATTTTATAGACTAACTAGTGATAAAACGAGAAACAAAAAGATTCGATTGCAAGATCTAACTAGTGCTCCCCGGAAACGGCGCCAGAAAAGAGCTTGATGTCTACTACACAACCTTCTTCTTGTAGACGTTGTTGGGCCCTGCAAGTGCACATGTTTGTGGGACAGTAGCAAATTTCCCTCAAGTGGATGACCTAAGGTTTATCAATCCGTGGAGGCGTAGGATGAAGATGGTCTCTCTCAAACAACCCTGCAACCAAATAACAAATAGTCTCTTGTGTCCCTAACACACCCAATACAATGGTAAATTGTATAGGTGCACTAGTTAATGAAGAAGAGATGGTGATACAAGTGCAATATGGATGGTAGATAAAGGTTTTGTAATCTGAAAATATAAAAACAGCAAGGTAACAAGTGGTAAAAGTGAGCGTAAGCATGGTATTGCAATGATAGGAAACAAGGCCTAGGGTTCATACTTTCACTAGTGCAAGTTCTCTCAACAATAATAACATAGATAGATCATATAACAATCCCTCAACATGCAACAAAGAGTCACTCCAAAGCCACTAATAGCGGAGAACAAACGTAGAGATTATGGTAAGGGTGAAACCACCTCAAAGCTATTCTTCTTGGATCAATCTATAAAAGAGTTCGTACTAGAATAACACCTTAAGACACAAATCAACCAAAACCCTAATGTCACCTAGATACTCCATTGTCACCTCAAGTATCCGTGGGCATGATTATACGATATGCATCACACAATCTCAGATTCATCCAACCAACATAAAGTACTTCAAAAGAGTGCCCCAAAGTTTCTACCGAGAGTCAAGAACGTGTACCAACCCCTATGCATAAGTTCTTAAATGTCACAAAACCAAGTAAGTTGATCACCAAGACATACATCAAGTGTTCTCATAAAAGACTCAATCCGATAAGATAACTTCAAAGGGGAAACTCAATTCATCACAAGAGAGTAGAGGGGGAGAAACATCATAAGATCCAACTACAATAGCAAAGCTCGGGATACATCAAGATCGTGCCATAGAACACGAGAGAGAGAGAGAGAGAGAGAGAGAGAGAGATCAAACACATAGCTATCTGGTACATACCCTCAGCCCCGGGTGAACTACTCCCTCCTCGCCATGGAGAGCGTCGGGATGATGAAGATGGCCACGGAGATGGATCCCTCCCAAGTAGGGCACCGAAGGGTCTCGATTGGTTTTTGTGGTTACGGGAGGCTTGCATGCGGAACTCCGATCTATCTTCTGTTCTGGAAGTTTTAGGAATGGGAGGTATATGGGTGAAAGGAGTACGCCGGTGGAGCTCGGGGGCCCCCACGAGGTAGGGGCGGCGCCGAGTGGGTGGGGGTGCCCCCACCCTCGTGAGCACCTCCCGATCTTCGGCGTGGGGTCCAAGTCCATCGGTGGGTTTCCTTCCAAAAATAACCTCTCCGATTGATTTCGTTCCGCTTTGACTCGCCCGATATTCCTTTTCCTCAAACACCGAAATAGGCATAAAACAACAAATCTGGCTTGGGCCTCCGGTTAATAGGTTAGTCCCAAAAATAATATAAAAGTGGAAAATAAAGCCCAATATTGCCAAAACAGTAGATAATATAGCATGGAGCAATCAAAATTATAGATACGCTGGAGACGTATCAAGCATCCCTAAGCTTAATTTCCTTTCGTCCTCGAGTAGGTAAATGATAAAAAGAATTCTTGATGCGAGAGGATACTTTGGCATAATTTCAATGTAATTATTCTTACTTGTGACATGCATATTCAGATCCGAAAGATTCAAGACAAGTGTTCATATTGACATAAAAATAATAATACTTCAAGCATACTAATCAAAGTAATCATGTCTTCTCAAAATAGCATGGCAAAAGAAAGTTCATCCCTACAAAATCATATAGTTAGGCTATGTTTCATTTTCGTCACACAAAGATGTTCCCAACTTCTATACCCCCGATGACAAGCCAAGCAATTGTTTCATACTTAAATAATCTCAAACTTTTTCAACCTTCACGTAAATACATGGAGCGAGCCATGGATATAGCACTATGGGTGGAATAGAATATGATGATGGGGATTGTGTGGAGAAGACACAAAAGGAGAAAGTCTCATATTGACGAGGTTAATCAACAGGCTATGGAGATGCCCATCAATTGATGTCAACATGATGATTAGGGATTGCCATGCAACGGATGCACTATAGCTATGAATGCTCAACAAAAGAAAACTAGTGGGTGTGCATCCAACTTGCTTGCTCATGAAGACCTAGGGCATTTTGAGGAAGCCCATCGTAGGAATATACAAGCCAAGTTCTATAACGAAAAATTCCCACTAGTATAAAAAGACAACTTATGAGACTCACTATATGAGAAACATGGTGCTACTTTGAAGCACAAGTGTGGAAAAAGAGATAGTAGCATTGCCCTTTTTATTTATTTTCTTTTTTTTGGGCATTTTTTTGCCTTTCTCTTTTTTTGGGCCTTTCTCTTTTTTTGCCTTTCTCCCTTTTCTAAGGCAATGCTCTAAAATGATGATCATCACACTTTCTTTTGATTACAACATAAGGATTACAACTCGAAACTAGAACAAGATATGACTCTATATGAACAAATTCCTCGTGTGTATTGGGATGGTGCAATGAATCAAGAGTGACATGTATGAAAAATAATGCATGGTGGCTTTGCCACAAATACGATGTCAACTACATGATCATGCAATGGCAATATGACAAAAAGTAAAGTATGTCATGATCATGATGAACGGAACGGTGGAAAGTTGCATGGCAATATATCACGGAATGGCTATGGAAATGCCATAAATAGGTAGGTATGGTGGCTGTTTTGAGGAAGATATAAGGTGGTTTATGTGTGAAAGATGTATCATATCCGGGGTTTGGATGCACCGGCAAAGTTTGCACCAACTCCTAATGTGAGAAAAGGCGATGCACGGTAATCAAGAGCGCTAGCAAAGGCGGAAAGGTAAAAAGTGCATATAATCAATGGACTCAACATTAGTCAAAAGAACTCATATACTTATTGCAAAAATTTATAAGTCATCAAAAATCAAGTATTACGCTGCATGCTCCTAGGGGATAGATTGGTAGGAAAAGACCATCGTCATCTAAGTAATAAATAGTTTTGTGATGAGGTAAATTATAACGAGCAACAAGTAACAAAAGTAAACACGGTGCAACAAGGTGGCCTAATACTTTTGTAGCAAAGGACAAGCCTGGACAAACTCTTATAATGGGAAAAGCGCCCCGAGGACACATGTGAATATCATCAAGCTTAGTTTTCATCATGTTCATATGATTAGCGCTCGTGCTTTGATAATTTGATATGTGGGTGGATCGGTGCTTGGGTGTTGTTCTTACTTGAACAAGCATCCCACTTATGATTAACCTCTATTGCAAGCATCCACAACTACAACAAAAGTATTAAGGTAAACCTAACCATAGCATGAAACATATGGATCCAAATCAGCCCCTTACGAAGCAACGAATAAACTAGGGTTTAAGCTTCTGTCACTCTAGCAACCCATCATCTACTTATTACTTCCCAATGCCTTCCTCTAGGCCCAAATAATGGTGAAGTGTTATGTAGTCGACGTTCACATAACACCACTAGAGGCTAGACAACATACATCTCATCAAAATATCGAACGAATACCAAATTCACATGACTACTAATAGCAAGACTTCTCCCGTGTCCTCGTGAACAAACGAACTTCACACAAAGCATATTCATGTTCATAATCGGAGGGTAATAATATGCATAAAGGATCTGAACATATGATCTTCCACCAAATAAACCAACTAGCATCAACTACAAGGAGTAATCAACACTACTAGCAACCTACTAGCACCAATCCCGGACTTGGAGACAAGAATTGATACAAGAGATGAACTAGGGTTTGGAGATGAGATGGTGTTGGTGAAGATGTTGGAGATTGCCCTCTCGATGAGAGGAGGCGCTTATGATGAGAGATGATGATGATTTCCCCCGGACGGAGAAGTGTCCCTGGCAACAGCTCTGCCGAGCCCCTAGATTAGTTCCGCCAAGGTTCCGCCTCGTGGCGATGGAGTCTCGCCCCAAAGGTTGCTTTTGATTTTTTCTCTTTGAAAGACTTCATATAGGAGAAGATGGGCATCGGAGAGCCACCTGTGGGGGCCACGAGTTAGGGGCGCGCCAGTAGGTAGGGCGCCCCACCCTCGTGAGCAGGTGTGGGCCCTGCCTTCATCTTTGGCGATTTATTTTTCTTTATTTATTGTAAGATATTCCGTGGAGTTTCAGGACTTTTGGAGTTACCACGAATAGGTCTCCAATATTTGCTCCTTTTCCGACCGATTTCAGATCTCTTACCGCATTCTCCTTCATCGTAAACCTTGTAAAATAAGAGAGAATAGCCATAAGTATTGTGACATAACGTGAAATAACAGCCCATAATGCGATAAATATCGATATAAAAGCATGATGCAAAATGGACGTATCAACTCCCCAAGCTTAGACCTCGCTTGTCCTCAAAGCGAAAAGCCGATAACAATAAATATGTCCTCATGTTTAGAGGTAGAGGCGTCGATAAAAATAAAATACTGGGACATGAAGGCATCATGATTATTCTCATAACAGCAACATATATAGATTTGTCATATGATTACTTATGTTCAAGTGATGATCTTTTCACAATGCAAAAGTATGAATCGAAAACCTTATTGGCAACAACAAATTATAACCTCGAGTCATTGAAGCAATTGCAATTTATCATAACATCGGAAAGAGTCTATGTCGAGCTTAAAAGCAAGTCCACATACTCAACTATCACTTAGTCCTTCATAATTGCTAGCACTCACGCAATACTTGTGGTTACTGAGTTTTAATCGGACACAGAGAAAGATAGGGGCTTATAATTTTGCCCCAACCTTTTACCTCAAGGGTAATGTCAAACAATAATTCATGCTCCCTTCATCCAATTAGATATATATATATATATATATATATATATATATATATATATATATATATATCATGTTCTTTCAACATCTGGGCTTGAGGATACAATGAAAAGGAAAGTGAAGATCATGGACTCTTGCATAAGGTAGAAGATAATAATAAAAGATAGGCCCTTCACGTAGAGGAAGCGAGAGGTTGCCATGCGCTTATGGTTGGATGCACAAAATCTTAATGCAAAAGAACGCTACTTTATATTGCCCTTGTATGTGGAACTTTATTATGCAATCCGTCGCTTTTATTACTTCCACAACAAGTTCAGTATAAAGCTTATTTCTCTGCACTAATAAGTCATGCATATTTAGAGAGAAATTTTTATTACTTGCACCAATGACAACTTACTTGAAGGATCTTACTCAATCCATAGGTAGATATGGTGGACTCTCATGGCTAAACTGGTTTAATAGTTGTTTGGAAGCACAAGTAGTATCTCTACTTGGTGCTGAGAATTTGGCTAGCATGAGGGGAAAGGCAAGCTCAACATGTTAGAGGATCCATGACAACATACTTTATCTCGATATAAGAAAACATAACTCATTATGTTGTCTTCCTTGTCCAACATCAACTCTTTAGCATAAGTCATATTTTAATGAGTGCTCCCAATCATAAAAGATGTCAATGATAATATATCTATATGTGAAACCTCTCTCTCCTTATTACTTCCTATTAATTGCAGCGATGACCAAAGCTATATTTGCCAACTCCCAACAACTTTTAATCATCATACTCTTTCTATGTGAAGTCATTACTTTCAATAAGATCCATATGAACTCTTTGATTCTTTTATTCTTTTCTTTTCTTTCTATTATCCACCCAAGATCATGGCAAAATAATCAAGCCCTTGACTCAACACTAATCTTTATATATATATAGCTCACGGACTCGATTACATAGAGGAATCATAAAGCAAAACTTCAAAACTAGATCATGCCATGACTTTATTCTACTAAATCAAGATACTACTAATAGGATCGAACTAAGAAAAAGCGTAAAGATAGGAGTTGTGATGGTGATACGATACCGGGCATTCTCCCCAAGCTTGGCGGTTGCCAAGGGAGTGCCCATACCCATGTGATTATATATCCTTCTTTGTTGTTGGAGGAAGTGGAGGTGTTGTTGATGATGCGGGCTTGTCGTCCACCTTCCATGGCATAGGCTCACCATCATAGAAGGATGATCGAGTCTCAGGAATCCTCAAATCTGCAGCCAACTCATCCTTTTGAATCTATATTCATACTCACAGCTTTGATTTTGCAGATCATAGATTTGGGCTTGGAGGTGCTCGATCTTCTCATGTAGCTTGAAGATGGCTTCCTCGGTGTTCTTGGCATCCGCCTCGAAGTTGTTGGTGAACTCCTTGAGCATCTTGTGGCTAGCGTTAATTCCACGCTCCACCATCCCACAGCACTTGAAAACTTGTTGCTCCATTGCTTGAGCCTGGCCTCCACGCTTCCGGTTCCTTTGGTCCCTCAACATCGCTGGATGTGCAGCAACCCATCACGCATCTCAATGGTTTGAGGGTGCGCAACACCTCCGCGAGGTAAGGGTTGATCACCTTCTCGAAGAACTTGTCCTTGGAAGCACTTGGGACGCTATGATGATCTAGATGCATCGGTAAAACAGCTCAAAACAAGGACATGGGATATTTGCGTGATACGAGTCAAAACCTTCGAGAATATATAATGAATTTTACCGGCCAAAATCGTATCATGCAAGAAAACGGAGTCCTGAGGGCACACGAGGTGCTCACGAGGTAGGGGGCGCGCCTGTGGGTAGGTAGCGTCCTTCACCCTCGTGAAGGCCTCGTGTCCTTCCGGACTGCCACTTATTTTTCTATTTTCTAAATATTCCAAAACAGAGAAATATTGCTTTAAAAATTGTGTTGGAGTCGGTTTACTTACGTGCATCATACCTATTCCTTTTCGAGTCCAAACAGTCTCGAAAGTGTCCCTTATGTATTCCTCCGAGTTCGGTTTCAATAATATTGGTTTCAACATTTATGGGATTACCGAGATATAATGTTTGATTCTTTGACCGCTTACCACCTTCGGATTTGTGCCTTGAAGTTGTTGATTTTATGGCAATTTAACGATAGACCTCCTCGATAGCGTGGGGACCTTCCCATTTAGAGAGAAGTTTTCCTGCAAAAAATCTTAAACGAGAGTTGTATAGCAATACATAATCACCTACATTAAACTCACGCTTTTGTATCCTTTTGTCATGCCATCTTTTAACTTTTTCTTTAAACAACTTGGCTTTTTCATAGGCTTGGGTTCTCCATTCATCAAGTGAGCTAATATCAAATAACCTCTTCTCACCCGGCGGTTTGAAATCATAGTTGAGCTCTTTAATAGCCCAATATGCCTTATGTTCTAGTTCGAGAGGTAAGTGACATGCTTTTCCATAAACCATTTTATATGAGACATACCCATAGGATTCTTATATGCAGTTCTATAGGCCCATAATGCATCATCAAGTTTCTTGGACCAATTATTTCTAGACCTATTAACAGTCTTTTGCAAAATTAATTTGAGCTCTCTATTACTCAATTCTACTTGACCACTAGACTGTGGGTGATAATGAGATGCAATTCCATGATTAACGTCATATTTAGTAAGCATTTCTACGGAAAGCACCATGAATAAAATGTGAACCACCATCGACCATTAAATATCTAGGGACTCCAAACCTCGGAAAAATAACTTCCTTAAGCATTTTAATAGAAGTGTTATGATCAGCACTACTAGTTGGAATAGCTTCTACCCACTTAGTAACGTAATCAACAGCAACTAAAATATGTGTATATCCATTAGAGGCAGGAAAGGTTCCCATATAATCAAAGCCCCAAACATCAAATGGTTCAATAACAAGTGAATAATTCATAGGCATTTGACGGCGTCTACTAATATTACCAATTCTTTGACATTCATCACAAGACAAAACAAACTTATGGGCATCTTTGAAGAGAGTGGGCCAATAAAAACCGGATTGCAATACCTTATATGCAGTTCTATCTCCGGCGTGGTGTCCTCCATAAGCTTCGAGTGACACTTGCATAGGATCTGTTCCTGTTCATGCTCAGTGCACACAACGCCTAATAACACCATCTACTCCTTCTTTATAAAGATGTGGGTCATCCCAAAAGTAATGTCGTAAATCATAAAAGAACTTTTTGTTTTGTTGGTATGTGAAGCTAGGTGGTATAAATTTAGCAACAATATAATTAGCATAATCAGTATACCATGGAGTGCTACGAGAAGTGCTTATGACATTTAATTGTTCATCGGAAAGCTATCATCAATAGGTAGTGGGTCATCAAGAACATTCTCTAACCTAGATAAATTGTTCCAACAGGATTTCAGCTCCTTTTCTATCAACAATATGCAAATCAAATTCTTGCAGCAAGAGAACCCATCTAATAAGTCTAGGTTTAGCATCTTTCTTTTCCATAAGATATTTAATAGCAGCATGATCTGTGTGAATAGTTACTTTAGAATCAACAATATAAGATGCGAATTTATCACAAGCAAATACAATCGCTAAAAGTTCCTTTTCGTAGTAGCATAATTTCTTTGAGCATTGTCTAGAGTCTTACTAGCATAATGGATAACATTTAATTTCTTATCAACTCTTTGCCCTAGAACAACACCTACTGAGATAATCACTAGCATCACACATAATTTCAAAGGGTAAATTCCAATCAATTGTTTGAACAACGGTCACGAGAGACTAATGCTTTCTTAAGTATTTCAAATGTTTCTACACAATCATCATCAAAGACAAATGGTACATCTTTTGTAATAAATTAGTCGGAGGTCGAGAAATTTTTGAGAAGTCCTTAATGAACCTCCTATAAAATCCGGTGACCAAGGAAACTTCTTATACCTTTGATGTCCTTGGGACATGGCATCTTTTCAATAGCATCAACCTTGGCTTTATCAACTTCAATACCTCTTTCGTAAACTTTGTGCCCCAAGACAATACCTTCATTAACCATAAAGTGGCACTTTTCCCAATTCAAGACAAGATTAGTTTCATCACATCTCTGCCAAAACTCGATCAAGATTGCTCAAGCAATCATCAAAAGAGGAATAGATAGAAAAAGTCGCCCATGAAAACCTCACAAATCTTTTCACAAAGTCGAGAATATAGCCATCATGCATCTTTGAAAGGTAGCAGTGTGCATTACATAAACCAAAAGGCATCGCCTATAAGCAAAAGTACCAAAAGGGCATGTAAAAGTAGTCTTT
The DNA here is from genome assembly GCA_021605205.1 of Aegilops longissima. NCBI lineage: Eukaryota > Viridiplantae > Streptophyta > Magnoliopsida > Poales > Poaceae > Aegilops > Aegilops longissima. Next base: position 139,318,184 of record CM038678.1, on the reverse strand, counting down.
GATTGATCTTTAAGCGACACATGTATTTGAGAGAAACCAGAATAACCATCTAGAAAGCAATAATGTGTATGTTTGCATAATCTTTCTAGCATTTGATCAATAAAAGGTAAGGGTAATGATCTTTCTTAGTGGCTTTATTTAATTTGCGAAATCAATTACCATCCTATAACCTTTGATAATTCTTTGCGGAATCAATTCATCTTTATCATTAGGGACAACAGTAATACCTCCCTTCTTAGGGACACAATGGACAGAGACTTACCCACGACTATCAACAGAACGGATAAATTATACCTCCCTCCGTAAGCTTGAGTATTTCTTTTCTTACCACTTCTTTCATTTTAGGATTCAAACGTCGTTGAGGATCACGAATCTGGTTTGGCATCCGCTCCAAATTTATTTTATGTTGACATAGAGTGGGACTAATGCCCTTAAGATCATTGAGAGTATCCAATAGCTGCACGGTGCTTCTTCGTAGTTTTCAATAATCTTTCTTCTTCACACGAAGGTTAGAACTAATAATAACATGATATATTTTCTTTTCATCAAGATAAGCATATTTAATATTATCGAGGGCAATGGTTTAAGCTCAAACACGGGATCACCCTTGGGTGGAGGAGGATCCCAGATTTCAACAGGGAAAATTGTGTTGCGAGAATAGGTTCCCTTTAAAGAATACTTAATCTATTTCCTTCTTTCATTCATGAACATCTCATTTTCATGGTTCAGCAAATAGTGTTCCAAAGGATCACTAGGAGGCACAACAATAGAAGCAAGACCAATAATTTCATCTTTACTAGGAAATTCTTCCTCACGATGTTGTTTACTAAATTTAGAGAAATTAAACTTATGAACCATATCATCCAAGCCAACAAGTAACAACATTCTTTTCTTAATCTATCCTAGAGCAATAAAGATGTTCAAGAAGGGTCTACTAAATATAATGGGACAAAAGCTATCTTGTGGAGAACCAAGAACAAGAAAATCAGCGGGATATTTAGTTTTCCCACACAAGACTTCAACATCTCTAACAATTCCCATCATGATATGGTATCTCTATATGGCAAGTTTAATTGTAACATCAATATCTTCTATCTCAAGGTGCAATTTCATGCTTAATTTCTTCATACAAGGTAATAGGTATAATACTAGCACTAGCACCCATATCACATAAGCCATGATAACAATGATCTCCTATTTTAACAGAAATAACATGCACGCCTACCACAAGTCTATGTTTATCTTTAGCATAGGGTTCAGCAATTCTAGCAGCTTCACCACGAATTGAATAACATGCCCATTAATATTATCGGACAAAAGATCTTTAACAATAGCAATATTAGGTTCTACTTTAACTTGCTCAGGAGGTGTATAAGTTCTAATATTGTTTTACTTAACAATACTTGAAGCTTTAGCATGATCCTTTACTCTAACGAGGGAAAGGTGGTTTCTCAACATATAGAAGTAGGAACAATAGGATCATTATAAGTGATGCCTTTTCTTCAACATTAATAGGTGCAGCTACTTTTACTTCTATGGGAGGATGATATTTAAACCACTTCTCTTTAGGAGATCAACATAAGTAGCAAAAGATTCACGGAAAGAAGCTACTATCTCGTAGTCAAGTCCATATTTAGTGCTAAACTTACGGAAAATATCGGTATCCATAAAAGATTTAACACAATCAAACTTAGGTGTCATAACCCACTCTTTACCACCGTCGAGGTCCAAATCTTCAGGGTTATGCTTAATTCTATCCAATAAATTCCATTTGAATTCAATAGTCTTCATCATAAAAGAGCCGACAAGAAGTATCGAGCATGATGCGATTGTTATCGTAGTCGACGAGCATAAAAATTCTGAAGAATTGTCACTTTTGAGAGCTCATGATTGGGGCATGAATATAACATTGATTTAAGCCTCCCCCAAGCTTGAGCGATACTTTCTCCTTCGCAAGGCCAAAAATTATATATATAATTGTGATCACGATGAACAAGATGCATAGGGTAATACTTTTGATGAAATTCCAATTTCAATCTTCTATAGTTCCATGATCTCGTATCATCACATAGCCTATACCATGTTAATGCGTCTTCCTTCAAAGATAAAGGAAAGACCTTCTTCTTAACAACATCATCGGGTATACCTGCAAGATTAAATAATCCACAAACTTCATCCACATAGAGTAGATGTTCATCAGGATGCTTTGTTCCATCTCCTGTAAAAAGTATTAGCCGGTAGTTTTTCAACCAACCCCAAGGAACTTCAAAAGGAGTTTCATTTTCAATAGGTTCAGTAGGTTGAGGAGCAACTCTTTGTTCTACTGGACGGAGTGAAGATACCCCAAACAAGCCCCTCGAGAATTACTTTCCATAGTAACAAGTGACAGAAATTTCAGCACACTATATAAATTTTTCCTTACCAAATTCCACCTACCAAAGGCGCTACACTCCCCAACGGCGGCGCGGAAAGAGTCTTGATGACCCACAAGTATAGGGATATATCATAGTACCTTTCGATAAGTAAGAGTGTCGAACCCAACGGGAGCAGTATGAAATGATAAGCGGTTTCCAGCAAGGTATTCTCCGCAAATACTTGAAATAAGTGGTAACAGATAGTTTTGTGATGAGGTAAATTGTAACGAGCAACAAGTAACAAAAGTAAACACGCTGCAGCAAGGTGTTCCAATCCTTTTTGTAGCAAAGGACAAGCCTCGGACAAACTCTTATAATAGGAGAAAAGCGCTCGAGGACACATGGGAATATCATCAAGCTAGTTTTCATCACGCTCATATGATTCGCGTTCGGTACTTTGATAATTTGATATGTGGGTGGATCGTGCTTGGGTGCTGTTCTTACTTGAACAAGCATCCCACTTATGATTAACCTCTATTGCAAGCATCCGCGCCTACAACAAAAGTATTAAGGTAAACCTAACCATAGCATGAAACATATGGATCCAAATCAGCCCTTATTTACAACGCATAAACTAGGGTTTAAGCCATGTCACTCTAGCAACCCATCATCTACTTATTACTTCCCAATGCCTTCCTCTAGGCCCAAATAATGGTGAAGTGTTATGTAGTCGACGCTCACATAACACCACTAGAGGCTAGACAACATACATCTCATCAAAATATCGAGCGAATACCAAATTCACATGACTACTAATAGCAAGACTTCTCCGTGTCCTCGTGAACAAAGCGTAACTACTCACAAAGCATATTCATGTTCATAATCAGAGGGGTAATAATATGCATAAAGGATCTGAACATATGATCTTCCACCAAATAAACCAACTAGCATCAACTACAAGGAGTAATCAACACTACTAGCAACCTACTAGCACCAATCCCGGACTTGGAGACAAGGTTGGATACAAGAGATGAACTAGGGTTTGGAGATGAGATAGTGCAGTGAAGATGTTGATGGAGATTGCCCTCCCCGATGAGAGGAGGCGTTGGTGATGATGATGACGATGATTTCTCCCTGAGGGAAGTGTCCCTGCAGAGCTCCCACTGGTGAGCCCTAGATTGGTTCGCTAAGGTTCCGCCTCGCGGCAACGGAGTCTAAATCCCAAAGGTTGCTTCTGATTTTTTATCATCGAAAGACTTCATATAGGAGAAGATGGGCATCGGAGAGCCACTGGGGGCCCACGGAGGTAGAGGGGCGCCAGAGGGTAAGGCGCTACCACCCTCGTGGCGAGTGTGGGCCTCTGCCTTCATCTTGCATGGCGATTTTTCTTTATTTATTTTAAGACATTCCGTGGAGTTTTAGGACTTTTGGAGTTGCAGAATAGGTCTCCAATATTTGCTCCTTTCCACCCCTGCATCTCCTGCAGCATTCTCCCTCTTCATGTAAACCTTGTAAAATAAGAGAGAATAACCATAAGCATTGTGACATAGCGTGAAATAACAGCCCATAATGCGATAAATATCGATATAAAAGCATGATGCAAAATGGACGATCATCATCCATACCGCAAATGTCTTCGTGAGTCAAGTTCGAAGACCTCGGTTAAGTCATGGCACGTGGCAATGAAGTGGGTGGTGGGTGGGCAACAAATTCGCCGTCAGCTTTGCCTCCCACTCAAGCCGACATAGTTCGGTGAAGAGCCTCCTGACAAAGAGAGAGACTTTAATGAGTCCGATGTTGCCAAAGGGCGAGTCTTTGGAAGATATCCGCAACGGTGAACTCCATTGCCGAGCTCCATCACCGCCCGACGGGCTCGGGGCGTCAAGGGCTGGAACTAACGTCCTGATACGAATCCAGGGATTCGAGTCCACCGAGCCACCGAGAGAGAAGGCCCCGGTTCGGCTCCACCACCGGCGAGTGTGCGACACAGGGAGGGGTCCATCCTCCGCCCTAGGGCAACGCGCGATCCGCTCCGGATCTAGGTCCGGGGAAGATCTGAGGATGATGCCCCAAGCTTCGTCGACGGCGGGGTCTAAGCCATGCTCGCTATGCATCGTCCGGTGTTCCGGCATAGGCCCAAATCCGCCGAAGATCAAGTATCCGCGGATGTCCCGCCGTGTAGTTCAGGTTTCGAATCGACCACGCGGGTGGGCGTAGCTATCGATTGCTCAGATGGCCAGCGAGTTGGCAGCAGGCAAAGCCGCCGAACACGAATATCTGTCCGGGAGGGAAGTCTGCATACTCGACGGATAGGTCGCTGATGGTGATTGAAGGAGCCATCGAGCCTAACAACGATGATGACAGAGGAACTCTCAATGAAAGCACCAATGTCGGTGTCAAAACCGCGGATCTCGGAGTAGGGGGTCCCGATCACGTAGGCCAAAGGTGATGGTAACAGGAAGCAAGGGACCATGATAGCTACCCGGTTCGGGCCCTCTCGATGGAGGTAAAACCCTACTTCCCCGCTTGATTAATATTGATGATATGGGTAGTACAAGAGTAGATCTACCACGAGATCGTAGAGGCTAAACCCAAGAGCTAGCCTATGATGGTATGATTGTAATTGTGATCGGCCTTCTAGGACCAACCTCCGGGTTTATATAGACACCAGAGAGGGCTAGGGTTTACATGGAGTCGTTACAAGGAAGGAAATATAATATCCGGATCGCCAAGCTTGCCTTCCACGCCAAGGAAAGTCCCATCCGGACACGGGTCAAGTCTTGAGTCTTGTATCTTCACGCTCAATAGTCCGGACGTTGCCCCCAAAACCGGCCCCATCGGCAACGAGCTCTACCACCCTGGCTGACGTCTACGAGTGGCTCGACCGCGCGCCGAGCTCGTCTGCAGCGGGGGCTCCCCATCCCGAGGGAGTCTCGATTAGGGGGTGTCCGATAGCCGGACTACCATCATCACCATTATCATTTGTCGGACTATCATCATCGACGACCGAGACTATGAAGATAGAAGATTAAGACTTCCCTGTCCGATGGGACTCTTCTCATGAAGGCAAGCTTGGCAATACGGATATGTAGATCTCCTACCATTGTAATCCAATCTATGTAACCCTAGCCCTCTCTCGTGTCTATATAAACCGGATGGCTTTAGTCCTAGGGACAACAATCACAACAACCCTACAATCATACCATAGGCTAGCTTCAGGGTTTAGCCTCCTTGATCTCGTGGTAGATCCACTCTTGTAAACATCCACAATATCAATATCAATCAAGCGGACGTAGGGTTTTACCTCCATCAAGAGGGCCCAACTCGGTAAACATCGTGTCCCTTGTCTCCTGTTACCATCCGCCTAGACGCACAGTTCGGGACCCCTACCCGAGATCCGCCGGTTTTGACAATCGACATTGGTGCTTTCATTGAGAGTTCCTCTGTCGCCACCGATAGGCTTGATGGCCTCTTCAATCAACAACGACGCAATCCTGGGTGAGACCTTTCTCCCGGCAGATCTTCAGATTCGGCGGCTTCGACGGCCAACTCGGCCATCCGAGCAGATCGAAGCTCGCCGCCATCAGGTTAGGTTTGAAGCTTAAACTTCACGGCCGATATCCGCGGGACTTGATCCTCGATGGATCCGAGCACAGCCGAGCGTAGCCTCGCACGATGGGCATGACCTAACTCGCCGCCAGACAACACCTTGAGGTCGCACCGGATCCGCCTCGACTTATAGTCCGGAGCCGACGTCAATCGAGGACGGATGGCTGGACACCGCCGGAGCCGCAATTCTACGGTGATGGAGCCCAACACTTACCTTGTCCCACAAAGCCCATGACTCGAGGTGCCGGACTCCGGACTCAAGACTCCCCGCGCCTCGCCGCCGAATCCGATTGCGCCGATCATGGAATTCACCGCTGCGACATCTTTCAAGACTTCGCCCTTCGGCGATATCATAAATTCATTGAAGCATCTTCGCTATCCGAGAGCCTGGCCAACTCACGGCCGGACGGTTGGGACGCGGATGACGTAAGAAATTCAGATCCCACCCACCACCCACTTCTAGCCACCGCCGATGATTTAACCGCGACTGATTACAGACGATCCAAGACATCGACGGTATGGACGACGATGCCGGAGACTACCAAGAACCAGGGCCTACAGGACACCGAAGACCACCTCAATACGACATATACATGGTGGACACCCCAAAAGATGGGGACGACGAAGAAGCAGCGGAGGCCGATTCCTTAAAGAACAGCCCAAGCGCCGACGCTGAGCGCCGCTTAAATCCCGCCACGCAAAGAATGGAGATTCCGCACAGGAGATAATAACACCCGTAAAGTGCCGAAGAAACTCCCTCCAAAGACGATCCAACAGCAGGAGGAGGCGAAGCAAGCCCTCGAGAGAGGGCGATAAGAGGTCGAGGATGACAATTATTTACCTCCTCCCGGAGACGAGGCAAGTCTTGGCGACGGAATTCATCGGCCCGAGGATCCCATCGAACAAGAGCGCTTCGAACGTGCTAATGGCCACGGCAAACAGCCTAAAGAAAAAGAAACAACAGCTTCAAGCTGATCAAGACCCATCGCCGAAGATGGACCGAGGTCCTCGCGTCAAGAGTATGAACTCAACGCCCCAAAAGTTACCTAAAACGCAAGTTGCTCCCCGATTAGAGGAGGCAGCATCACCAAAGACATAACGGAGACCGACCACCCGTGGTCGGATAGAGGCGGCAAGCCCTCCACTAAAACCGCATTCTCGATCGCCTAAAAGCAGGAAGCCACGGGGAACGCTACGGACTTTAGATATATTGAGGACAAGGCTAGACAATCCAGATCTATCTATGCATCACGTGGACGCCTAACCACGCATTTAATACCACGCCGGATACAACTACTCCGCCGGGCCAACACGCAATAACGCCTTCGAGCTACGCCGCGATATTGCTCCATACAGAGGCACCCACACCCACTATGCTTCACCGACAAGTAATGGATCATCAAACTCAAGGGTTCAAACCCTAATATCGAATCCACGATGGCACAACAGACTCAGGGTCCGGATTGAGGATTATCTCTCCATATACACATGGCCCGCGCACATCTTCACGCCCATCAAATATCCCGCCTGCTTAAAGGACCAGCTCAATTGGCTTAACAGCCGCCCGCAGAGTCAATTGATGTTGGAAGACCGAAGCCGCATTCCTCGACAACTTCTGTGGCACGATGTACCACCGACGCAGATGACCTAAGCCACATAATCCAAAGAGCTGATTTAATCGGCCGTAACTCGACACGGTTCAAAAAGAAAAATCAAATCTTCGACCGTCCGGATGCGAGGCACTCGCTGCCTTCAAACATAACATCCGCGACGAGTGGCTGGCCCGCACCCAGGACAGAGAAGCCGAACCATGGCAGCCCTCACATCCCATGACTCGCGCGGGAGAGGATAGCTGGCTCGCAGAAAACCTCAAAGAAAACGCTTAGCAGTCCGGATACCAAGGACCGCAATGGCAGGTTGCGCCAAACAAAAACAAACACCGCATTAACGGCGACAAAGAATGAGGATATGGCAGTAACGCCGGATTCCGAGGCTCCAAACCCGTCAACGGAAGAAGCCATTCAAAAGAACCACTCCGGCCCGCCCAATCTGGACCCAATACTCACCGCCTTTGTCAAATACATGGAACTCCAAAAGCAGCTAACCATACCAACAGAGATTGTTGGGTCTTCCAGGCAGGCAAATTAATCGCCAAAACAGGACAAGGGCTACACAATGAACGAGGAGGAGACTCCACCACGAACAACAGAGGACAAAAGGGATTCCCTCAAGTTCGGACGGTAAACATGATATACGCAACGATATTCCCAAGAGGGAGCGGAAGGCACTAAGGACGATACGTGGGAGCCACGCCCCAAAATTCAACCCATGGTCCTCTTGCCCGATCACTTTCGATCAAGAGACCATCCGACCAAGATCCGCCATGGCGGATTCGCCGCATTGGTTTTAGACCCAATCGCTGATGGATTTCACTCACGAGTCCCGATGGACGGCGGCAGAGTTCTAACCGCTTATCGATACAAAGGACAAGATGGGCATAGACCCTTCAAGGATTAAACCTACAACGAACCTTCAAAGGCGCCATACCAGGTGTCGAGGCCAATTGTACAGCTCGCCATAATCGAAGTGGCTTCGGATCACCGGATAATTTCCGCGAGGAGAATCTTCATAGTCCTGCTCCGCAAGCTACCATGCTCGCTTGACGAACCCTGCTTGTAAAATTCAACGCGTGCCACATTATGCATACCTTAAGCTCAAGATGCCAGCCCTCGTGGAGTCATCACGGCCAATGGAAACACGGAACGCCCTCCGAACGGAGGAACATACAGCGGCTGCCAGAGTACGAGCAGCCTTTATCTCGAGTCCGCCAAACGACCGGACACAACCAAACGCTACCGAGCAACATCAACTAAGACCACCGCACGCTCAGGCACGCCAGAGCAATGCGGCCCAACCCCACCTCGCAAAATTGCAAGACAAACTCTCCCAACATAATTACTCCTGGAGATACCATGGGCATAGGGAAGGCACAAGCACCAGACCAGTGCGGTTCGACCACAGGGGCTCCCAAGCGTTCGCTCTTTTTATTTCATTTTTCTCAATTTTATACAGAACTCGGTCCGGGGCGAACCTGCCGAACTCATGATAACAGCCAGGGGAAGAACAAAAGGCGCGGCGAACACTCGGTGGTCTCCATCCGAGCATTAAATTTGTTAAAATACAAACATTCCGCGGCCTACCCACGGAGAGGCGCCTTTAATTCGTCAATCCCTTGCTTTCCCTATTTGTATCATTCCGCCGGATAGCATATCTTCTCGAATAAAATGCAGCACTTTTTGCCTAATATTGCATTATTTTATATATATATTGTTCATTTCGACATATTTTCCCCGTGCATCTTGGTATAGCCAAATACACCGGGGCTTATGTCCTCCGCTTTATGGTGTGATAAAGTCCCTTTTACTTTCAAGTCGGGCACCCGAACTTATAGCATTATATGAATCAGCTCGAATCCTGCCTTGGGTCAATAGTTGGGTTTGCCGGCTCCATTTCGGCACCTTCGTTCCGTTCTATCGGCTGGTAGCTTGGGAGAACCCGCGATTGCGCCCGGTTGGGCGGGTTAACGCCCGATGGAAAGCTAAAACGGCCCACGATAAAGGGCGGAGGCGGTTTTGTTGAGGTCCTTCGGGTCCTTAAAGACCTCGCCCGCGCCGGCGAAGTTCCGGTTTATGTCGATGAAGGTGTTGGGGAGCGTAGTAATTTCAAAAATTTCCTCGCCACACAAATCATGGTGATGGCATAGCGAGAGGGAGGTGTTCCCCGTACCCTCGTGAACCCGGCAGGCGTTATAACAACGCGGTTGATGTGGTCGTCGTCTTCACGATCCGACCGATCCAAGTACCGAGCGTATGGCACCTCGAGTTCAGCACGTTCAGCTCGATGGCGATCCCGGGCTCGATCCGCCAAAGCGTCGGGGATGAGTTCCGTCGACCTGAAGCGCAGGACGGCGATGATGCCCACTTCCAGTAGGCTTCGCCCAGCTCCACGACGATATGACCGGTGCGAATATGGTGGAGGGGGCACCGCATTAACGCTAAGCGAATGATCTCAGATCAACTTGTGTGTCATGGGTGCCCTCGCCTGAGATATAAAGGAGCAAGGGGTGCATGGCCCTAGGAGGAGGCGTTAAGGCCGAGGAGTCTCATCCCCACCTAGAGCAGGACCCCCTTTCCTATCGATTAGGACTCAGAGGGGAAGAGGAAGGGGCGCCGCCTCTCTCCTTGTCCTATTCCTGGACCAGGGGAGGCGCCATGGCCTGCCTCGCTCCTCCTTTCTCCCTCATGGCCCACTCATGCCCATTAACCCCTAGAGGGTTCCCAAGAGTTCTATGTTCCTTGAAAAATCCCCGATTCACCCGAACTTTTCCAAGTCCAAACATAGAGCTTCCAATATATCAATCTTTATGTCTTCAACCATTTCGAGACTCCTCGCCATGTCCGTGATCACATCCCGGACTCAGACAAACTTTGGTACATCAATACTCATAAAATTGTCATAATGTATCGTAATGTTATTAGGGATGCTACGAATTCGAGAACTATGTAGACATGACCTAGAACTATTCTTCATTAATAACCAATGATGGAACCTCGATGTTCATATTGTCTTCCTACATTTTCACGAAGATCTTTATCGGGTCAAAACCGCGATAACAACATCGTTGTTCCCTTTGTTTATCGGTATGTTACTTGCCCAGATTCTATCGTCTTCAGATCCAATACCTAGTTCAATCTAGATTCTGCGTGATCTCTTTACTAGCTACGTAATGCATCATTTCATAACTAACTCATTAGTTACAATGTTTGCAAAGCTTAGGTGATGAGAAGTATCGAGAAGGCCCGTAGATACCTTCTCCCGATCAATCGGAGTGATAAAACCTAATCTCGAATTATGCCAACTCAACATATAATTTTTTGGAGACATTCTTGCAAGTACCTTTATAATCACCAGCTATGCTGTGGCGCTTGGTAGCTCACAAAGTGTTCCTCCCAGAAACAGGAGTTGCACAATCTCGCAAGTTGCAGGAACTTTGTATAAGTCATGAAGAAAGCAATAGCAACATACTAAATGATCAGGAGTGCTAAGCCAACGGAATGGGTCCAGTCGATCCACATCATTCTCCTAATGATGTGATCCCGTTAATCAAATGACAACTCATGTCCATGGTTAGAGAAACATAACCATCTTCGATTAACTAGCTAATCCAGCAGAGGCATACTAGTGACATTACTGCTTGTTTATGTATTCACACATGTATTATGTTTTCGGTACATACAATTCTAGCATGAATAATAAACATTTGTATCATGATATAAGGAAATAAATAAATAACATTATTATTGCCTCTAGGGCATATTTCCTTCCGCCTCCCCACTCGCACTAGAGTCACTAATCTAGATTACACAGTAATGATTTTCCACACCCATGGAGTCTCGGTGCCGACCATGTTTTGCTTTCGTGAGAGAGGCTTAACAACGGGTCTGCACATAATCAGATCCGCATGGTCTCTTGCAAATCTCTATATGTCTCCCACTCTGGACTTGGTCCCGAATGGAATTGAAGCGTCTCTTGATGTGCTTGGTCCTCTTGTGAAATCTGGACTCCTCAGCCAAGGCAACTGCACCAAGATTGTCACGTAAGATCTTCATTGTCCCGGCGCACTGGGTGTAACACCTAGATCGGGAAATGAAACTTCTTTCATCTAGACTCCTTCATTTTTTGTCGCTTCGATGCAGCTATGTACTCGCTTCACATGCAGATCCATACGCCATCATTTTGTTTAGAACTGGCACCAACTTATCTGCCTCCACCTGCTTAATAAAATACGTATCCGGTTTGCGATTTAGAATCGTCAGGATCAGTGTCAAGCTTACATCGGCGTAACGCTTTAAACAAGCTCTTTGTCCACCTCATAAGCGAAAACATATCTTAGTCCTTTTCGGATATTTGGGATATTCTTGACCCGACATCCCGATGATCCACTCTGGTTACTTTGGTACCTCTGCTAAGCTAATAGCAAGGCACACATCAGATGCGGTACCTGACATTTATACATGATAGAGCCTATGGCTGAAGCGGAACTCCTTTTCATTTTCCTCTATCTTCTGCGGTGGTGGGGCATTGAGTCTGAATCAATCTTACACCTTATGTCTGAGGCAAGAACCCTTTCTTTGCGTGATCCATATTGAATTTTTCAAGACTTTATCAAGGTATGTGCATTGTGAAAGTCCGATCAAGCGTCTTGATCTATCTCTATAGATCTTGATGCCTAATATGTAAGCTTCACGAGCTCCTTCATTGAAAACTTTTTATTCAAGTATCCTTTTATGCTATCCGAAATTCTATATCATTTCAATCAACAATATATCGTCCACATATAATATTAGAAATGCTCTGAGCTCCCACTCACTTTCTTGTAAATCTGAGGCTTCTCCAAAAGATGCTGTACAAAACCATATGCTTTGATCACACTATCAAGCGTTTATTCACTCGAAGCTTGCAGACCATAGATTGATCGTTGGAGCTTGCACACTTTGTTAGCTCCTTAGGATCGACAAAACCTTCGGTTGCATCATATACAACTCTTCTTCGAAATCCATTCAAAATCAGTTTTGACACCATTTGCCATATTTCATAAT